>PQWD01001633.1:0-157310 GCA_019425675.1 Leucinodes orbonalis
CATGCGGTGACAATGCCACTTGGTGGGTTAACGACAATCATTCAAATATGATAGCTGAGACTAACAGCTTAGCTTGCTTTATGAAATACGAAGTGACACAAACTTATTTATTTCGGTTACCTATTTGACAACTGAATATTATTATATTTCGGTACTTGATATCGATACAAGTACGTTATTATTTATTTGTTCATTTAAAAAGGAACACCAACAGTGGACGTAGGGTGAAATCGAGAACAGTTGATATTGTTTTAAAACAAAACCTACTCGTGATTTAAAGTACACCCCTAAAATATGAGGCAAATCTATTCATAAAAAATCCTTTTTGAAACCCTAAAAGTCTAGTAAAACACTTTGCGATTGATTAACATAACATATTAAAAAAAAACAGTTAAATAAAATTGTTTTCAAATAAATATGAGGGAAAGCGTGGAGTAGGCGATGCGGGCGCGTTGAATAAAGAAGCACGAGCTATAATAATTTTTACAATTCCTCAATGCAATCCGATTTTTAATTTACTTATCAATTTTACTTTTATGATAAATGTATATGGTATTAGGTTCAGAATAAAAAATAATAAAATATAAATAAAAAAATATACCTGATATCGATACGTGATCTTTCAGGTCAGATTCGTGAAAGTAGAACAGGTTATTATTTATGTAACAAATGCACTTAGAGCGATAGGGGAGATAATTTATTCTTACGGTTAAGGTAACGAATAAGAAAATCGGGTAATTCCATGATGACTATCTTAGCATGGCGGGTTACAGACAAGTCTCTCTGACTGGATGAGAAGGCTTGTGGCCTGTAGAAGAACGTTGGCTGGATGATATGGTAAAGAATTAAAGTAACCTAGAAAGCCAACTTGTACTCATTATGTTTATAATAATAATAATATTATTTATTCAGACAACATAGATCCAACAGATATAAGTAGGTACAAATGTGTTAGTAACAATTTTCCTTATAAAATATGTTAGTAACACAAAGTTGATTAAAATAATAATAATAAATAAAAAAAAACACAAATATTGTGCAGCAGTGATAATGCTATTTAATATTAAATTACAATAGCATTATCACTGCTGCACAATTCCATGGGATATTGCGCAGCAGTGATTTATGTAGTTGCAATCCAACCTGCCGGCGATCAAGTCCAGGAGACTGTTTGAACTGCCCCGCACCCTGCGCACCAGGGATGCACATCTCTTCCCATTGTTGTGTAAAAACAATCGACTCTGAAGTCCGCAAACATCCCTGATGCGCTACAATATCGAGGCAGGCCCATCAAAATTCTAAAAGCATTATTAAATTGTACTCTTAGATCATGGTGTGACCTACGACTATACTTAGCCCACAGACTACACGTATAAAAAGAAGTACAGAATGCTCAAAAAAGGGTTACTTTAGGTGAACAACGTGCAAATCTACGAACCAGCATGCTCGCTCTCATAGACAAGGCCCTGCGTTCTCTTTCCATATCAGCATCGTCCTTTCGAATTGGCGTACTTTTCGCAAATGGACAAAAGTTTTCTTATGCCACATACTGATGCGCTTAGTAGTGCCATATCATCTGCATATCTGATATTATTAAAGCAAACACCATTGATGTAGCATCCGACTTTGGCACTGCTGAGCTCACCGATCAACTGGTCAACATACAGGTCAAATAGGGTGGGTGAACTCCTCACTGAGTGCTCCCTCCCTGCCTCACCCCGCATTCTAAGCCGTATGATTGCGACAGTACACCCTCCCACCGCACGTTATTAACCTGGCCTCTATACCAATACTTGAACACATTTATAATATCTACTGGTAACTGAGTCTTTTCAAGCTTGGTCCACAGTAAATCGTATAAGACCAGGTCAAATGCCTTGGACAGGTCCAAACAAGCATAAACTGGCGTCCCACGTGTATTATAATAGTACGTGATAGCACACATACATACACATACACAGCACTTTCCGTGCTTCTTCCGACAACCCCGGCCTAAACCCAAACTGGTTATCATGAGGCTTAATGAAGTTATTGAGCTGTGCATTCAGCAAGCCATCAAACACTTTTGAAATGACCGTGGCCAACGAGATTGATCTGTAATTGTTTTTAACTGCAAGGTCGCCAGTTCTATTCTTCACAATAGGCACTACCACTGTCCGTAACATGTCAACGGGTATATAACCGTGACCTAGGCAAAGGTTATAAAAATCACACAGCGCTCGAGCGAGGTGCGGGCCGGCAAACTGTAGGTGCTCAATACTGAGCCCGTCATACCCAGGTGATTTACCACGAGTCATTGATTTAATAACCTGAACAATATCTTTAACTGTAAATTTAATCGTCCTGTGCTGCATAGGTACCCGGGGCGCAGACTGAGAGGGTCCCAGAAGCGATTTGACCACAAAATGCTCCATAAACAAATCAGTAATTTGTTTAGGGTCTGTTACACCACCGACGCTTACGGGTGCGCTTGGTTTACATTGTACTTTACTTGTGTGTTTCCAAAATGCGCGAAAGTCATTCGAATGATGAGTCGCTAAAATATCCATTTTTATTTGGTTCTCATTATCTTGGCACCACTTTAAACGCGATTTAAATATTCGTCTAGCCTCACGCATCTCTTTAAAATATATACCGGTGGTCGGTTTCCCGTACCACACCCACACCTTAAACTTGTCCCTAGCCCTCCCGTAAGCATCAGCAACATTCTTGTTCCAGCCAGCAACCACCTTTTTTTTCCTAAGTTTTTTAAATTCTCGACCCACCATGGCAGATTCACTTAGATCTAACACGATATCTTTGTACAATCAGTCTAATTCTGATCGATGACTAAGGTTATTGCAAACGCCCTCACAACAGTCTCTTAAATAAATACGAATGTCTATATGTTCGAGGCGATTATTACATTCATTTAGGTAAACATTTATTTGTTCTAAGTTTCTTTCGCTCCACAAAACTTCATTATGCAAGATAGGTCGTTGTGTTTTCTTAGGTAATAAAACGTCTAAGTTACACTCTATTACTAAAGGTAAGTGGTCTAACCATAGTAACATACACCTTTTTTACAGATTTTATAGCGGCTCCAGTGACTAAGCCGTGGTCGAGCCATCTCTTGGAACCGTGCGCATCACTTACGAACGTATACACATTGGATGTTAGTCCTAATACATTTGTGTCTATACACGACCATTCCCGCTCATTGCAAAAGTCTAACAATTCTCGATAAAATTGCTCCGTCGGATGGGCATTAAAGTCATCCATTATATATGCAGTATCTACATTACTACTGTCTCCAATTGCACTTACTTCGGTAAGTGCAATTGCCGAAGTAAGTGCAATTGTAGACTCAGTATGTCAGTAAATTCCATAAGGTTCGTCACGGCATCCGTAGGCATATACACACTAATCACTAATAACGATTTATCACTATTCACTTCCTGAACAATACTTCGCCTCCAGAGAAGCGCCACACCTCCATAGACCCTATGTACCCCACTATGTGACCCCACGTAGGACACCCGCTGCCGTGTCCACCGCGGAGACAACAGTGTAGCTAAACTCGTTACTTATGATATCTAGAAATGTAATCTCATCCGGCAACAACCATGTTTCTTTACGTTGGATCCTATTCAACCTATCGCAGTCCACTGCTGGACATAGGTCTCCCCCATTTCGCGCCAGATATCCCGGTCCTCCGCTTTCCTCATCCAGCCTCCACCAGCGACCTTTCGCAAGTCGTCGGTCCATCGGGCCGGAGGGCGTCCTACGCTACGCTTGCCGAGACGCGGTCTCCACTGCAGAACTCGTCTGCTCCAACGGCCATCGGTTCTGCGACATACGTGACCAGCCCACTGCCACTTCAACTTGCTGATCCGGCGGGCTATGTCGGTAACTTTAGTTCTCTTACGGATTAAATCATTTCTGATCTTATCCCTAAGAGAGACCCCGTAACGTTGGATATTTTGCATAAATTCCTTACTGCTTCTACGGAACGCTTCACATTTTTAGTTCAAGGTAATAAAACTGTTAACTGTTTCTTGCATATACTTCGTTGGATGGGTCGCCTCCTAATAAAGGAGTATCCATATTGCGCTTAGTCTTGAAATTGACAAACGCCTAAAGATTATCCCCTTTGGCCACAGCTTTTCGTCCAAAAACAGTGGTAATATGGATTATGAGACAAAGAATTGAAAAGCATTATACAATTCCGTTTTATCGATACTTTTTCTAAAGTGACCGTTTATTTTGTTTTTTTTTGTGTATGTAGTCAATTATATCCGATTCCAAAATGCCTTTATGAACATTGGTAATGAATAGCGGTAATTTCCTATCCGCTGCTCTGAACTTCTCTTTGTCATCCACCAATATAGTTCCCATCTTTCCCTCAATACGGTTCCGATGTAACCGATGCATAGGATGCACTTTTCAATGCGCTGCTGAGTGGTGCAGAGCTGCAGTTCGCTACGTCCTTCTGGCCATAAGTAGATATAGGCATGCAATGCAGCTCAGCTGATTTCGTAGCCGTAACATATGTGATTGGAGTCACGGAGCTATCAATATTACCAGTTAATGGCTTTACCGTTTGATTCTCAAATGGATTCCTACCCTCAACTTCATTTGTGATTATGCTTCTGTAACGTAAATTATGTTCATCTAATTGATTATCATAATCTGTCATATAGATTTTCCTTCTTCATTCATTTGACTCGACATAGTTTCATTGGCAATTGATAATCCCATTGGATCACTGTTGCAATACACACCTTTCTTCATATTTATTTTCAATAATAAAAGAAAATGGTGGGGAGGCGGGTTTGCTATTTCGTACTGTTTCCTTTACTTCCTGAAGTTGATCGATCATCACATATGAGGATTTTATTGTCTTTATGTCTTCTTGTACCAATATCAAATCTTTGAGTAACTTGGAAACATCAAGATGGTCAAAAGTAATCGGTGGTAATTTTTCCAAGTCCCGAGCCACAAATATCGGTATTAAATCCGGATCAGTTGCTTTAAAAAAGCTAATAATGTCATATAGGATACGCTATTCTTTCCCTTTTGTTTTGCAAACCTTTTTTCGCAACTCCGGCGATACTGCCTCAAACAATAACGTATTTGATTTTTCAATTTGTACACTTGTAAACGCTGACATACATATTTTCACCAAACTTTCTTCATCCGCGATTGATATCTTATTTTGTACGTAAGATAACAACTTGTCAATAACAATATTGCAATTATTGCACTTTACTTTTAACGATATGGTTACGGAATTTAATACCGCCTCACGATCGATAACACGCACGACCTCAAAGGATGCGTGCGCGCGCGCGACTCAGACTATACTATTCCTTTGAAACTTTAACAAAACATAAATTAAATTCATGAGTTTGCGTACTTAACCATTAGTTGGAATATTCATAACATTTTGCAAACTTTGTACACAATTACAGGAAAATTGCATACAATTTAAGAACATTTACTGTAAGTTGCATGCAACTCAGGCGAGGCTGAACTATCCGTAGCTAAACAGGCTAGCGAGTTGATATTGTGAGACCATCTATATCTAAATCGCGTTAAATTGAATGGATCTTAAAACTTTCAATTCAGTTGAGGCCGTTAGTTTTTATGGTTGAAATGGCCAAAGTTTTCATGAGACTAACTTAGTCTTCATGTGATAACAAGTTAAAATATTGGCATCGAAATTATCTACGTAAAAGCTTTTGGTTCGCTCTTTTGATTTACGTGTCATAGTTTCCTTTTGAAGAGATTCAACATCTTTTGTCATTTCGGAGAATCATTTTGTCCCTTAATAACGCAAGATTAGGGTTGCAATCTGATAATCGTAATCCATGTTAGCAACAGGGTATTTCACTTATTAGACTTAGAAATTTTACCACAAACATTTCTTATTCACATGGATTTGCTCATTTCATAAAATTAGTTACGTCTTCAAGCCAAGAGTGAATGGGCTATTTTTAGCCAGACACGATCTATCCTCGGCCGCATCATCACTTACCATCAGGTGAGATAGCGGTCAAATGCATGTCTAAAGATGTTTAAAAAATTGCTACTGTTAGTCACTTATATTTTAAGGCATAAATTTTCTAGTGTTTTTACGTTAACATGTTCTAATATTGATATTTAATTGTGTCACCATCTTTGATTTCTAGACAAAGTTAATAGGTGGTATTTAAGCTTCTGGTTTTTGTCAACTTTCGGTATATATTTATGAAATTACTGTAATTTAAACTAAGTTGTCAAATGGTTAGTGTTTGCAATAAAATGTTTTGTTACAATTGTATCTAAATGTAATAATCTCAATAGAACATTTATTTTACCGGAAGTGCCAGGCGTGGTGGTTCTACCTTTATGCATACTTTTGTTGATTAATTAGTACAGTTACAATGTCGACTTCCAATTAACGGGTATAAATAAGCATGCATTTTTGAGAGTAGATTCTCTTACAAATTGTGATACATTAAAGATCTTTTGTGGCAACTGTTTTACTGTTTTTATAGACACACTAACACTATATATGAAGGGTAAGGGAAGTTTATCTGCGCTCGCCAATTGGAACAATGGACAGAGTATCCAGAAACTATTCTGGGTTAATATTTGATGTTCTTATAGAGCAGCCTTATATAACTGATAGGTGAAGGAAATATATTATGAAAGCACTAAAAATACTTAAGTTCACATAATTAGCCAATGTAAGAATGCGGTACATTCTGCCGAATAGCGATAAAGTGAGCAGACAAGCTTGATTTGTGTCCCAAAACAAGTATTAACCTCACATATATGTTTTAAACCGTGTATGTTTCCACATACGTGTTGGTAAGACTATAGCATAATTATTTCATTGTGAATGCTGTTAAAAAGCATTAATTTTGTTTGGGTTTTTATATCGAAATTTTGCTCTAAACATGGCATCTATATCTTTATATGCCACTCCAAAACTTGTTCAATGAATATAACGTTTAGCATTTTATTCCACGGTCATTGAATTCCATAACTTTTTAACAGACCATTACGAACTTATTATAATAATCGCCATTAAAAAGTACTTACACAATACAATCCAATTCTATCCCCCGCCATATTTTACCGCTCTTTTACCCGTTCATTTTTAAAATACGTTGTTCGACAAATTCACTTAATGCCACGTTAAATGAACCGTAGTCGCGTAATAAAAGATTTTATACTCAAAAGCGATTTCAGAACGGGCGATATTTCGCGGAACGAGAAGCCCAGTGGAAGCCTCTCTGTATCTCGCCGTCTGAATATTTTTTTCACACTTCGTCGGCTACGGAATTCGCTGAACCAGAGTTATGGAAACACCACACACAAATAACCCTCAGATTTTATTGAAACACTAGAAAAACTGTTGCGTGTATTTATTCACGGTGCGCTTATATGAAATTGCACTTCTCATTCATTGACACGTTAAACCCTCCAACGTCGCGCTACTCCATTTTCATGAGGTATATTTAAATTCATAGAGCTGGAGCAGCTTTCTAGCGCATTTTTACTGCTTGCGTCGTTACGGTTCAGTTGTGGTAAAATAATAATTAAAACAGTTTTTTTTATTTATACGTATTTTATGATACTACAAAAAAACGCTCTTTATCTAAACATTGATATCCTTGTGATTAGTTTTAAGCCTTTACATACCAACCATTTGCTAGTACTTAAATTGTTATATTATAAGTTGACATCATTTATAAACTCATTCCAAATATAATCAGATAATACATTCAAATGAATTAATTCAATTTGTTTGTTCCCGCCTGCAATACCATGAAAATTATATATATAAATATAAAGTAAGTTTCAACTATATGGTAGAGCTTGTTTTTCCATTTTTAGTGGGTATAGCAGTCGGGTTTTTTAAAATATTTTATTGATTTCAGGCGTTTTAGTTACCTTATATTTTATTGATTTCAGGCGTTTTAATTTAGATAGCTCGGATCAATGTGTTTACTATATTCTGAAAAAAATTAAGCTCAAAATTTCGTAAAGAAGTTTTGACAAACGATACTATTTTTAAAAGACCAATTCAATCAGGTGGGATTAAAAAAATCTTTATTTACATCTGCTCAGATTGTTTGTGTATATTATGATTGATTTAATGGTTATCTTTACTCATTACTTTTTTACAATATAAGCTTAAGATTTAAATTTCCATGAGCTTTGTTTACTTCAATAATATTTATCATACGAGTTTATGAAGTTTGGATGAACAATATTAATACATAAAAAATGCTTCACTTTAATATCGTTTTCATTTTTAAATATGAAGCAACACACCTTTGAAGCCTTTTTACTTATATCAAATAAAGTAAAAAACAAATTTCATAGGTTAGTAATGTATGCAGCAGAAAAATGCACAGCGTTAGCTTGTGATTACCTACCTCTTTCATGCTAAAGAGGCGAATTTGCACATATTGCCGCTAAGTGAAAGGACGCTCTACATTGTGTAGAACTGCATATGTAAATAGGAAAGAAAAAAAATATATAATGGCCTGGAACTACAATTGTTCATGTACAAATAATTAAAGGAAAGCAATGTGTCCCATACTTTATTTTTTGTTTACTTTGGCATTCTCATATGACTCACATATCTGTGATTCATTCCACTGGACAACAATATAGACTCACACTTTTAACATGTCTCAAATCAGCTGGCACCCGTAATTAATAACTTATGGAGCGCTTAACCTAAACCTACTTCTTTTTCGAGAAAACTTTTCGCTTTATTTGGTGGTTTTTGCTGTGCACATTAAATAATAAATACCCACTGACATTCACACAGCGCCATCTAGCCCTAAGTTAAGCGTGAAGCCTGTATTATGTCAACGTGTAATATGTATATATTACACATATTACACGTTGATGCTTAGTTTGGGGCTATTTGTTTAATAAATAATAAATCTTCATTTGATGGTGTTTGACATTGTTGTATAAATAATAATCTGAACATATTTACATCCATTTGCCAAACCATGTATGTTTATATAAAAGATTGAATTTATATCGTTGATCTTCATTTAATTGATTATAAAGAAAATATTTAGTTGCTATCCGAAATCATTTGGTTTCAATTCGTACGAGTTGATGTTTAATCCTGATGTCTTGTTATAGTAGTCGACCACCACAAAGGTGAGACACTGGAACTACTCCACGTGCAGCGAACTGACATGGGGGCATATTACTGTATCGCGAGCAACGGGATACCACCGACGGTCAGTCGCCGATACCACGTCGAGGTTCATTGTAAGTAACAGATACCTATCATCGATATGAAATTAGTGGTTTGCCGATCGATTTAATTACTAAATTATTGTTGGATATACCACAGTAGTACTACTATAGGTTAACCACAGAATTTGTCTATCGTTGGAAAAACACTCAATATATATGAGGGATTTTGGAGTGATTCCTTCGCTCGTTAGTCCAGTGCGGTATGTTGTTGCTAGAGCCTTGATATCAATTTAAATTACGCAATAAAAAAAAATATTAAAAGTTAATAAAAGAGGTGTCTATCGATGTAAGCAATTTGCCCAACAATTAGATGTTTGGTTTAAAATATTGTAATTGGAAAATCTTTCATGCAATGCATAGTTAGCTCATTATTCAACTGGTTTGAATGAACAGGATGTAGCCTATATATATAGCCTAGATACCTCAACGTGGTATCTAGGCTATCCGAACTAGAGAATATACTTACACAAATAATGAATTTTAAGTATTTATAAGCTTAATTTAAGTATTTATAAGCTTAATTTAAGAAAACAAAATAACAAGCGTCAATCACGTTTTTATATATTTATTTTAATCAAAATTATGTCGGAATACTGCATTGCTACGATACAAAATGCAGTTTGTCTATTTTAAACGCGATGTATACTGCAGAAGCCAGTCACAAACCAGCATTTAACGAGTCAGTGGGTTATAATTTACGAAGTGGTTCGTACACGGCCAGTAATATTGCAATATTAGATTTTTGTGATTTCATAAAATCATAAACTGTTTAGCTGATTACCCTTTCAAGCTCCAGGAATCCACTTACAATGGAGTATTCAATGGACTAAAGTCATTGTTTGACTTTACAACATGTAAAAATACCTACTAACAAATTTATGGTTGTTTTTATAATATTTTTGTTGAATGACCTTTTCCAGCTTATATAGTCGAAAAAACTAAAATCAATATTTAACATGGTGCCATCGTGAGCCAGTTACTAGATTTTCATATAGAATATAAGTAATAAATGAATATGCACTCGTACGAGTATATTGATTGGGGTAACAACAGCATTATCAAGCTATAAAAATATACAGTGCAAAAATCTTAGTATCGACGTACTCCGAAAAAAAAACAAATTCTGCCTATTGTGTTTCATATATATGAACTGAAAAATATACTGACAGAAAAACAATTGGCGTTTTTTTTATCAATTTCCTAGAGGTAATACATAACTTAGTTACCATTTATATTTTGTGATAATGATTCCGGTTTTAAACGTGTAAATTATTTATTATCCTGTATAATCAGTATACAGGATAATAAATTCTGTCTGCAGATTTTGATAAAATATAATTATTGTTTGTTCTGTTAAACAGTCATACCACAAGTGAAGGTTACCAATCAGCTCGTGGTGCCCCACTAGGCAGTGACGTGAGTTACAATGTTATATGAGGCATCTCCTAAGGCTATGAACTCCTGTACCGAGAAGATGGAAAATTAAGTAGCAGATTTTATTCGCCACTCTTTATTTCTTTATCTTTTAAGAAGCAAATATTATATTCAAACGACACAAATAATGTAAATTTTTAATACAACTCAAATATTATATTTGAATGCCATACATATGTTCTTGATTGTTAAGTCCTACCTTTTTGTGTATTGTGGCAAATAATAAATAAATGACAGTATTAAACACATTCATAACTCTTGTCGGATATTGTGTTGCTTTGCTTACAGCTCATTACAGATTACGAAATTTGACAATTATAATCGTTCCGACGTATCATGTGCTTTATATCTGAACATTTTGCTTGGGATCAAAATTATTTTCACTTTTAAAAACTATTATTAGGAACAACATATGTACCACAAGCTAACATTATTTGTAAGGAATATGTATCTTAATGAAATTCATATGGGTCCTTCTATGGGCATAAAATACTTTCAATAGGGTGTATAGCTTTATTTTGTAAATCAAAAGCTACTATGGTGGTGACATTACGAGTGCATCAAATTAACTTTTTACGTATTATTCAACACTAACTAATGTATTTTTTTCTGTGCAGCCCTCGTCAGTGACAAGATATTGAGAACCCAAAACTACGCATCAACGAGATTATATTGAACGAGTATTCGCGTTGGATGAATTTGACCATCAAATCGCTTTCGCCCGGCGACTACGGAACTTACGTTTGTGCATCTGTCAACGCTCTAGGAAAGATGGAGAGTCAAGTCAGTTTACATAGTAAGTATAAAGCCAATAATTCTAATGATAACACCATTAGGTTATTTGTAACATATGTGTGAATTATGCCTTTTTAAATTAACAGATGTTATCAAATCAACTATTATCACTTATATCAGAATGATAATTGAAAATAATCTTGAAAGTACTTCCAGCAACGCCCTTAGTTGAAAAAATATGATTAAGTATTCTAGGAAGCACGGAAGCATATTTTTTTTAAGACAATCAGGTGATTCAGCCTAAAAAGCCTTTACCAAACTCCGTAAACCCCCAAAGGGACATTTCATTATGCGGTCCACGCGGCGATTTAAATCTACGGCCAAAGCACTATACCACGTAGGCAGTTACAGGAGGAGTAGTACGTACAAATATTGACGATTTAGTTACAAGCAGAATTTTTGTACAGGGTTAGAGCTAAACATGAATGGGTTTGGTGCTGAGCAGCCCATGGTATCGGGTGCTGCGTGGCAGCGCGCCCGTAACCAGCCGGCTCGAGCGAGACCTGCAGCGTCCCACGCCCACCAGTACTTTATTGCTCACTTACCACCTCAACTGTACGCGCTTCTCATAACAGCTCTTAGATATTTGAACACCTTTTAAAGTATAATTGTTACTTTTTGCGATTTACACAAATTAAAAATATTTGTTTAATATATATTGATGGAATATTGTGATTTGATTAAATTTGTGCTAAGATAAATATTATTTATAGATTTAGTATAATAAAATAGTTTAGAATTCGCCTAATATATGTACATATGTTACAAATAAAGCTCTTATATTAAATCTATCTTTTAAGATGATAAAATTTTGATTTGTAGTTAAAAATCGACATAATAAAATGTTATTAACTAATGAATATCAAAGTCTTTTTAAGTTAAACAATTGCTATTCTATTCTATTTTGAAATTGTTTGCATAATAGTCTTATTCTTATTTTTTTAATGAATTAAGTCTT
This sequence comes from Leucinodes orbonalis, assembly GCA_019425675.1. NCBI lineage: Eukaryota > Metazoa > Arthropoda > Insecta > Lepidoptera > Crambidae > Leucinodes > Leucinodes orbonalis. The sequence continues at coordinate 12,452 of PQWD01001633.1, forward strand.
TTAAAATAATCACTCTTTTATGTTTCAAGTTACGCTTTACCGAATCCTATAATACTGTTAATTTCATATATTAAATTGGTAAATATTCTATAATACTGTTGATTTCATGTTCTTTTCTATATATTTGGCAAATAAATTTCCATGTACATTGTGATATTTTTTGTAAAGATAAAATAAGTTAATGTCCTAGTCGTTACATTAATGGATTTCCTTGATTCATAAGCGGAAAACTATCGCTTTCCTATTACTATTGTTAATAAGTTGTAATGAAATAAATTTTAATTCTATTCTCTAAGACTACCTTATGATAAAGCTTAGAGTTAAAATATACATAAACATATTTAACACACTAGCTAAGTTACAATTTAAGTAGAATTTGATAGATCACATAGAACATATTCATTGTTTTATTTCATTATATTCAGGCGTGCAAATAAATTGGTAACCTTTGTGAATGAATATGAAAACAATTTATTTGCAAGCACGTATACTCATCTTCGAATCCTAATATGTTACGTTGACTTTGACAATAAATGTGTAATTTACGAATACTGAAATATGATATTGAATAAATGTCCTAAAAACCTCTTTATGTGTTTGTTTGTTTTGAGATTCAATAACTGAAAGAAATAATCTTTATTCAAATAAATCTCTTACAGATACTTTTGAATCGTCAATGGTTATTATTATCATCACAGACATCAGAATATACATTAACTGGACAAGCCGCCAAGTTTATAGGCAGTCCCAGTGTCGCAATTTCTTTTCGGTTCTTACCTGTGAAAAGTTATTATATTTCTTGGTAAATTTACTGATTCATTACGATGATGGCATGTTACAATTGCACAGGATGGCATTTTGGAAAAAAACGGTAATTTCTTCTAATATTCGTACGTCTTGACTCGTCTCACAGAGCGTAAACTGGTAGCCAGTGTATGCTCGTTGAGCTTACAGTTGTCGCACTTTAAACGCGGCTTGCCCCAATACCTGTATTGGGAAATCTGTGATTATCATAGTTTTTTGTGACTCTACCACCGGTTCGGAATAAGAGTATCTTCGAGAAGAGCCGCAAGAAACTCGAGTTACTCTTTTTATATCAGTGGTTACACCTTTGTCATTTATCTACACATAGCTTTACAATAATTTATTACAAAGATTTTGTAACTGGAACACTAAGTGCAAGACCACACATCTTTATCCGATAAATATTCTTCTATTGTATAGTAACCTTTTTTCATGAGGGTTTTTTAATCTTTAATGTAAACTGGTGAAAAGGCAATTTAGTGGTATTTTATTAAAGAATGTTATGCCTCTTCCAACAAATGATTTCCCTACTTAGTCTAAGATTTGAGATAGCAAGTTTGATTTTGTTCCTAGTATTAAAGTTATGTACGTCACAATTTTTTTCAAACAAATGAAGATTTTTGTGGACATAAACTAGATTATGGTAAATTTATTGGGACGCTACTGTTAAAATATTTATTTTTTTAAATACTTCCCGAAGTTAATCACGTGGTCTAAGGTTATAAATGGCTCGGATGGCTCTTTTTTGAAGTACAAATATAGTGATAATATCAGCAGCTGAGCCCCACAACAGAAGACAATATGACATTATACTATGAAAATAACTAAAATAAACAAATCTTACTGTATCAATATCTGTTAAGAGCCTTATTTTCCTAACTGCTTACGCTGCTGAGCTAAGTCTACCTGCCAAAGCTTCAATATGAGGTCCCCACTGGAGTTTTGAATCCTAGAAATACTGTACCATCAATAATTTTTAAGCATTCGTCATTCAAATTAATACTGGTGATACAATTAGTTTTTTTAGTGTTAAGCAACAAATTATTAACTGTAAACCAATGCATTATTTGTGAGATAGCACCATTTACGTCGTCAAATGTTTCTTTTTTTCTAATAACGTTAAAAAGCAATGATGTATCATCTGCAAATAGCACTATGTCAGAAAGTTTATGACAATGGTAAGGAAGGTCATTTATATATAAAAGAAACAGTAAAGGACCCAATATAGATCCCTGAGGCAGGCCCATACGTAGTGGGCCACCAGAAGAGCTAGAACCGTTTACTATATACTACTAACTATTATATACTACTCAAAACCTTTATATTCATTTAACATAGTTACACCCTAACACGAAATGACTAATAGCAACACTTCATTCACGAAGTCAATTATGTTTGTGTTAGGGTTGAAGTTATTATAATTTACAAAACGTGCCATTGTGCATATTTTTTTACATTATAAAGTAATCGGGACGGCCAGTTTGCTCACCTGATCTATACGAGTAAGTAATACACTGCACCATTCTTTTTACATTCCCACAGCACCATCTAACCTCAAGTTAAGCGTGAAGCTTGTATTACGGGTACTAAACAACAACGGTTAAATAAATTTATATATTTTTTTGTAAATACATACATGCATACAAAAGTTTATACTGCCGGGGGATTGAGCCATAGGTTAATAGCCAACCAATGATTTCTATAATATTAATAAGATATATTATTATAATATATATATATAGGATATACACAGACATCGCCATATAAACACTTAACTATTGATCTTCATTAAATTATTGGAGTCTTGCCTACATCTCAAACAGTTAATTAAGATTTTTTGATTCACTGCGACAGTGACTTCTGCTTGGCTTAGGACCTAATCCCCGACAGTGAAGGTTTTTAAATAATCTCCAAACTTGGCAGACGTCTTGAACGTTGCAGTAAAAAGTTACAGTAAGGTTAAGTGCTCAAGAAGACTCTGTTAGCAGCACTTTAGCTGAATGCCTTGATCCTGTACTATCTTTTACAACAGCAGCAGGAAGAGTAGGAGTAGTAAGAATTGTATTCGGATCTACCATTCCCTATTAACTAAATAGAGTAATATGATATATATAATTTTAATAATATTTTACAACAACACACACAAAGGATTTCTTGATCAAGTTTGTAAGTCTAGATTGCTCTTGTCGTAGATCAAGCGAAACTCTAGGCCCTAGAGACTGCAGGACAATGACGAATGGCGAACTTGGAGCTAATGCATTTTTCGTGTTGCACTTGAATTAATGCGTCTCCACTTCTATTGTAGGGGCCGCGAGCCGTCCCTCCCGCTTAATAACCGTGAAAAGGTTAAGTTGTGGACATCCATTTCCAGATTTTCCCTCCTTTTTATTGCGCTGTCAAACTATGAAATTATTATAGCGTCTACATGATGGTATATTATTGTGGTATGCTTCAAGTTATTGACATGACAGCGTACTAAAAGCTCAATCTTAACGATATTGTTATTTTAATATGTAAGTACAGTCTCAGATGGTTATGATAGGCTAGATTACTTGGTCCTGGGATCGTGAGAACATAATCTTGGCAAATATAGGTAAAAAATACGATGTGCAAACTTTTAGATTGAAAACTTTTATATTCAATTACTCAAAGTTGGCCATTTTTCAATGATATTACATTCCCTTTGCTATTATACCATTTTAAGAAACGCTCAATTTAATATAGTTGATGTTGTGTTAACGGAGTCAAAAAATGACTCCGTTAACAAAAAACCCGGTAAAAATACTCCGAAACCATACTTAAAAATAAATTGTCATCCTTTTTTTTCATGAAACGTATTCAGTTTGAAATTTGATATTTATAACATCTGTAAATAGTGTAAAGGATGTGAAAGTAAGGGTTTCAATTTGTGTTAGAGGAAAAAAGTTTAAGAAAATCTTCTGTGTTGCGTTTGCTTGTGTGTCGTCCAGACACCACCTACAACTTGTTAAAATTGGCAATCCTGCCTGCTTTCAAGGTACTAGCTTGTAACTGGCTTTTTTTCGCAGCCTCAGTCACGCTATACTAATCAAGAACTTGTCCTGGTTTTATTTAAAGTTTGAAACATGGATGACAAATACTCATGAAAGTGTAGGTTTCTTACAGATTTTGAAATACAAACATCGAAACCTTTTTTTATCTATACTAATATATAAAGCTGAAGAGTTTGTTTGTTTGAACGCGCTAATCTCAGGAACTACTGGTTCGATTTGAATAATTCTTTCATGTTAGATAGCTTATTTATCGAGGAAGGCTATAGCTATATATCATCAGCTACGAGTAATAGAAGCGGAGCAGTAATGAAAAATGTTTCAAAATCGGGGTATTTTTTCATACTTGGAGCTTCCGCTGCGTACGCTGCGTAAACGGTTAAAGTTACACAAAAGTCATGTATGAGAGTATTGTTCTCCTTTTAAAGGTCTACAAAAAAGTCCGCGACAGCATATGTCTATCTTTTAAGGTTAGCTCACTATAACATATTTTTTGCTAATAAAAAAATCTGAAATTGACCCCGAAACCTTTAAAGTTGGAGGGAGGGGAAATCCTATGTATAGTGATAAATGAAAGTACCGTGTTATCCCGAATTTAATGCGAGCGAAGCCGTGGGCAAAAGCTAGTTTTAAATAAAATCTAAAGAATAACGATATAAAATCATATAAGACCAAAACTTTGTTTCGGTAAAAGCGTTGTCTGCAGATGTAAATAAATCCTGCTGATTGCAGCTGCTTGGGCAAGCAAAACACGGCACTAGGTGAACCAACATTTGGGCCGCTCCACAAAGACAGTCTAAATCAAGACCACTCGAAAATCCCCCTTTTAGCCAAATTGTCTTAACTCTGACCTGTTAAAATTCGAAACCTATTTAAAGACTTCCTGATTGGGCAAGACATCCCATCTCCAGGGGGAAGATTCTCATCAAGATGAACAAAAGATCGGGCACAGTATCAATCCCACGCCAAAGCTGCAATTTCTTAGTTTTCGGATCAACGGTCATAAGATCTACATACTTGAGAAAACTTTCAGGTACGGCTTTGCAACCTATCGAACATCATTGTCCATTTGAGTTCTCTCAAGGAAGCCAGCCAAATACCAAAGAATACTCTGGGGCGCAATACCTGCTAGTGGGTACAGAAGGTCCAATGGAGTCGGCTTTAGACAGCCCATTATGGCTGGCGATCCGAATCCGGCATGTCTCGTTAAAAGGAACATCCACCGATTTTGTATAATAATAATAAATTTAATAATATGCCTTCCAAAGGCGGTCCTTTAAAAGGCCTTCCAAAGGCCACTATTTGGCCCGTTAATCTTAAGGATTTTGAAAACATAATAATAATAATAATCTTTATTGGTCATTAACACACACATTTGAAATATTCAAATACTTAATTACCTAAACTAGGTCTGGCCCGTTTCTATAGGCACTTATGCTCTATGCTTACGTTTTGGTCTGTTTTGTGCTTATATAATAAGATTTATTTATAAATAGTTAAACAAATAAATATTTAGATAATCACATACTAAAGTCTATTCATGCTTAAGTTAATGCAGACCGACTCCAAACCGGACTCGTACACTCATCTGCGGCAAAAGAAAGAGCCAAGCCTGACGTACTTAAAACATTTCATGGAGGTGAGTTGCTTCAGCAAGTTTATTACGAGCATACATCTTTTTTTACTGATATTCAGACTGCATTGTAAAGTCTGAATATCAGTGACCTATCCAAAACGACTCCAAGATGCGTTGGAGCACCAATATGAATTATTGGGTTACCATCCGCACGATTCTGTTTTTTATAAATTTTACTAGGTAATTCCATAATAACTCGATTCTTTTGTAGCATAAAATGGCCGAGACAAGACCATAACTTCTATGTAGACGATAGGCAATTGACGATTAAAATTTCACAAATTGATGTCTCACAATGGTTAACTAATTAATTATTAAAATATAATGGAAACATTATCGAAGTTGATGACAATAGAACAAAATTTCGAACTTCAACAATTCATAGTAAAATCACATAAGAGAAACTAACGGGCGAAATGTCTTAAAAGTAAGCATACACAATCACCAACATTGCTTGAATAAATCTTTTCAATGGATTCAGCTAAGTTCTCTTCGCTAAAGTTAATCAGTTTATTGTGCGGCTGCTTTTAGATCCATTCCCCTTTCTCGCTTCGATAACTTTCAACTGCGATAGTTGGTGGCTTTATCATATTTTGAGGTACCTGTAAAAGGCGTGTTATTTGCAATCATAAACTTCCACATTAGCTCAAACTATGTTCTATGCTACTTGCGTTGGTTTCTGCGCCTTGAAGTGGAACATTGTGCGCGAGCCATAGCGCCCTCTTGGTCACTCAAACCAGCCCACCTTCAAAGCAGATTAATCTTCCCGTCGTCCGCAAGTGTTACCAGTGAACCGACAGTTCCCTTGCGGTTCTGGGCTAAACCTGTGCACCTAAAAAGCACATGCGCCACCGTTTCTTTCTCCTCTATGCATGCTTTGCACAGAGGACTGTGATACCTAATGTGTGGTTATGCTTATCTAATTAGTAGTGTCCAGTGCAGAGTAACTAGGTGGTAGACTCAATACTGAATCGTTAAGGCAGGTACCAACGCAGTGCCAGATATCGTCCCGTGAAACAGGAGTGTTAATATGCACTTTTGTGTTTCGGGATATGGGTACTGTAACTAGTGAAATTAACGGTTTAAGGAGACCCAACATCTGCTGTCTCGGATGTCATCGCCGTGCGGCATTGATGGAGGACAATAACTGTCTATCAGTTGATGGCGATTCAATGCCGCTCTGTCACGGTTAGGCGTAGCACTGGCCATCAGATAAGCGTCCGGACTGTCCAGTACTAAGTAAACAGGACAGTCAGGACGCTCATAACATAAAAAATGGTCTCCGTAAGGTGAATCCATCAATAAAAAAAACAATTGCTGTTACTTTTTCCTAATATCACTGTCTGTATTCTAGTGGTCAGAGTATTAAGTTAAGATCGCTGCGTTTCCATGGGCTGTGGGTTCGAATCTCAAGGGGCAACTGCATTTCAAAGGTCCTGTGTCAGATTTGCCATTTTGGTTAGAACATTACAGGTTGAATTACTTGATTGTCTAAAAATAATGATAATTGCATGCTTACACGTTAAGCAATTAAAACCCACCAATCCGGTTGGATCATAATTAGTTTAACACACTGGTGAGTTTTGACCCAATCTCTCAATAAAAGTCTATGTCTAAAGAAAAGAAGTGTAGCACAACCTGCAACCAGATGAACAGATGTAGTAGTTAAGGTAACAGGGGACAGATGGATGTTAACTAATAGGGATATGTCCGCGTAGGAATCATTGGATAGGTCTTTTTTCACAACATCCTGAGTTATAATGACGATGATGATTAAAAGTCCTCCATGTCTTTAAATAATCGGGAGATATTGTTTATAGTAACTGTCACTACATGCATTTTAACCCAGTACTATTTACCAATACCAATTTATTTTAGGATTGTTGACATGGCAATAATGCTTTCATAGTTACTTTATTTATCACTAAACTAACTGGGCTAATAAAAATAAATATATGAAATAGTTCACGTTAAGTATGGCTTTACTGTATTTTTTCGGCCCATTACGCTGCTGAATTATCTTAATTAGTAAGACGGACACTTTAATTAAACGTGCGGACATGTGGCCGTAAACGCCTTAACATCTGTATCGATACTTTATGATTCGCATTGACGACGGGTGATCCCGTAAAGTTTAATGAGAACTCGAACTCTGTATTTTCTTCCCGTTTTATTTTCTGCAACAGATGTCGATGTAAAATTTTACAATACTCGACGAGTTGAGTTGTAATTGAATGAAAGTTAGACAACCTTTCTGTGGCGCGGTGGTCTGATGACTTGCGAAAGGTTGCAGGTAGAGGATGGATGCGGGCTGCTCAGGATTGGAATGGTTGGCGCTCTTCGGGGAAGGCTTATGTTCAGCAGTGGATGAATGTTGGCTGATTGATTGATTCAATTGAATTGATTGTAATCAATCAATTGTCTATCAAGATGACAAGGGGGTAAACTTTTAATATTCAACTTATTGTTGATATTTATATAGAATAAGTTAAGTTACTTACTCTTCTTTACCGATTTCCATTTCTTTCATTTCAGTAATTTCAATTTACCACTCATTTCAAAATGCATACTTAACTATTATTCCCATTAAAATATTCTTGAAAAATTATTAATATTTAAATTCATATCAAAACATATAAGAATCGAAATGTCTAAAAGAATCAATCACGAAATATATATTTCTTTTACTTACATATATACATATTTAATACAAAATTAATAGGATTTTGATAGCATACTCCCTTTAATATTAACTAATAATAATATGCCTAAAATTTAAAAAGCGATTTACTGTTCCACATTCTTCATGAAACCTAAAAATTCAGTATCCTAGCAGCCTCTGCCTAACCATGGCATTGTCATAAGAAATGAAGAGCGAAGCATCGTTGCGTAGCAATCGCAACTAAAATTTTTATCAACATAATTTATTCGGGACAGTCGTCCAAGTGCCTGTGCGAAGGCGACCGTTATTTTTCCCTTTATACGTCCAGGATCCGTTCCAAATTTTGGGACCCGGCGATTTTTCAGAGGGGAAACTTCAATTGTGCAACGCGGTCACGTAGTTTTTTAGCGTCACTCGAGCAGAGATGCGCCTGAGTTTTAATAATGTCATAGGCGGCTTACGTATGGGTGTCGGCGATAGCCACCACGTGACCTGATAGACGCCGCCTCCCGCATGAATAATAAAGGCTTTTAGTCGAATTTCGGACAATACTTTATACAGAAATTGTGCAACCAATTTTTTTTTAATATTATGTGGTAATTTTGCCAAATGCTTATGAGATGCGTCGACAGCTCTATGTTAAGGACTGTTTGCTTCCAATCTGGAGGTTGTAGGTTTAAATCCCGCCACGTAACAATGTCTATTCGAATTTTCGAAATTGTATAGGATCTGACGCTCTTACGGTGGAGGAAAACATCGTGAGGAAACACACGCACGAATGCAAAGAGATTCAAAGGTTGTGCGTGAAATTGGTCAATCCGCACTAGGCCCGCGTGGTCGACAAAGGCCTATTACACGCTTTACGGGTAGGCTCGTACCCCTCGGTGGGGACATAAATGAGTTGATGATGATGACCAATGTCATAACCGCTCAACTGTAACGAATCAAGACAATAGAAAACATATCCTTAGATGTCTCCTAGAGATGCTTCAGCAGACGAGTGTATATGGTTCTTTATAATTCTTAAGCTGTAGTAGAACTAACCGATTGCGAGATGTTTGAATTAAACATTTTCATTCATAGCGATCATGCTACAAATTATTTATTAAAAAAAAGTAATATGCGCTTATTTAGTAACAACTACATCTTGAACTCAAATATTAAAGTTGATCTGTATATTTTTTTATTTTTATTGGATGCAATGCAATGTTTAAAATTTAGTCCATCTTTTAACCGTAGGTACACCGTTAGCATAAGGTGCCTTCTAAAGCAAGGAGATACTTAAGGAAATATCACTCATCTGAATGTGAGACATTGCTATAGTTACTTATCTTACTCGATTGTCAACTAAAACCCCTTCTCTTAAAGCTGGTACGCCATTGAGCCCTCCTTTATGTCGCAATTAAAGTTTGATATCGTTAAAAGTATTCTAAACCCAGTATGAAATGAACGATGATAATTTAATGAGATTGAACGCGTAACACACGCAGCAATCGTTAAAAAAATGTTGATAATATATTATGTAAATATATTTGAACAAGCCTGCTTCTATAAATCAAACATTAATCTAGATTATATGTATATACACACACACACACATAATATTAATATATATATATATATATATATATATATATATATATATATATATATAAATATATATTATATATATTATATATATAATAAAGTCATGACTGACAGTCATAACAGATGACTTTACTTGCTTAACTAGAAACAGTTACAGTATGCGCATTAGATTATTTAATTACTTCCGAATTATATTCAAAGCATGCAATTAATGTTTTTAGATGAATTATTTTGGGAATTTTACTTGACAACTGCTTTTATTACATAAAATTAATAAAAACTGCGTGATAGACCCAGAAAACATTTTGTCTAAAATTTCTAACTTGTTTTATATACTAACTTGACAATATATTACTTAGTTTGACTTATTATATTATTGTTTTTTTTTTAGTTGACATGTACTTTAATGACATTCTCACATTATTAATGATTATTGTTAAAATTTCGTACTGCATTTAATATTAATGTATTTTTACATAGTTTAATTAAGAATAACATAAATTAATGGCATGACGACGAAACATTTGCACATCTATAGATCGATAAAACATGTATGTTCGCCAATTACTTCATAAGACCTGAAAAAATGTATTGACCATGTTTTTATGCATAAATGTTTATTATTGTTATTTATTATTATATATGTACATTAATGAATAACAAACTTCGCCGTGTACACGGTGTTTTTATAAATACACATTATATCATAAGTAATAACCAAACAAATATTTATTCCACCACCGACAACATTAACAACCGAAACAACGTTCAATATATATTAAAAAAAGTCAAGAAAATATTGTGGAGTTGATCGATAAAATAATTCACAATAAGAAACGGTTAGAGTGCCACGAAAGATAAGCGGAACATTAGCCGGGCGTGCTTCATAATTTCAAATACATTGTTTCCTGAATCATGGTGAGCGAGCATTTTATTCTAATACGTCCGTTCGCGCCAACCAGTTTCTGCTACTAATATTTATCTATGCATTCCACACAAAGAATGAATAAACATTGGTGAAACTGCACAGAGTCACGATTGTCATGACCGCTTGCACACAAACCAATAAATCGCGCCGTGAAAACAAACGCCCTCTGATTTGCGGCTTTATGCTTCATTTTACCTTGTAGCTTTTTCCGGATCTCGCAGATATTTGTTATATCATACGCGCCCGGTTAGAACAAAGGGAAATAGAGAAGCGCCTATCTTGCACTATCATCTGACATTCATAGGTTTTTTTGAACTTCGAACCTAGTTACGATCACCATTTGGGTATGTTCAGAAATTTTGTGCAGTTGGTCGCTTTTGCAATCGAGGACGGTAGTATGTGCCGGTAAATTCTTTTTGAAATGGCGTTGACAGTCGCCGCGAGGGACGCGCGCTGCTTGTGCACTAGAATAGGATTTATTGTGTCACAGGAAATGTCAGTTGGCTGGAATTTTTCACAAAACACATGATGACGGACAGAAGTTTTGCTAGAATGTCATGTAGTTGTAAATGATTGTGATGTACGTGTTGTAATAACCATCGATTCGCAAATAAAAGGAGGTTCGCCTTGATTTATTTTACTCTCATTTGTGCCCAACATCTCTTTCTGAAAACTTGAAAAATATTTATTTAATTCAAAGATCAATGCATAGTCCGAATCAATAGAAGGATCGGGCTGTAATTTGGTATGCTTTTATAATGTAGGCATTCTTTAAGAAAGGATTTATGTCAATTTTACCCCCAAGGGGAAAAAATAATAACTTTGTCAAATTTACACCGATCGGACTGAGACTTTGCATGCATAAAGCTATTATGATGACGTAGGCATGCATCTATTTTGATAAAATCCACCTCTAAGTACATAAAATATAGGATGGAAAAAATACTTCGTTAAGCAAACGAAGCCGTGGGCAAAAGCTAGTTTTATAATAAAGCCCAAACCACATCGTCTTTGCCTTCACAATGAAAAGAAGTCTCCTAAATGTTAAATTATAAAACCAATTTCCCTTAAGATTTATAACAAGAACATTCCTATTTTAAGATAAAAAATTGTTTATTGTAGTTTTAAAACAAATTAGAATTTCAAACACTATATAATTTTATGAGTCAACGAAATAAGCATTATTGATTATTTACGTAAACAAATTGTTTCGTCATAGCATCATTTCAGCCATTCGACGTCCAATGAAGAACATTAGAGTCCTCCAATGCTTTCCATCTGTGAGGGCTATCTACATCTAGCAAGTTCATGATTAGAATACGAAACCTCTTGCAACGGTTTAGATACACGTTACATGTATTTTTGATAGATGGTATGGTACATGTCTCAAATCTTAAGAAATTTGTAAATGTAATCCCATGAAATTATTAAGAGTCAAGAACCAATAAAGATAAGTTTTATTTGTGAGTCAACGGTCAATTTAACTCGTGAACCGACAAATCACTGTAACCCAATGATGTAAAAAAGTATGGATTCGTGATATGCTCACAAAATAATCGAAAAAAGTTTTCCGAATGCAGCGACAGCACACACACATATATTTCGAATTTCAAACACATTTATCTAAACAAAAGAGTACAAACTGTACTCTCTTCGGCGGTTCATTTTTGAGACACGGATGGCGTATCTACCTTTACATATACATAATATCATTGGTGTAACCCTAATCGCAAACGGTTGTCACTGTCAAAGTACATCTTCCCCTCTGCCGAAACGTTACATATGGAAAAATCTGTGCGTGATTACTTACGGATCCAATATTCACATATAAAATAAAGCGGGCCCTATATCCGAGGGCACGGTGGGTCGGAATGAGGACGTCATTCACTACGGTGATCAATCTATCGCTCTGACCGAAGTGACGCATCGATGGACAGAAAATATCGATAGCCCGCCGATACGCGGTCGACGTGACCCGAGCAAAAAATATCTCACTGGAAATGTAATTTATTATAAATGATTTGCTTGAGTAAATTGCTACACAAGTCGCCGCTAGTCAACGCGGAGAAGTCAACTGCCATCTAAATGTACTAAAGTAACAAGTCTTTTCTCATATTACTCAACCAATAAATTATAATTTCAGGGATTTTCTTAAAAAAAATCACCTTAAAATAAATAAAATCTGTTTAAATCTTTGCATGTTTACTGCCTAAAGGTATCGACAAATTTTGTCTCAGCACTCAATGATTCCATACAATTTATCTGATCCCGGAGTGATAAAGTACTTTTCTTTTAAAGCATTGAAACAATGCAAAAATACTCACTAATGACACAGAAAAGGGAATAATAGCAAAGACACAAATGTTGTGAAATATTTTGCATTCCCGTTAGGTACAATAAAATCATCAAATGATAATGTTAATATAATGCTGATTGCTAAATACTACTAATTTCAATTTGTATACTAGAAACAAAAACAAACCCGCTGTCCCAGATCCCCCGGCTACAAAAGTAGGAAAGTTATTTACTGAAATAGTCGTAAATTTCTTCAATAAAATACCACAAAATCTTACCGAATTTTTCTTTCACAAGTTCATATCATAATTTAAAAACACTTAAGAGAGGTTATAAACTATTTTAAATTGACTTTAAATTAACTCTATTACCAAAATTATAAAAAGTTTAAAAGAGTAAGTGTGGAGTTTCTTGCCGACTGTTCTAGAAGATCCTACGAGAAAGAAGAATACGAAAAACCACTGAAAAATATCAGTGAAATATTTATTTGAATAGAAATATTATTGACTTTGAGTATCGATAAATCGGACAACAAATAATTGTACTGGTTTAGAATAATAGACCTTAATGTACTCTGATACTTTTACTGCCCGGGAATCAAATCTAAAATCTTTGGCTGTCTTCTCAACTATTACACTAAATGAGTCTTTATCGGTTTAGATAAATCCATATAAATGTAAACTTCCAAAAATATAAGTGTTCTTGTATTTCAAATTACAGTTACGCAGATAGTAGAGCATGTACAATTTTCACAAATTCAACAAACAAGAAAACAAAAATAAGGCCAAATGAAAATTATCGTTTTTAAATCACTTAGTTACTAGTAGGTTGGTAGCTACTTTTAATAGGCAAAGTAGGTTTACTTGTATTGTGGATCAGTTTAAATTTCCAATATTTTTTAATTAAACGTACACAAAAATTAAAGTGGTTACGGGAAAAATGAAGCTATGAAATTTGAAAATATACCGATTGGATCGCTGCTGTATGATTTTCGAATCGTGATCCGGTTGGATCGACGGACAAGTGTTGCATAGTTTAACGCTTCTAGAACAAGTTATGGGCACGGCAAAGCATAATAGAGTAAGAGCATTGACGCGTACCGCTTATAAAATTTAATAACTAATGGCATGGATCCGAAGACACATTATTGAGTTATTTTTTTATCTTATGTACTGTCATTATAGTACCCACTCTCGTCTCTCTCCAACCTATCGCAGTCCACTGCTGGACATAAGGTCACCCCAATTTTGCGCCAGATATCCCGGTCCTCCGCTTTCGTCATCAAGCCTCCACCAGCAACCTTTCGCAAGTCGTCGGTCCATCGGGCCCGAGGGCGTCTTACGCTACGGTTGCCAAGACGTGATCTTCACTCCAGAACTCGTCTGCTCCAACGGCCATCGGTTCTGCGACATACGTGACCAGCCGACTACCACTTTAACTTGCTAATACGGCGGGCTATGTCGGTACTACAGTACGAATAGCATAATTTTTTTGGACTCTGATTCACTGTATCATGGACGTTGGCGGATCAGTAGAGCCACGTTAGATATTTTTTTAGAATTAAACAGGTGAGGTTGTCTCGACTCCCACGAATTATTTATCGTCTATATCTAAAATACCAAAGTATTATAACTAGGATTTTTTCGTAGACAAAGGAAAACTCTACATTAGGGATACATATAAATTTATAAGGTTTTAGGATAATGATCCCTCAAGGTATGGATACAATATATTATTAATGGTACTTTCAGAATTTATACTAGATTTTTAGTACTAGTCGGTTTGAGTGTAATGTGAAGTACGTTTACAATAGGTAGGTGAAGTTAATGAACAGTATTACTATTACCCTTCAGTATCAAGTTTAGTTCCTATATAGCTTTAAAGCCTCCTGAAAAAAAATGTTTAAAGCATACTCAGATTTCTTCTACAAACAATTCCTAGCGAAAAATGAAACAATTTAGGCAAAAAGTGTTCTTAATCGCATATACTTAAGCTCAAAACAGAAACACTAAAAAGACACAGCAGAAAAACTCATTTAGTAGAAAACCAATGGAAAAACATGCGGGGTTAAACGCAAACGGCTCTATAACGAGTGTCGCCGGGAACACAGACGCAGCGGCCGAAACATTCAACCCAATTATCCGGGAAAAACGTTAGCCGTACTAAATGACGCCAACCATTCTATTCTATCTAGCCTGAGCTTAGGTCACAGTTTTTGGCCACTACATACTAGCATCAGTTAACTTTTCAAGTCTGACAGGAGGAGTTGAGTAATGTTTGTAATTAATGTAGCTATTTATTTGATTCTATTAAGAGTTATATAGTATTATTAGAAATTACGAACTACAATGTTAAAAAAAAAATTATATGTTTAAGTTCAAACTACATAGTCTATATTTTACCTCTTCAATCTTTAATAGCAGTTCACCGTGGATTATAAATCTCCCTGAAAAGTTGATGCGAAATAATAATAATAGCAAATTATCATAATCATCAAACTAACATCCTACTGCAGGGGGTAGCTTCCTATGCAGCATAGCTATGGAGATGGTGTATGCAAATATTGAAATCAATATATACCTTCTTTCGTAAGAAAGAAAAAAACATACCTAGACGTTATGAGAGCACGTACATTTGAAGACATCTGAAATATATTATTCAATTGGTACACAAATTTAAATCAGTAGTATTTGAAATGTAATTTGTAGTAAAATGATACAATTCTTCTTAACTATGAAATATTTCAAGAAACCTTAAATATTATATCACAAACAAACAAACATGCTCTGAGCATGTCATTTCATTACTAAAATAAAAAATATTTAAGCAAAACCCTTTTGGGTATGAAATAAAAGTTTTAATACACTACAAAATCTTGATATTTTCATGGCAGCCCTGTCATGCAACCGAGTAAAACACATTAAAACCAAAATGTGTTTTGTTCTAGTAATAGCTGCAAGAGAGTAAGGTTGCCCAGTCTTGTCCTATACTGGAACTAATTAATGGTCTTAATTTCTTCGAAGTAAACCTAATTTTTACACTGCCTTATGTGACATGGCTATTAAAATATTTAAATTCCGCGTTATATTTATTTTAATATCTATATAGTTTTGAACCAACGTTGAAATGTAAGAAACATGTTTTTTTCTATCTATCAAGTACCTATTCAATACCCATAAATATCTGATAAGTATGATATTTTCCTTACTATGAATGTGTTGTAAAAAAAATTATTAATTCATTATGAAGATGAAGAAGAAGATTTAGACATACTATTTGCCTCTTACAATAATATTATAGAAGGAATTTAGACGATGGTCCAATGTATGTGACTTACGAGTGTTTGTTGCACCAACGGCAGATGAGTTGAATTAATATAAATATATTTGGCACTGAACATGTCCAAATTGAAAACCATAGTTATTGGAGTTAAAATTTCGATTACATTAGCATAAGTCCGTTACTATCTGTCCGTCTTTACATCTCCATTTAAATATTCGAAAGGTTGTAATAATAAGTAACCATTATAGGAGACATAACTAAAATATTTCTTAATATTTGGCCTATGTTCAATAACGACCATACTACCAAACACAGGTTACCTTTTTCATCGTTTGCGTCAACCAACGTATGTTCGTATGCTAGTTTCCAAATCTATAACTAAGTTACAAAAAAGGATTATGTTATTACGGCTTTAAAATCTTGTTTTCTGTCGAGTCGTTCAGCTTTTAGGTGGTATATTAACTTGATTTTGTTTATGCAGTTACGTTTAAAATTTCATGTAACGCAACTACAAAAACAAACTCAAGTTATTATTTTTAAGCCACACTAAATAATAACAAAGTACTTATATATTAGGACCATGGCCATAGGGCCATAAGATTTAGGGATAAGATTTTTATTTCATTAAGACTTAGGGATAAGATTAGAATATCTCCACCTTTTGATAATTTCAGTGATGATGTGTAGTCATAACACTAAACAATGCATAAAAATAGGACTTATTTCTATACTTTTACATAAATCTTTTTAAAATTGTCGACATATTTATTGCAAAGGTATAATTATACATTATTCAAGATTTACCTACAGCATACTAATTTATCGTTTAAAATAAATGCCATACTTCATCTGCATTATGTCGTTTTTAACAATCGAAAATACGAGTCCAGCAAGTCTGATATTCTTTAAAAGCGGAATTTTTAATGGACAATATTTCTTGTAGCCGTAACTCTGCGCTCGGTCCGCATTCGCACAGCTCTTTAACTTACAACTTCAGATGGGAAAATTATTTTTCATTAACGCTTCGCTGCGTTCAACGTACTGCCAGAGGAATTAAAATCAATTACTTCCGTTGGAACAGAACAAACTTGTGGAATTTCCCTCTGAATCCGATAGTGTTAATGCTGAACGCGTGGGAAGCGAGCGTACTAAGGACAATTGGTTATTCTAAATTTATCGGAACGGTTATGGTTAGAGGGAATCGTGTTTGGAGTAATCTACA
The DNA here is from genome assembly GCA_019425675.1 of Leucinodes orbonalis. Classification (NCBI taxonomy): domain Eukaryota; kingdom Metazoa; phylum Arthropoda; class Insecta; order Lepidoptera; family Crambidae; genus Leucinodes; species Leucinodes orbonalis. The sequence goes on from PQWD01001633.1 coordinate 29,897, forward strand.
ACCTCAATTCTTCATAAAAAACAAAACGCGTGACACATAATAATAAAATCTTATTAATCAGAGCTTCAATAATTGCCATGAAACCCTCTTCTCATGGTCAAACGTGAATTGGTCTTCAGTTCATTCAGTGAAATTTATGAACGTGAAATAATATATGGGAGCCATTTTTTGGTAAAATGGTTTTTAGAATCATATTCGGATCACATAAGTATCAGTCGTCAAGACAAATCTAAAAAAGTAGCTCTATTGATCTGTCAGCTCGTGTCCCTGTTGACTGAACATATTCTTTGATATTTACGAGTACCGAGTGCGAGAGTATGTTTATAACATACATTTAAAATCTCTTTGCCAAACCCACATAATTGAGTTAGCACAAAAAATCCAACGCTACCGATAAAAGCATTACAAGTGACGATACGAAACGGCCGGAAACTAGGAATTTACAGTCACCGAACCCTTTTCACGATGAAATTCAATAAGCAAGTGTGTCGACCTTTCCTCGGTGCTCCCCCACACTTGTTATGATATTGTTAAAGTGATCGGCCTTCAGAAAGCCACTGACACTCAAAAATACGTGACTGTTTTATTCAATGGTGGGTGGCTCGAGAAAAATCGTCGCGTTTCGATAATATAGCGATATAGAAATTCAGATAGGCGTTCGCTGGATCACGCTACTTTAAAAGGTAATGCAGATCCTTTGTCTAACTCGCTCAATCAGACACCTATTGCATTTGTTCTAGGGAAAGTGAAAAATGCCTGAAAGTACCCAAGGCGCGTGAAAGCCATTGTTTTGCTATTTACTCGTTAGGTGCACCTGAATTTCACGATTCAAAGCTATTTTCCTCAAGTGTTATTTTGTATCGTCTAGTATAGTTACGTTTTTTAAGTTTTTAGTATAAGGTTAAAACATAAGCTGAAATAAAAATTCGTTAAGTACTTCCGAAACACTAGCTTTAACAATTTGAAATTAATCTGTTTGTACCAAGGACTATTCTAAAAAACTACGTAAACAATCTCAATTCCCACTATCACCAATTTATTCCTTAAAAGGCATGATTTCTATTTAAACCTATGTCGATTCCTCTAATCAAGCAGTCAATTGGCAAGCAGCTCTAATATATCTTTGAACCGCTACTTTTAGTGAGAACAGATAAACAGCGCTACTAGAAAATGAATTTCTCCACCACACATTCCGTCCTTGAATGTACAAAAGATAGTTGCATTTATAAAAAAATACGAATTTTATCCTTGGTTTGAGATTCACTTGAAATAAGATGAATGTATGTATAAAAAGCTATTTTTTATGTTAATCTTAAGACATTGTTAAGTGTTATTTTTATAAATAAGAAAACATTAAATTCTTTCTTGACAATAAAATCCCATAAGTCACACAACATTAACCAAAATAATAAAGTAATCGCAGTAAGGAACCTTAGACTTGGCACGTCTTTCTCTTGATTTCATTACTTTTAGAGATAATCAAGCAGCTCCATCGAGACTTGGCTAAATTTTTTCAGAATGTTTTTGGTGGGATTTCACTTCTTTATGTAGAAACTTGAAAGGAAAATGGACGGCCCATTGGGTGTAATGGTTGAGACATCGGCTACTACACCAAGGGATTCGGGTTCGATCCCCGGGCAGTACAAATATTTGTGTCCATAAACATGTCTGTTTGTATTGGTCTAGCGCGCTCAACTTGGCGATTTGACATCGGATGAAGCGGCCCACCATGTTGAATATATATTGTTTAAGGGCGGTATGTCAATCTCTTATAGTTTGGCTGGGCTCTTTTGTTATCTAATCAGGGTCACCAGGCCGTGCCCCCAGATTATACCTGCTGCTGCATTCCATCTTTTGATTACTCGCCTAAGATGAAATTTCATCCTCATCATCTTGATGGTTGGCGTTCCACTAACGTTCGATATATGCGAAACTTGCTTCCACACTCATTAATTATGACCTCCCAGCTTTAAGAAAATAACGTATTCTTTCTTAAAAGGCAAGCAATTCACCAGTGACACTTCTGGTGTCTCCGTTGTACATAGGCGGAGATGATCATTTTCCAACAACTTTACTCCCTTTAACATAAAAAAGGTCCTTACATATCTTTATGTCCTTACATATAAAATTAGATACTGTAAAAATCTTAACTATTGTACGTTAGGTGGACTAGCGCCGGTGTCGATAACAAAATCTTTGTTAAATCTTGCCGATTACGGCAGATACCTATTGTCAGCAACTGCCAACCATGATAGAAAAGTTAGCTGCTAAACAACTGAGGCTGGGCAATCACTCAAGGCCACTGCTGCTTCAGCTTTAGGAAAACGCTCGACCACACACTGCAGAACAGACGGCTACCAAATAAGAGATGCTTCAATTGGAATGTAACACCATCCCGCCTGCCAAGCGTAGAGATTAGGTATGGTACAACGTTTCATAGTGGAGTAGGGCCTTAGTCCTCCATAGGGAATGCCATGGGCTGATAAAGTATGGAGTCTAAGCCATCGCACACGTTAAAGTCAGTTCTCTTCTATATTGAAGTAGAGTTTGACTGGCAAACTATTGGAGTGTGTTCAAATTAATCTACTCTAATCCTATTCTTTCAATAATAGACCTTAATCCTTTACACAACATTGAATTAAAAGACGCTAAGTAAAAGAAAAGAAAAAAACTTAACAACTCAAATATCATTCGATTCATAAGTAATGCCTAACCTATCTCACACTGCGTACCGAGTATATCGAAAAAATGACAACCTAAGTATTGCTAGATATCTTTTTTTCCCTGATTTATGAAAGTGCTCTCACTTGAAAAGCATTTTTTGATATATTAAAGCAGTACCATTGTGTTGTTATATTTATGAAGCTAGATATTTATTTGATGGGCTTGTTAGATTTTTACGTCGAATAATTTTGACGTATACATGTGTACGCCGGGGATGTAAGAAAAAGGCTTTCTTTTAATGGCGTTTGCTCGTCACGTTTTTCAATATTGTCATGCAAATATATTATTTTCAATTTTCAAACTCAAAAATAAATAATTATTAAATAAAAATCGAATGCTGTTAAAATGTTACATTATCATATAGTATCGGCAACACAATTTGCTAAAAGCAATCGATGAGTTACCAACTATTTAAATTATTATTTCTAAAATTTGGTACTTCTAAATGTAATCATGGAAAACATATTTTTGAAATCAGCTCTTCGAACGCGTTACACTAGTATAAACACATTTATGGATTCTAAAGGAATTAAACAGTACCTTCCTACAAATGCGTAAACTACAGGATATAAACTAATAGGCTCTATAAGCTTTATAACTTACCTTTTATAAAATTAATAATATACTAGCTGTTCCCCGCGGTATTACCCGCTTTATCAGTTCATATCCTTCCGCTGAAAAACATTACCTAAAAGCGCGCAGCTCATGAGACGCGCCGCCGCGCGGAAAGACATTGCTGTATTTTTTCAGAATAAAGGTATTGTCAAAAATCAAAGCAGCCTATGTTTTCCTTATTACATCAGCTCCCTGCCAAAAAAGTCCCGTCTAAATACATCCAGCCGTTTCAAAGATATCCCGTGTAATATAATAGACATACAGACAAAAAATCCAAATTTGATATTTCATAGAGAAACAGATTTAAATGACAGCCTTACCACAAACAAATTGCAGCTTAATTTTCCACCTAAGCACACAGGTGTCAACAAACGCAAAAGAAAATTGCACAACCCACAAACAATTCAGTCGCGTTATAGACACTCGCGCCCAATATTGCGGCGCCCGGCAGGTGTTGACTGCGTACTGTCAAGCGCAACGACAATCGCCTGTTATCGCCCGCTGTCATTTGGTCAGATTTATTGGCCATTCCGTTTGACCCGCCTGATACAGTGCTGTACAAAAGTTTTTGCTTATTTTCTTGTACGGAGCATTCACAGATTTATATCGTTCCGTTAAAATCGAAGGGTCAAACTAAAATCGATTAAATACAAAAGAAAGACATTTGTATTGGCATAAAATTAAATACTCATGTACAATATATTAGCTACTCAAAACTATTTTTCCGTCCTTGCTAGTTAAGTTCTGAACGTGTCATCATCATCATCCTCATCAGCTCATTAGACGTCCCCACCGAGGGGCACGAGCCTACCGTATAGGGTGATTAGGCCTTAGTCGTCCACACGGGCCCAGTGCGGAACGAGTAATCAACAAAAAAAGAGTTTATAGATGCTTTGAGTCCCCATAAGATATTATCCCCGCAGTAAAAATAAAGCCCATGTGTTTATCCAGAGTGACAACTAACTATATACTAAGGTTTATATAATTATTATATTATACATGTTAAAGTGACTCAAATCACGCCACGCGGTACAACATTACTTTATATTTCGAAAATGCCTATTGTGTCCCTATTGCATCATCTACCTGCCAAAAAGTCCCGTCCAAATCCATCCAACCGTTTCAGAGATTACCCGGAACAAACAGACAGAACGACAGACAGTGAAGGCCGAAGACCAAATTAAAATGGTTATTTCGATATTTCCAATAGACATTCCAATTTTAAGTTAATTTGAAGGATTAAAAAGTAGTCTATTACACCCCTGGTTTATAGACAAGTTTTCAACCATTACACGACATAACTAGGTTGTCAGATATTTTGAGTTTGAGCCTGATATAAAAGATCTATTTTTTTATAATTTCAGTCTACGGTTTGGATGAGATGTTGTGAACTGTCTAAAAACTGATTCTTATGAATCGCATACAGTTGGCGAGTGGATTCGATTAATTGGTCCTCAATCAATTGTTTTTTTTAACAAATATGATTGAAAAATCCATAGATCTAAGTTTGTTTTTTCATATAAAATATTTGATGCTAAACTTAATAATTTAATGGATACGTGCTTAGAAATTATTATTTGATGTTTAGTACGATAAGTTATTCGTGTTGTTTGACAGTGTTAATTTAAAAAACTCACCGCAGCACCGTTAGCGGGAAATAGTTATTTTACCGTTATTTACAGGGGCATAAGTTCACAAACGGTTCCGATCCCTCTGAGAACTGAACGCAAGCTCCGAAATTATTGGAATTTTATTTAAATATAAAACTATTGCCGTGCTCCAAAATGACAGCGGAATACTCGCATGTTCCGTTTAAAAGCAAGCGTGGACGTTTTTGGCACTGTTATATGTCATGTTATTAAATTCTTTTCCTCGTAGATAGCAATCGTCTTATTCAATTACATGCCAAAGAGGCACGCAAGGCTGACAATAACTGTAGGGAGGAAATGTCGCTATTGAAAATTCGTTGCTTATTTCATTAAATCCGCTACGATGTGACAAGCGGGTCGAGTATTTTGATGCGTGATAATGGTCCAAAGATATTATGGAGGTGTTTTTAAATAACTTGGGAAATCGTCGTGTCTCCGCCTGCCCGCGACACCGTGTTAAATGTACCGGTAAATATGACTTTTCCCCAAGCCACTGTCAGGTTTACAAGCTTTCAAAGAGTCTTCAATTAAACATTAACACCTTAAAAGCTGGGGACTTTCGAGAAAAAGTTGTGTTTTATTTTGGTAAGTCTTGTAACGTTTGTGACGTTAGTTATTTTAAAACTTATTATACATATTTGTACCTAAATTTAGAACTGGCTAATCTTCATTCTTACAAGTCGTGTGTGAGGCGTGTGTGCATTTTGAAGTTTGCGATTTTGTGATGTGCTTTTGATTTTGTGATATGCTTTTGATTTTGCTTGTCCAACAGTAAAAAGTATTATATTTATTATAATCGTTTGGTTTTCTAGAAAGAAGTCTAGTCAGCGCTTGAACCTTCCAACCACAAAACTAATAGTATTATTAATTCTGTGCTTCCAACAAACATGACATAGAAGCTAAGTGTTAACTGGAATTTATAGAAATATTAATAAACAAAAAACCGTTGTCTATATAGTTTCTTTTTTTATTCAGTTCATATGATTTAAGCTAAATATATAAATTAAAAATAACCCTAAAATCTTCCTCAAGTTCATAATAGCTGATTAATGGGTTTAATGACCTTACACAAATAAAAATGCAGATACAGAATGATACTTATACAGCAGAATTAAAGTGTATTATAATAATTTGCATTTCATAAGAAAAATAGAACTTATAATAATTGCACTTCTAAAATGCAACTGATAAGCATTCTTTTACCATTACAATGTCTTATTGTATAAAATCATGTCAAAATTCTCATTTCAACTTCTTTGCATCATGTAAATGAATAACCCTTAATTATCAGTTGTTGAATTATTTATTTGAGCCAGGCGCTAAAATATAGTAATTAAAATATATGAAGAATTGACTATCTCACAGTAAGTACTGTGTGTATTTTTTCTGTAAAACCATTGCCTTACACGTCTCAATCTGTTATTGTAATTAATACTGCTATTACTCTTTTTTGTGGTATTCGCCATTTCACTATTGCATTTCTGTATAATTTTATCCAATTATTTATATTTTGTAGGAAGTCTAGTACATAATGTGTGTTATACACAAAATAAATAAATAAGTCTCTAAATCATGTTATGAAACATATATAATTTCCCATATTTGGGGCCATTCTCAGAAGTGTAAATAAATTAATCAAAATTCACTGACATTCATACAGTACCATCTAGCCCCAAGTTGAGCGTGAAGCCTGTATTATGGGTACCTACTAAATACCGAATAAACATACGTTTTTTTTTGTAAAGGTTACTAGAGGTCCAAAGTTCCCTTTTCCTCCTTCCGATATATTTGTATTTCCCTATCTCTTTTGAAAGTCAGCAAAGTTATTCTTTTCTCTTCCGGCATTAGGATTTGCCAACCTACGAGTATTATATTTAAAAAAATTAAATATCATAGTAAAAACTCATGAATGACAAAAAAATCAAGACCTTTTTACCTTGTAGTCCTCATCACAAGAAATTGCGTAACGAAATATCGAAATTCTTGGCATATTTTATCCATTGATTTTTTCTTTGGCTTTGTAAAATACATCAAAGACCTTGTCGCTGGCTGCGTCGCTAAAGAAATTACAGGACTGTCTTTTAATTTTTTTACTGTACTATCATCGTCATAAAGCCACTATATAGCGTGCTATTTCGCGGCTACTAACGGATATTTCTCGCTTGTCTAACTCCTTTTCAAAAGCAATCTGCGTTTGACAGAGCGCGCAGTTTTGATCAGTCGAGCGAGCTGGACCCAGCTCTTTGCGGCTCACTATTGCCTTTAGAGGCTTCAACACTATGCGATTTGCGACGCAAAAGACAAAAAAACAGAAAAATATTATTATTACACTTTTTATTTTCAAAGATACAAACGTAAAACGCCATGTTTTTAATTTGCCATTTTGAATTTTTATGCGTTCAATGTAACACTTGCGCTAAATATATTAGATCTATATTGTGGGAATGTTGACGCTGTTCTAATAATAATATAACTTTGTTCAAAAAAGAATACCATTTGAAAAGTACGGATAAGTCATGAAAACGAGTGAGGGAGATGGAAGCTTTGGCTCGAAAGGACCGGCTTGAACGGATTATACGAGTGAGTAAGAGCTAGGTGGCTCAATTCCTAGTCTAAAACGAACTAAATATATTTCATAAATAATAAAAATAATTTCATAATTTAAATATTATCCTTAAATGAAGAGCAACAATTATAAACTAAACATTTAAATTTGACAGAACAATTTGTGTTCTTGTCTTAATGTTTATGGATCAAAATTCGAACATTACACAAACGTGTCGTTTTCACGTTGTCGTTTCAAATGGCAACTTACTAAATCGTACAGTGTAAAGACACCTTGTTTTGCTTCAACACATTTTATTTACTTTCTTGAGAATGGCAACATATCGATGCTGTACTTAAGTATGTTTGCTTTATTATTTACCTCTTAAATCGCAATTGAACAATCTGTTTGCCTTTTGTAAATACAACACCATTAATATGAAAGAAAATAAAGTTATTTTAGTTTATTGAAATATTGTATTTCAGGAGGACGAGCAAGGGTATTCTGACCTTACTTTGAACTGAAAAGACAAAGGTTCAATTGTATCATATTTCTTGATCAATTGAATTCCTTTTTATAATATGTAGTATATTTATCCTAAATTATTAGTATATAAACTTAAAAATGACATTTGGCCAAAAGCAAGTTATTAAGTTCAAATCTAGTTTAACATGCTACGTTAAAACAATTTAAAATAAATTTAGCAATACTTATTCCAATTTTATTTTGAAACCAGATTTTTTTACTTGTGTATACTTACTCATCAGATGTAAATGAATTCAACCTCAACATAGTGTACATTATGGCCTGGACGCTCACCTGATGGTAAGCGATACGCTTAACCATGACATACCGGCAGTGATTAAGACTGATAAACAATTATTATTCTTCATCAAAGCAGCACCGCGCCGGTACCCGAGACAACAGATGTTAAGTATCTTAAACCATAATTTTACATATACTGTGCCCTCATCCCGAAACACGGAAGTGCAAATCAGTATTTCACGGGACGATATCTGGCACAGCGGTGGTACTACCTACATAGGCGACTCAGTGCCGAGTCTACCACCTGGTATTTAAGAGACCCAGTATTAAGACTAGAATCAATAAAAAAGGTACAAAGTAAATGGTACATTGTGGCCATGAGTTATAAAGAGGTAAAAATATAATGAATAAAAATTTAAATAGCCAATAGTTTCGCAACTTTCTAAGAACTCTCGCAAGCATGTAAATATCAGGCATATATTGAAAGTTTCCTCAACCTCACTATTACGATATGATAATTCGATTGCCCACTGCGTATAATATGAGGTCGGTCTCGGTTTTCACCCCACGAGGAATATAAATTTTCAAAGGTAAATACACAAAAGGCCGTCGTGAATTGCTCATGATGCGAGTGTACTTAATGAAAATATTATAAAACTGATCAAGATTTATGTTCGACATCATTCTTTATTTTCTCCTGTTGGTGCATGTGTACATAAACATTGCAGTTACTTGTTTTGTAATCGTCGACCGATTCGGCGTAATAGTTGAGAAGTTAAATTTTGATCCCCACCTAATATATATATATATATATATAATATATATATATATATATTGGGGGGATCAAAATTTAACTTCTATATATATGTGTCACTGGAAAATAAAACCGGAAAATTAAAACACACAAGATAAATTGTATTATTTTACGCCTATATTTTCGTAAAATTATTAATTAAATATTAAATATCAAAACTCCAAAAGGGACGGCACTAAGTCGAGGTTCGAGCCCTAGTGGGCGCCCTTAGTGGCCGTCCTTCTTCTCCTACTTCGATAGGTATCCGGAAGCGGTCCCGTGCCGCGACCGGAGCCAATCATCGGCTGAGCTAAGCTCGCCATTTTCATCCGGTGACGTCGTTAAGGCCATCTGCGGCCAACAACAAAATCATTTCCAAAAAAAAAAACCATTTATTTCAAATTAGGCTAACAAGCAAAAAAAAACGACAAAGCAAAAGTACAAAGCACTTATGATCGTCAAAAAACATACAAAAATATAATAAAAAACAATTTAAATACTAAACTAAACATATGAATTTTGATGCTTTAAAAAAAGCGCTTCAGTGGTTTGGCCTAATCCAAAATTAATTCTAATTTAAAACGTCTCGTGGTAAACTTATAAATTTATGAATATCCATTCGCGAGATTCTATAAGTTTGAACCAATCACATAAATATATTTTTTTATACTAACGACTGAAACCCATGACCATTCGAATTATTAACTTTATTGTTCATAATTCTGTTTAATGATAATATTTGTTAAACAAAAGTGTTTTTACCCGTGTGGTTGGGTTAGGTTTGAACCTCAACCTCCTACCGGATCTGGGGTGTCAGTATCATACACGCCTACTCCTATGGTGAATGATCACAGACCCTCCCTTCATGCTGTAACCACTAGCGCCATCCCCACCCAGGGGATGCATACTGACGGGTCCGATTAGGCGGACTAAGACCAGTGGGATGTGGTCGTATCCATCCGGCTTCCCGTGTCTCCACAAACATGGTATAAGTAGAAGTGCGTCGAGTTTTAGTGGGTAACGGCTGCCAAACAACATCTCTGGCAGCACTAGCCCCACATATCCACGCCAATATCAAAACGGGCGTGGAAGGCGAGGCCTTTCTCGACGATAAAAAAAAATAAATAAATAAAAGGTTGGAACCTCAAAAGCCCGCGAGCGCAGCTCGCGTGTTGTGGTGGCGGCCGATAATGCGGCAGTAACTAGTTTTCGATATAAGATTTTGAACAACGCTGAAATAAGCTACTATTTTTTTTCGTAGCCCTGTAGTAAATGTCACTCTTCTTACTTTACACATACGGGTGACTACGGTAAGTTGATAAATGCGCGAAATTCAGGCGTAAAATAATTCTATTTCCCTAGTGTTTTCCTACAAAAGTTTATAAATTTACGGTTCTTATTATTTTCTGGCGACATATATACCAAGTTATGGATCTTAATATGTTAATCTGAAAAATAAACTGAAGATCTGCTACTTCTAATAAGCCTCCACGTTTAAGGCTTGTTTACGCTGTGTGTAGGTTTGTTAGTTGTGTTTTTTTATCGGAAATACGGTCAAAAACTGACAGTTATAACTGTCCAGAAACAATAGTTTTTCTAAGAAGAAATAGTGTTTACTCTGCTGTCTGCCACAGCGGTCTGTCCTGGGAAAAACTTACAAACAATGATATTAAACATGTATTTTAAGTGCGGGTGTCGCGAGAGGCTAATTTACCATTTAGTCGTTTATAGTTAGATTTATTTATATATTAAAGTTATTCTTCCTCTATCAAGGTGCATTAACGCAAACCAGTTCTAAATAGAAAATAAATTCCTGAATATATATTGCTCATTTTGCTACTTATCATTTTGGAACAGTTCATTGAAACAGCTCGGTTTACGAGCTTGCTAACTCTCACTAATGAATGGATGTTTTAACCAGCGCACCACTAATTAGAAATTGCAGTGCTTCACTAAATGTTGGATATACAGATTTTGAAATCGTATCAACGCATCATTGGTATGATACTTAATATAGATACGTTAATCTGTTTGTTTGTATTACCGGAGAGATAAATACATTAAGTAAAATGAATAAGACAGTAATAAAATATAATAGGCATTTCAGTGCCTTCTGGTGTCGCAAATGTACATGTACGGCATTATTATTTACCATCAGATGAGCCTTTTACTCCCTAAAGCATAAAAAAAATTGACACAAACAAGGAAAGAAGTGAAAACTGTTGTAGTAAATCCATTACTCACATGTTTCCAAATACGTAACTGGTTCATTCCGCTACAGTTGGAATTTACTGAAATGTTTAGAAAGCCACAATTTAAATGAATTTAGGGATCGAAGGTGTTCGCAAGGGACCTGACTATTGGGTCAAGTCAGCTAACAAAGCTAAAAACCGAAGACGATCGTATAGTGTCAACCAAGTCTGAACTGCTACTGGAAATCAAACGATTTTACAGACAGTTGTATGCTTCCGTTGTCACCCCGGTTAATGCCAACTTGGCTAAGGATCCAAAAGCTAAACTCACCCGACACTTTAGCGAAGATATGCCAGAAGTCAACCTGTATGAGATTAGAATGGCCTTGAACAACTAAAAACAACAAGGCGCTGGGCGAGGATGGTATTACGTTAGAGCTTCTGACAGCGGTGGAGCCGGTTCTAAAGGTACTTCAGAGGCTCTTCAACTCTGTTTTGCTCGAGGGTTACGCCAGAAATGTGGAAGAGAGCGTGGGTGCTTTTCATTTAGAACGGCGATAAAGCTATGCTTAAAAATTACAGGCCCATCTCGCTTCTAAGCTATATCTAAAAGTGTTTCCAAGGTTATTACGAATCGTCTCACTTACACTCGGTTTGATGACTTTCAGCCTCCCGAACAAGCCGGTTTCCGAAGGGGTTATAGTACCATTGACCATATTCACACGCTGCGGCACATTATACAGAAGACGGAGGAGTTAATCTGCCTTTATGCTTCGCGTTCGTGGACTATGAAAAGGCCTTCGATTCGATCGAAAGATGGGCAGTGCTTCAGTCTCTCCAGCGGTGCCACATTGACTATCGGTATGTCAAAGTGCTGAAGAGTTTATATAACGATGCCACTATGTCAGTCCGAATACGGAAACTTGTACATAAGCAACATTGCAAAGGGCGTACGACAGAGTGATGTCATTTCCCGAAACCCTTTACCAATGCAATGGAGGATGCTTATAAACTCCTGGAATGGGATGGACATACATCAATGTGAATGGCGAAAAATCTCGCACCTTCGATTTTGCCGACGATAGCGTTCTCATGGCTAAATCGCTGGATGAATAAGGCATAATACTCGAGGACCTCAATCTAGTTCCGAACAAGTGGGCCTTTAAATAAACATGGACAAGACGAAGGTTATGTCGAACCAGTAGTACCCGCACCGGAGGCGCAATTCTCGAAGTGTTGACGAGTACGTCTATCTGGGACAAGTAGTCAACTAATAGGTCCTCCTTTGAGAAAGAGGTCAATCGACGAATCCAACTCGGCTGGGCAGCATTCGCAAATTACGGCATATTTTCTCTGACTTTTGAATCGTTCAGAGTCACTCAGCGAGCTATGGAGAGGTCTATGCTTGGAGTCTGCCTGCGCGAACGAATCAGAAATGAAGAGATTTGTAGGAGGACTCGACACCTATAAGGGTTCCGTTGTTTACCATTTGACTACGGAACCCTAAAAACGTACATTTACGTTATGCCAGTTGCAATCATTATTATTATCCCCTGGTTGAATTTTATAATTTGGTGAATATTGTTAAATCTCATTTTAAATCATTCGATGGCATATTTTGAGTTACAGAGTCTGTTTTCTGGGTTTCTTAAAATGATTTCTGTTGTATACTGTTTAAACTTTGGTCTTTATATACAATTAGAATATTACGTGTTGAATAAAACACGAAGAAGAAGCTGTCTATGAATTCCTCGATTTACAAAGAAAATAATACAAAACCTTACCAGAATTCCTTTGCTCACGTCTTACTTTCACAATTTCAACACTAGAGGGCGTCGCTTGTCGCGCTCTTACTTGTCATCTTGTCAAGTGTCATAGCGTCTTCACCACCAGCAAGAACTGTACTGGAACGCTGTGTGTTTTATTCAACACATAATACATGATAAGAAACGTGTAACTTTAATTTAAGCAAATGCGAACTATTCATAAATAATAGTAACTTAAATTTAAATAACGTGAAACAAAAATTTAATACGTTGGCTCCAAATATTAAAATTGTTAACCGTAATTCACTTTACCTTTTAGGTTCTCCAATTTTTGATATATCTGCTTCTGAATATATTAATAATTCAATTTCTAAATTTAAAAATTCAGCAGATCGTCTCCTAGAAATAAGTCCACATTATGCACTTTGCATTTTGAAATACTGTCTTTTTGTTCCAAAATTTACGTATGAGCTTCGTTGCTGCTCCTTTTGGAATCATCCAGATCTTTTAACACAAGTAGACGGCTTAGTCAAAATTAGTTTAGAATCGATCTTTAATATGCAGCTAAACGAACAATCTTGGATCCAAGCAACCCTTCCTATCCATTATGGTGGTTTAGGGATTCGCAAAATTTCTAGTATCGCTTTACCAGCCTTCCTATCTTCTGTCCATAGTACAGGTAATCTCATAAGTAAAATTTTAAGAGCATTTCCTTCAAACTTTGAGATTGCTGGCTTGGAAGAAGCTAGGAACGCTTTTTCAAATGCTTGCCCAGGTCAAAATTTTCCGGATTCTCCAAATTCTCAGAAGAGCTGGGTCGACAAAATCTGTAAATTAACATATGACAGTCTTTTGAGCTCCAGTTCAGGTTCGGAGCGAGCCAGGCTTTTGGCCTTGGGTGCGCGTGAAGCAGGCTACTGGCTTCACGCGTACCCTTCGTCAAACACAGGAACATTTCTTGAACCTGAGACGCTGCGCATTGTAACCTGTCTGCGGCTTGGGGTTCCGGTCTGCGCTCCTCATACGTGCCCCTGTGGCAGTGATGTCGACAAGCTAGGCATCACGGACTTTCTTGCCAAAAAAGTGCTGGCCGCTTCTCGAGACATGCCGCACTTAACGATATCATACGCCGGTCCCTTGCCACCGTCAACGTGCCAAGTCTTCTTGAGCCGTCTGGTATCGCAAGAGACGATGGCAAGAGACCGGACGGTATGAGTTTGATTCCATGGAAGTTGGGCCGGGTGCTGGTGTGGGATGCTACCTGTTCAGACACACTAGCCCCTTCCCATCTACATGGAACCAACAACAGAGCTGGTGCGGCGTGTGAAGCGGCTGAAAAAGCCAAAACGTGCAAATACAGGGGTCTAGGCTCTGAATATGACTTTGTCCCATTCGGTGTCGAGACCCTTGGTCCGTGGGGCCCTAGCGCTATTAGGCTTTTTAAAGAAATTTCCAAACGATTAGTCGACATTACTGGAGACCGAAGATCTGGCAGCTACCTTGGTCAAAGAATTAGTTTAGCGATTCAAAGGGGTAACGCTGCCAGTGTCTTCGGAACTTTACCAAAGGGGGGTTCTTTTAATTATTTTATTTAGTTATTATATTATTTTTTTTTATATTTTAGTTATAATATTTAATTTTTAAGGTTTTTAGTTGTTAGTATTGATTAATTATTATTATTATTTGTTAATATCTAGGTTAATTATTTGTTTTAATTCCATTAGAATAATAAATATTATAATAAGTGTGTAACAAAAGGATCACAAAATGAACATAAAAGCGGTTTTCCTTGAGATTATGAGTCATTGCTAAGCTACGCACATATGATATATTACGTCCACTTTTTTAAGTTTTATTAAGCAGTTAGTAATCCTTAGACCCTTTGGCTTAACTGACAACACGGTTGGGTAATGAAGATCCATCCCTCCTGAGCCGCCCATCACTTTTTGGAACGAAGCGTTTTTGCTAAAGAGGGATTAGTGTACCCTTCTCGGGCTCGATTTTCCTGAGATGCTTTATCATTGGGGTTCCCGACTAACATGAGGTTAACTTGTAATCTTAGCTTTATTTGGTCGTTGTACCGACTTAATACCTCCAAGCTCTGTAATGAAGAGTTTTTATGAAGACCTTTTCTCATTCGATTTCCATTATTGTGGACGTTATTCAAAGCTTTATGTGAAGCCCATTGTCTCCAACGTACATGTGTGCAAAATGAGAAAATTTGCTGAACCTTTTAAAATCCTCTTTGTAATAAAGTAAAAGACTAATTAAATGTATAAAGACATGGCGAAATCTTGGCAATATCTTAAACTTGTGCCTAATTAGCGTTAAGCTAATAAAACAGTTTAGTTGTGTCCGCAATACCGAGGGTTCGCCGTGCCTAAAAAATATGGAATACAGTGAAAAACGTCGAGTCAATTTGCGAGCATTTGTCTGGTCGCCTTTATTTGCCGGTCGAGCGGGCACCGGAGGCCCCTGGCCAGCCACGGTAAATCAGCTTACATTTTTTCAAAGAGTCTCTGTGTTTGGCGTACCTCGCATCGGTAATGTAAAAACCCTTTTTTATTTGTTAGCTAAGTTTCTGCTAAGTGTACATAATTACATACCCGCACAGTTAAGTATAAACAATCCAATTACACTTCAATGGATTCGTCTTGTTATCTCTAGTTTTGTCTATTGCCTTGACTGTCACGTAATTGTTGCCCAGTTATCGAATATAAGTTCGGGCAACCGATTATGATTCTGTTCATTAGATTGCCGTTTGATTAACGCCCGGCTGACTAGCTGGTGTAATCGCGTTAACTCAGATAAGCAGACGCTAATCTAATTGCATTGTAACACAACTACGTAAGATGAAGTGTACCGAACGTGACTAAAATCCGACATAGACCAAAGTTAAACCACTCCAGCATCAGTCATAATATAATACCTATAGAGTCTGTGCACCTATTTCTAAATGGGAAACTAATAACAGATTCGAGGCACGTCGGGGCCGACTCTATCGCAGTTTTCAATCCCAAGTCGAAACTAGAAGATTTGTCACGTACATTGCAACTTTTACAAAGGGACCGTATCATTTCGTCACCTTTTGTAAAAACTTTTACTCTAAAATTACGTCGAGGACCTAAGCATTCATTACGGTACAAGTAAATTTAAACATATAAATTATGTGGCTAGACACTTCAAATTGTTAACTATAAGCGAATAACTTTGGTAAAGTTTCAATAAAGTTGCTGAGGCAATACATCGTAGTACTGAATGACCATACTATAGAACATGTTTATTATATGATATACGAGGCATTCGATCATAATCGATCAAGCTACATCGCCTTTGGTCGCCTTCGCCTTGGTCTTTAAATTAAAAAAAACACGCTTTTTAATGGGATGAGGGGGTTATATTGCCTTTTAATAATGGTGGAAATGTTGGTGAAAAAATAAGGTATACGTGCAGTCAAAGATTCTTGGGTTATATTATAAGGCACTCAGGGTGACATTTTATCCGGATTAAAGTTATCGTAGTCAGCCAAACTGAATACTAATGCAAAGCTTAGGCAAGGTAGGTGGCTTGCTTTTATGTGTCTTGTTATGATAATTAGCAAGAAAAGAATATTAACTTCGGTAAATTTACGATGATTTTTGAAATCTCAAGTAGCAATTTTCTTTTCTGCTCTATATGATTGAAACTTAATACAAATGACTACGAATATTATTTTTCAAGATTTTTGTCACTCGTAATGAATACATTGTGATATTGACTTCGGTATTTTTTCTCATGTTACTTGCAGATTAATGTTATTATATTTATTAGAGGCAGATCAGTCATAAGTGCGCGCAATGTGAAAACTCGTTAGTCTCCATCGAGCTCAATTACGAGCGTGTCACTTTGTTTTGTATGTGTGCTAACCAATTTTAATAAAATATCCCATCCTGTGTGATTCAAAAGTATTAAAATTATTTAGAACATTTTAATTATTTCACCACTTGATACTTTGACACTCACACATGATCATCAAACTAGAACTAGCACTTCCCATTAACCCAGAGCTAAAATTCATTTGGATGAGGATTATATGTTTATGAAAACGCCTTCGCAAGTAATACATTATTCCAGAACAAATTTGATTAGCAAAAAACAGTTTATACTGATCTAACCCTATATGATAGACATACTATGTCTTACTTATCTTTTGAAGGGGATCAATATTTTCATTAATGTCTTTTGCGTAGCTTTAACCGTTTACGCAGCGTACGCAAAGGAAGCACTCAGTAGGAAAAAAACACCGATTTTGAAACATTCTTCCATGCTGTTCCGCTTCTATTATTCTTAGCGTGATGACATATATTCTATAGCCTTTCTCGATAAAGAGGCTACCTAACAATGAAAAGTTTTTTCAAATCGGACCAGTAGTTCCTGAGATTAGCGCGTTCAAACAAAGAAACACACACTAAATAATATTAGTATAGATTTGATACAGACATACTGTATATTAAATGACGATTATTATCACCATGAGCAAGTAAATCAACGCCAACACTTCGGACACAATCCATATCATATATTATACATCTGCCATCTTTTATTGTCATAAGAACCTAAGGCGTTGTAAAACTGTTCTCATCCGTCAAATTGCTGCGGAATCCGCTAAACCGCCAACATCCTTTGTGCGTGTGCTCGTTATAAACAAGGGAGTGCCGCAGGCCAAATATAACGAACTCACTCATTCGATATTTCTTCATCGTCTGTCAAATAAACGAGCACAATAAATGTTTATTGTCCTCGAATTACTCGAGTGAGAAAATGTATAAAGAGAAAAGAATGGAGCGCGCGGAAGGGACGTCGACAATAGCGATCCTTCTTCGGACCACCAGCCGTGACGACGCTTACATTAAGGTTATCGTCATCCGCCAAACTGAATACAAAGACTCGCCTGGGAAGAGCCCTGTGATTCATGTGACCGACTCGCTCTATTATCGCCTCGCAATTTTATATTGGGAGAAATACGACGCGCCTTTTGTATTGGAAAAGATTATGACGTCAGACCCCATATTCGGTCAACTTATGTGCACGACTTCGATAGAACAAAGGAACAGGTAATTTATTTCATTCTTATTAAATCGAACAGCACTTAGAGTCCGTATAGACAGCCCAATTGAACCTTACATATTTAATTAGACAATAGTGTGACTACATGATGTTTATCACGGTAATCAATGCATTGCTTTTTGTTTTAATGTTGTAGTACAAAGTTTTAACTTTAAGATACTACAAATACTATAAATAATATAATAATGATGATCATATTAGCCAAGCTAGACAAGGCCGGACTGACCGCTAAAATGGCCCAGAACATGGTGCGGTCAGCCTCAGCGCCATTCGTTAGGAGGCCGCTCCATGAACCGTTGAGATTGACTTCAGTTCTGAAATAAGTAAATAAGGTTCTTTCGTGAAAAACCTAAAAACACAAACTTCAATTTGCTGGTAAAGTCATCATCATCATCATCATCATTACAGCCCAATTATGTCCACTGCTGAACGAAGGCCTCCCCTAATGATTTCCACGCGGACCGATCCCTTGCAGTTGACATCCATCTGCTACCCGCCACCTTAACCAGATCATCCGTCCATCTGGGGTCGGCCTACGCTTCGCTTTCCGTTACGTGGACGCCACTCGAGAACCTTTCCGCCCCATCGGCCATCGGTTCTACGCACTATGTGCCCTGCCCACTGCCACTTCAACTTGCTAATCCTCTGGGCTATGTCGGTCACCCTAGTTCTCCTACGGATATCATCGTTTCGGATTTTATCGCGTAGGGAGACACCTAACATAGCCCTCTCCATAGCACGCTGAGCAACCTTGAGCCTATTCAAGAGGCCCTTAGTGAGCGACCACGTTTCGCTTCCGTATGTCATAACTGGCAACACACACTGGTCAAAGACCTTCGTCTTGAGACACTGAGGTATTTTGGACGAAAAGATCTGCCTTAACTTCCCGAACGCTGCCCATCCTAATTGGATTCGACGAAACCTCCTTCTCGAAGTTGGACCTACCCATTTGGACTACCTGTCCCAGGTACACATATTCGTCAACAACTTCGAGGACAGAACTTCCAACTGATATCGGTATAGGTACGACATGGGCATTAGACATGACTTTCGTCTTGTCCATGTTCATTTTAAGACCCACCTGTTGAGAAGCTCCGTCTAGGGTTTCGAGCATAGTGCTTAAATCCTCCATGGATTCTGCCATGACTACTATATCATCGGCAAATCGAAGATGAGTGATGTACTCGCCATTCACGTTGATGCCAAGTCCTTTCCAATCGAGCAGCTTAAACATATCTTCCAACGCAACTGTGAACAGTTTCGGAGATATAACGTCTCCCTGTCTCACTCCTCGGTGCAATTGGATAGGTTGTGTAAGCTCTTCATGTACACGGACTGACATAGTAGCGCTCTCGTACAGACATCTCAATACTTCGATATAGCGAAAGTCAATATGGCACCGTTGGAGGGCCTGAAGCACAGCCCAAGTCTCGATCGAATCAAAGGCTTTCTCATAGTCCACAAACGCCAAGCATAATGGCCGGTTATACTCTCTAGTCTTCTGTATAACCTGCCGCAGCGTATGTATGTGGTCTATGGTGCTGAAGCCTTTGCGGAACCCGGCTTGTTCGGGGGCTGGAAATCATCAAACCTACGCGCGAGACGGTTCGTGATGACTCTGGAGAACAACTTGTAAATGTGGCTCAATAGCGTGATGGGTCTATAATTCTTCAGCAAGGTTTTGTCGCCTTTTTTGAAGAAAAGCACCACCACGCCATTGCTCCACGCCTCTGGCGTCGCACCCTCACGGATCACGGAATTAAAGAGCTTCTGAAGGGTCTTAAGCACTGGCGTGCCACCTGCTTTCAAAAGTTCTGCGGTAATTCCGTCTTCTCCGGGGGCCTTATTTCGCTTAAGTTGTTTCAGAGCCATCCTAATCTCGCTCAAGGTGACTTCCGGGATATCCTCAGATAAATGTCGGGTTAACTTAGCTCTCGGGTCTTCGGCTAAGCTTGAAGCGGGAATCTGTGTAGCGGTATATAACTCGCTGTAAAACTTCTCAATCTCCCTCAAAATCTCTGGTTTAGATGAGACTACATTTCCACTGTTGGTCTTCAGACTAGTCAGCTGGCTTTGCCCAACAGACGTGTTCCTCGCAAACACCTTGGAACCCTTGTTCCGTTCGATCGCCTCTTTAATACACTTTGTATTAAAGCGACGAATATCGCGTCGCAAGGAGCTGGATATACGTCTATTAAGCTGCCGGTATTGTGACGCGTCGTCTGAAGACTGCAGTTTCATCTGTCGTCTTGTCGCCATGAGATCGAGAGTCTGTTGAGATAGTTTATTGGGTCTTAATTTGCGTTGTCCCTTGCAAAACTTAGACCCAACTGTTTGCAGAGTTTCCACTAGCCCGCTATTTATATCGTCCACTGTTACGCAGCTCTCTAGGCATTCAAAGCGATTCTGCAGTTCGAGTTGAAAGCTCTCGGGGTTATTGATTTGAAGCACGTTAGGTCGGAGCGTAGACTTCATCAGGCGAGACCTCTCCAGTTGAACATTAATATTTAACGTGCCTCTTACCATACGGTGATCGCTACCGGTTTTCACCCTGGCGATCACAGAGACGTCGTTAAATATATGTCTTCTCTTGGTCATGATGAAGTCAATCTCATTTCGTGTGGAACCATCGGGACTCAACCAAGTCCACTTCCTCTGCGGCGGCTTCTTGAAAAAAGAGTTCATCATAAAGAGTCCCTCTTTTTCCATGAAATCGGCCAGCCGCTGTCCCCTGGGGTTCCGGTGTCCAAATCCATATTGCCCCACTTTCAACTCACAACCACTTCGAATGCCCAGCCTTGCGTTGAAGTCTCCCATAACGACCGTAAAGTGTGTCTTGGAGGTATGCATTGCTCTGCTGATATCATCATACATAGCCTCCACTTCATCGTCGGAGTGCGATGAAGTCGGTGCGTAAACCTGTACCACCTTCAGCGCATAGCGCTTGGTGATTCTTAGTACAAGGTACGCTACCCTAGCTGACACACTTTCGATCTTCACGATGTTGTTGATGAGAGACTTATGGACGAGAAACCCGACACCACCCCGGGATAGCTGGTCGCCCTCACGGTAATAAACAGGTTGCCGGATTGCAGTATTGTGGTCCTCCCCCTCTTCGGACTTCACACAAACCTATTATGTCCCAATGCAACCTGTCTAACTCCGTTTCCAGCTCAATAGCTTTTCGTCAGTCCTCAGTGTGCGCGTGTTATATGTTGCCAGTTTTAATTGCCGTTGTTGTTTATTTTGGTAGCCGGATCTCTGCCGGAGATTCTTAGCACCCCTTGCCCCGCCGTAACCGTGGCCGCTACCGTAGCCCGGAATAGCGGGGCCGCCGGGGACTAGGGGCCAATTCTTAACTGCGTCTTTCATAGGGGGTAAATGCCATACTCACCACGCTTGGCATGCGGGTTGGTGAGCGCAGAGATACGCCAGTACCTAAGTGATGCTGCTGCCCATCACTTGGTGGGAAATATTCCCTCTGTCGCCTTCTACGACACCCTAGGAAGAGTAGGGGTGGTGACAATTGTATTCTAGTCTGCCGTCACCACACGGCCTGGTAAAGTCAATCTCATTGCAATTTAACTAGAATATGCACTTATGTAAATAAAAACCATTTTACTTACAAACTGTAAAATCAAACGGAGACTGTAAGAAGCGTCTAATAAAAATAAACTAAGTTTGCCCTGAACAATCAAGGAAGTAAACAATGTAGGTTAACGTAATAGACTACACACTTTGAATCTCTTCCCAGGCGTGCGCAGGTTTCCTCGCGATGTTTTCCTTCACCGTAAGAGCGTCGGATATCGTACATATTATAATTTCGTAAATTCGAAAACACATTGGTACGTGGCGGGATTTAATATGGTACATATTATAATTTCGTAAATTCGAAAACACATTGGTACGTACCCTCCCGATTGAAGGCAACAGTCCATACCATTGAGACAATGATGTTCATATATTATAATCGAAATTATATATTAAAAAATACCTACTGAGGACTGGAATAGCCAGCTGGTTTTTTTTATTTCTCACTAGCGACCCGCCCCTGCTTCGCACGGGTGCAATGTTGATCGTAAAAGGCACGCTCCCGGCTTCCCCGTCGGCCGGTATCGCCGCAAACCAACCGCAAACGCTACGCACCGCAATTTTTATATATTTAATATCTTCGAAAATGTTCATTTAAATCATATGCTGTAAAGAACTACTTAGATCTTTATTCAACAATGTATTTAAAATATTAAATTGGATAATATACCCCTCCCGCATGCGCACTCCCGCCAATGCGACGCCCACTTTGCAACGGGACGGCCGTGCAGCAGAATAATATTTTAATTTCGCCATAACTTGAAAACCAAACGTCCATTTTAATCATTCAAAGACCAAATATTATCTACGTAAACTTTTCTTAGTGATGAAATAATTTATTTTGTTAAGGATTAGTAGCATGAGAAAAATAAACGCGTTTTAATGTAGCCAAAAAATATAAAAAAATTTTAAATAAAAAAATGGTTGTTGTGCTTCACCCGACATAGGTAGGTATAGTGTGTCGCGGACTTTTTTGTAGATATTAATGAGATCTACACTTAGTTAGAACATTTTATAGTTCTATCTTTTATAGTTTAGGCAGAATACGCAAAAAAACAACTTTTCTGGTAGTTTTTTTCCTTTTTGTCAGAAAAACCCAAAATATCTTACGGAACCCTATTTTTTTCAAAATAAAAGTTAGCCTATGTTATGCGGGATTAATTTAGCTTTTGAATGGTGAAAGAGTTTTTAAAATCGGTCCAGTAGTTTTTGAGCCTATTCATTACAACCAAACAAACAAAGTTTTCCTCTTTATAATAGTGAAGATATTGGAATTGTTATTTCTTTTTGGAATGGTAATTCTAACAATATTAGTAAATTATCCTTGATATATATGAGATATCAGCATCGGTGGCTCAATGGTATGGACTGTTGCTCTCTTACCGGGAGTGCTGAGGTTCAAATACCGCCATGTACCAATGTATTTTCAAAATTATATGTACTTTATCCGACCCTCTTACGGTGAAGGAAAACATCGTGAGGAAACCTTCACGCACGCCTGCGAATAGATTCAGAGGTTGTGCGTGAAGTCGTCCAATCCGCACTGGGCCCGCGTGGACGTCTACGGCGTAGTCACCCTACACGGGTAGGCTTGTGCCCCTCGGTGAGGACGTTTAGTGAGCTGATGATGATGATCCTTGATAAAGTGTGAATGTATACATAATTTATCCATTCAAAACTACTTTTGAGATTGTTCTCGTTTATTTTAAATAAGAATTTTCTGAATGTCAGCGGTGGAGAATATAATAAGAACAGACATTATTTTATATTTCAAACAGCGTAGGCAGCCGAACTAAGTCTGCCTGTCATTTTAGCAATGTGGATTCGCCATTGGAGCTTTGAATCTAAATTGATTCCCAGAAAAACTGCCCAGCTTATAGCTTCATTTGTTTGCCGATAATGACGATGTCAGAAATTATTCTCCTTACAGTGGTACTTTGACCACTGTAAGGAGAATAATTTATATTATAAATTAAATGGACGTATTTTGTATTTTTTGCACTTAGTCGTAAATTATCTGAATTATTGAATTAGGTAATAATCAATCAGTTTCTTAAAATAAAAATACATTAACTAATTCAGATGTTTCTGACCTTATATATAATAATAAATATCTTCTGTATATACAATTAAACAGTATGTTAAATTTTATAGCTATATGTATATTTAATTAAAATTGTCATAGTTTTCCCCCATTCTGGGCCAGTATTTCGTTTTTCTCATCCAGTATTCACTATAGCGACCCTTCAAAGTCGTCAGCCCAATGGGCAGGAGGGCGTCCTGCAGTACGCTTAGCTCGCTCCATTCCCCTTTAAGTGACCCTAAACTTGCTTACCAATCCCGCAGTTAGTGTTCATGTATCAGTATCATGTATTGGTACCGGTAGTTTCGTCTTTGAGCATTGCCTTATCGTTCACGAAGTTGGACGTTTTAGCCCTGGTTAATATATTTCTGTAACTCGAGAAAGGTACCACCGACGTTATCGGCTTGTGGTATGACATGGGCATTGAACATGACTTTTGTCTTCAGATTCATGCTAAGCTGAACCGCCGGGAAAGATTCATATATTTATCTCTTACGACACTCTCGGGAGGAGTAGGGAGTCAAATGTATTCTACACTACCGTTGCCACACGGCATATACCTTAAGAAATGTTATAACTTTAACATAGTAATTCTATCTTGAGTGGAAGTGTTTCATAGAGATTATTTTAATTTTACAAAACTTTTTCATTTTTTTCTTCCTTAACATGTATCAAAGTGCACAGTTTAAAAGCGGACGAGGGGTCTTAACAGGGTTGTGTTGTATATTATATACTCAACGCGTAACCGTCGCGACAAATCCGGGTCTCGGACGCCGCTTATCTGGCGTTCCCGAGGGCGTGTTTAGCTGAACAACGGGGTACCGTTTAACTTTGTCTGAGAATATAACATAAGTTCACATCTCTACTTTATAAATAATGTTTATGTTATTCAGTCTGTTACGCTTTCACGATAACTGATTTTGCTTCGCTTCGTATTAACTTATCGGAGTCAACTGCATAGCATTGGTACGAGTATTACATAATTAGGAATGTTTTTTTCTGTGATTTCTTGTCAAGCGCAAACGACATAAACAAACAAACGAGAGTTCTGTGAAAGAGAGAACTGAGAAAGATCGTCTGAGATGATTCTGCAAAACCTGCATTTAATAATAACAATTAATAATACAAAATGTATTAAGCAAAAACATTTACAGGTTAACCCTTACCATTAGTCCCGAAACTAGATCAGTCTGTATTTTTAGGTTTCACAATAATAAAGCTAAAGCTTGCAAACATTATTACACATTTTACTTAAAATAGCTAAAGGAAAGGACTAAAAATTAATTAACATTTTAAGAATACTGGATAATAATAATTTTACGCACGTTTGCGTTCATTGATAGTATGTGTGTGAGTGATATGGTGATATTGTGGTTGGTTTGTGTGTTTGTGGTGTGTAACTGTATGTATGTGTGTTGCCTTTTTAATTTTAATTGTGTGTCACGTAAAATAGTTGTGTTTTTTATACTTCAACCTACATTTCACTACTACAAAAATTTCAGTTTCGTAGTAAGTATAATAGTAGCTCGTAGTAGTTTCGTAGTAAGTGTATAGTATAATTTATTATAATAGTAGCTCAAGCGGTTGAGTACTTACAGTAAAGTAAAACGTTGCGAGGAAACCTGCGCACGCCTGCGACAAATTCAAAGGTTGTGCGTGAAGTCGGCGAAACCGCACTGGGCTGACGTGGACGAATAAGACCTATAGGTACACCCTTTATGGTAGGCTCGTGCCCTTCGGTGGGGCGTTAATAAGCTGATGATAATGATGAATAGTATTTCATATATTTTAAAAAAGAATACTCATTGGTTGGTGGTTAAGATCGCTGGGTGAAGTGAGATTCGTGGCTTTGCATCCCGTAATGGGAACATATAGTGGAAGTCACTTCATGCGATTTTTTTCTGTTTGGTTGGAACCACAGATTTCCCAATACAGGAGATGGGGCAAGCCGCGTTTTTAAGTGCGACAAATGTAAGCTCAACGAGCATACACTGGCTGCCAGTTTACGCTCTGTGAGACGATCAAGACGCACGATATTAGAAGAAATAACCGTTTTTTTTTATTCAAAATGCCATCTGTGCAATTGTAACATGCCATCATCTGCAATGAATCAGTAAATTACCAAGAAATATAATAACTTTTTCACAGGTAAGAACCGAATAGAAATTGCGACACTGGGACTGCCTATAAACTTGGCGGCTTGTCCAGTCTAATTGTATATTCGGATGTCTGTGGTTGGAACATTGCAAGCTGAATCACGTGATTATCTAAAAATGAATATGATTTCGTGCTTCGGAGGACAGATTAAGCCATCGGTCAAGACTTCTATCTTAGGATGGTACTATGTCCCATACAGCGTGGCTATGAGGAGTTTTGGCCGTCCCTATCGCATGTCCCTATCGCGGACGTAAGGGGCTGATGTTGATGACTGGTTTCGTTTAATACCGAATATAATGACTGATTTGTATTTCTATTGACAAATCTACAACCCACCAAAGATTGCGGTTTTAGTTCTCGTGTAATACAACCATTTGAGTATATACTCAAATGGTATATACTCAAATGGTGAGTATGTCATACTCATATGAGTATGTCTATCGGTGTTTGTCTTATTATCCGACTGCTACAGGAGGGTTACATTTTCATTCGCCTACAATACCATGTAAAGTATTTAATGTTTGCACTATATGGGTAAAGCTTTTCTTTTATTGGCAATGTGTATTTTAGCAGTCGGTTTTTGGTTTTTATTCTTATTATCTCTAATGTTACTCGGATATTCTATGATTTACAAATAAGTATGTTTCTAGTTGCCCAATTTACTCTGTGTATATCTGAGAATATTTATTTATTATAGTGAAATAATCAATATTTGTCCGCTTCTTAAAAATGCTATAGGCATTTTAAGATTGTAATCAAATATGATAAGTCATAACGATGGAACTAGTCCACATTATTATTTAGTTTATTTTTAGTCCACATTATTTCCAAGCTCACATATCACAGCGCATATAAAACACCAGTAATCCTTCTGTTTCCACATCGCTGTCAGAAGCCTTATCTAACAACCGCTAGTTAACTAAGTCTTCTTGCTAAGTAAGTACATTTGGATCCCATTGCAAAAGAGATTTTAAAGGAAATCCAGGAAAGGTTAAAACAGACTTAAAGCGTTTTATGTAACTTCTTGATTTTAATCTATACTTGCTAACATAGTGGTCGTTAGTTACGTTTATACATTAAGCTTAGCATTTTTATATACGGGTTCTACCAATTTGAGTATTTGATTATTAAAATATGATAAAATAACATGATATCGACTTTCTTAAACGGTAGCTTTTAGATTCATTGAGTATTCGTCAGAAAGTTTGCCGCTTTTAGTATCTTACCTAAAGATGTCGAGTATCAGCTTCAGCTCCAGCGGTCTTGTACATATTGATCAGGTCTATTCGACTATCATTAGCTGTAAATCTTAGACCCACTTATGAGATGACAGTGGATGCATCGGTAGTAAGTAGTACAACCCATTGATACTCTTAGCCTCTACCGAAGGAGCAAGAAATGCATTGCAAACTTTGGAAAAAGTAGTAGGAGCAGAAATATAGAGTGATGAAGTGGGTACTGATCAATCACTGAATACCAGTTCATTTGACTTTGAACAACAAAGGATTGACAATTGTCAGAATTTCCACCATGAACTATCCTGTCTGAAACAACGAACCAAACATTATCATATGTTTTAGACGCTAGTAATATATGCAGTCATTATATGGATGTTAGCCAAAGCTTCGCCATGTTTTGTTCAATTTAAGGACCACCTGTTGAGAAGCTTCGTCGATGCCACATGCCATACCCCTATATATATATATATATATATATATATATATATATATATATATATATATATATATATATATATATAAATATATATATAAATCCATTAGTAAAATCTGCCAAATGTAGACGATATATATTATATAATTATATATATAATATCCATTAGTAAAATCTGCCAAATGTAGACGTACATAGTACATATGATGCATACCTTTTTATCTATGATGCGTATCTGATTATTTTAAAGACAACATATTTCTACATACTCGTATGTATGAATTATTACGAAACAAAGGGCAGCCAATTCAGACGGATCTCGTTGTTTTTTTCATGACACATAAATCAGCAGCTGACAGGTGTCTACAAGAATCATAAACATTCTCGGAGCTTTCTTTTTACGTATGGGCCCTTTATTCTCTACTGACATTTATCTGTATATTATGGCAAGGTTAGTAGCTTTATTTGAATAATATGCAGAGAATGAAGATGTTAATAAAGAAGCTGGAACCAACCGCCTAACGTTTCTATAGCACTTGACATAATATCTTCAGCCAACCGTCCCATGTATGATAATTATAATGCTTAACTTGCGCAATCATTTACTGAACGCGCTAGTAGCTAAGCCACAGAGTCTAACCTATCCGACCATTTTTTTAGTAGAGAGTTCTATTTTAGATACTCGTTGTACCCGTTTAAGGGTTCTTATATCGGACTTAAACCTACTAAACTGCTTATCTTCGTTGTTAACGTGTTTTGGGAAAGCGAAGGGCGCATGAATTCAACCAGTCCGTCGCCGCTATCCAGAAGTTGTTTGCGCCGATCCACTTCTATCAGGAATTAGAGAGTACAAATATCAAAGACACAGACAGAATATGTGACTAATTTTAAAAAGCAAATAACATTAAATCTGAGTTTACACAGTCCCGGCCTTTAACCGTTTGTCTATAAAAAAAAAAACAAAAACCAACCAAATCTTGAAAAAACCTGTAAGATTATCTTACAAGGTTGAAAATCCTGTAAGATTATCTTACAAGGTTGAAAATCCTGTAAGATTATCTTACAAAAAGTAATTTTAGGAAAAAAAATTAAATGTTTAATAAAAAAATACTATTATAAGACCAATTCAAATCGTGTCTTAATAACTGAAGTATTTTTCTGGAGCCGAAAACACGTAATACAAAAGGAAAATTTAAGAAAAACAATATCTGTCCCTATCAATTCCATGGTGTAGTTCCTATGGTAAAGATTCATATGATATTTAGGTACATATATATCATATACCTTTTTTATGTAGCATCACTAGAAGCTAACAAATATTCTTAGGGTTGGAAAATCTAAACTAATCTTCTATGAGCCTCAAATAATTGGTTAACTTTGAGTCGTACACTTCTTGGATAATCATACCATACAGTCAGCCGTGTAATCACTCACTAATATAAAGCCACCATTTTGTTTTCTCCAATGCATGTCGAAAAATATTACTCACAAATTTCCATTGTACCTAAACAAAAATACAGTATATATGAAGCTGATTTCTAAAAACCATAACAACTAAACCTCAAATGCATATAAGCTGCTTAAGCTCAAGCAAACTTTCTAACCCGTCTTAACTAAAGTTATCGCAATAGGCAGTAATTGACATTTGTTATGAGACACCTAATTAACTCCATAAAGCCGAGTTTCACACTCGAGAAATTCAGAACTGAATTACTTTGAGGGTGAAAGTTTGCAAAGAGAGATGAGTTCATTCGCGCAAGTTACGTTCGTTTTACTTAGTCGTGTAAAGTTATTGTGCCTGTAGCCTCATTCATGTACTAACAAATATAGTAATTTGAAACAACAAAACCAAACGAAAAGTTTAATCTCGGGATTACTATAGATCAAGATCTTGTACTAGCCTTCTCAACCTTAGAGATGATCAGGAAAATTACAACATTTTTACTAATAGTGTATAAATAAATATCTACTGATATACACACAGCGCCATCTAGTCCCAAACTAAGCATTTAGCCTGTAATATGGGTACTAAACAACTGATAAACATACTCATATCTTTTTTTGTAAATACATCCATATTATACACAGAAACACCCAGACCAATACAAACAGACGTGTTCATGCACACAAATGTTTGTACTGGGGATCAAACTCAGAACCCTTGGGTGTCAACCTTTTCACCAAATAGGTCGTCAATAAGTTTTTTTATAACTAAGCACTCGCTAATAGGTCTAGCTGCAACGTATTCAACTATGTTTGTTGGATGGGCGACTATTGTGGGTACTAAATTATGTCCCTCCATTCTCCAGAATCAGTTGATTCCAACTACTACTCTACTGCATTAGTCGAGTCGACAAATGCGCATTGGGCCCGTGTGCCCACAGCCACATTGCGGGAGAGGCTGTGCTTTATACTAGGACGGTATAGGCTTGTTTATTGTTTAAAATCCAGGCCACACTGAAGAATTTTAAGACTTTAAAGTTTTAAACATGTACATAAGCATAATACAAGATTTTATAGTAATATTTTAGAAGTCATATTAAAATATATATTTAAAATCTCTGAGCTTTTATTACTTGCTGCAATTGCTTATTTTAGTCACGAGCTCTTATTCTCACGTAATAATTATTAATCGTACGCGTATGCTTACTAAGCCTAAAACACAAGTTGAAGTCTAGCTTATTTATCATTATTTTGATTAACAGTAGGTATAACTTTAGCTGAGCGTGCCCCAGTGCAGATTTCACATATTGGTCTAACCTTGTTTGATTGTTGTCCAGTGTACTAACTTGATATAAACCCCAGCCTGAAAGCAAAATATTGGTAACATGTGGTGCTACAATTTATAACAAAGAAAGATAGAGTCACAAACTTAGGGTCTATTAAGAATTAATCACATTAATCAATTCATACTGAACAGCTAAGGTTTTACATAGTGTTCACATTGCTCAACCGTTTGAAAGCAAATAAACACGTGAACACATTCGAAAAAGCGCGTTTGGAATTCTAAAAACGAATGTATCTACGCTAAAATCGGCGCACACACTGAGTCCGCGTTCCATCGCGTCAGTCTCACAATCCATCTTTTGTTTCGGATACGTTCACTGACACAAGTGTATTCGGCTGCAAACATTAAATCACTACATTCTCAGTTGATCTACAACAACAATGAATTACGCTGTTTTCTACGTGTGTTTTTGTTGAAAATGTTAACTGCGATTGTGTTTGGTTCCCTTTTTTACTTACGATAATTACTCTTAAAATTCACATTTATAATTATAATGACTATGACGATTTATTCCTGATAACATAGAATATTTTTCATTGTATAGGCAATTATAAGAACAAGACCTGGAATGTAACATGGGGTGAGAGTGCTAGTATTCAAACTTATTTTTTATTATTTGCATTGACGAGAATAAAATAAAGCTACTTCCACAAGTTTGCTGATCAAAACCGAGAGACTATATAAGCTTACATAATGTATTTTATTAATTATAACACCATTTGTTATATAGTTTACACGAATTTAAAGTGAGATGCAGGCTGATTTATTGAAATCATAATTAGCACCTCTACTATCATGAGAATATACATTGAAAGCTGAAATCACATTGAATAAAACACTTATCTTCAATATCCAGTTCTCTAGAAGTTTAAAGCTCACTAGGTTTCCATAGTTTGTACTGGTTTGTAATAAATTGCACCCTTCTATGGTCGTTGTTGAATAAGAAACAAATTTATTTAATTGTACATAATCTAAAACTCCGTGAAAACGTTTTAAAATACCTGTGAATTTGATATCACAAAAATTATGTTATTTCGTTAAGCGGCTAGGCAAATAAATTTATAACAAAGCCAAAAGTAAAAACAAACCGAAAAAGAAAGCCCAATTGAGCGGTTAATTTTTCCTGTTATACAGCTGGGAAACAACCGCGTAATAATCTGCTTCAAACAAACCTTGTCCCTGATGTTTCTTCTTTTATGTTACAACTTAGGAACAAAGCAAATTGGGCACTTTATAGTTATTAGTGACTATCACATTATGGTAGACTATGGTAGACAGTACTTAAGTCCCACATTATAGCCGATCGTAAATGGTATCATAGTATAGTAGCTAGCAATAAAGATTCAGTGATTTCACTGCGTGTCCCACTCCTTAGCCCTAAATAAATCTATTTACAAACGCTATAGTTAGTACTAGGTAGGTACTTATTAAATTAAGGCTTGCCTTAATTATATAAAGTATTGTTCGTTGGCCTCAAACGAACACTAAAAAAATATTTAAGTTATCAATATTATCGGTTTTACTTAATCATTTCTTACAGCATGTTCATATGAAAATAAACACATTTGGACATGAAATAACCATTGTCATTCACTATTGCTTATGGTGAAACCATTTTAACCTTTGTCAAAATGTCGCGAACCAAAGTGTCAGCCTATCGATCCGAGTTCGAAAACAGTTTAGAAAAGGTTATCTAAATAGGTTGTCTCTGTTTAAAGACCCTGGTGGTGCAATGGGAAATAAATCACTCGAAGCGTTATAGGTTTTGGGCTTATTCGGAACAAGTCGATTTGGTAGCGGAACTTTACAGAATTTTTCATACGAAACCGTAGACCGCTTATTATGTGTATTTATTATTATTATTTCCTAGTGCTTCCACTTTTCACAAAATAGTAGCTGCTATTTTTCTATGTACATACCTACACTGTTGAACAAAAGGGTGTGCCAGACATTTCCACTGTCTAGCTAGTACTAGGTACATCTAGTGATATTATGATACCCCCAGAAAACACATCCAAAGTTCCTTACTTATCTCGAATCGAATTGTATAATATAAGTTCCAACCTTCTTCGATTTGGCTGCACAAAGTCGCAGCTACACTCGAGAAACGTCAAACCCGTGGAAATTATTAGTGCGATAAACATTTTTCTAAGTTATTCTCCTATTCTTACGTACACACACAGTGCAATAAATTTTCATATTGCAAGAGAACGCAATATTACGAGGTACGGTAAGTGCCTTATATATCATGTCTGTGGGCACGCGCCCTGCCTACTTGATAATACAGTTATTCCGCGTATCTACTGAGATATTGTCTTTATAGGGAAAGTTGATCATTCAAGAACACTTTATTAACTTTAGCCTTGATCAAGCTGTGAACTTGCGGGTATAATGGCAGTATTATATAATCCCACCAAAAACATTCTGTAAAAAATCTAGCCAAGTCTCGATGGAGCTGCTTGATTATCTCTAAAAAGTAATGAAATCAAGACAAAGACGTGCCAAGTCTAAGGTTCCTTACTGCAATTAATTAATTATTATGGTTGATGTTGTGTGACTTGGCCGTTGAAGAGTACACAAGGATACAAAACTAGGTGCTTCATGACACCATTGCACCAATCTGTCGCCAGAACCGCTACCCATTGACGGTACAAATTTGCCACTTGGAAAACGGTGATTCAATAGCCCATCGATTGTAGGCTTGATAAAGCCACTAACGTATAAAGAATGTTCAACGGCCAAGTCACACAACATTAACCATAATAATTAATTAATTGCAGTAAGGAACCTTAGACTTGGCACGTCTTTGTCTTGATTTCATTACTTTTTAGAGATAATCAAGCAGCTCCATCGAGACTTGGCTAGATTTTACAGAATGTTTTTGGTGGGATTTTACTTCTTTTTGTAGAAACTTGAAAGGAATATTAGACGACCCATTGGGTGTAATGGTTGAAACGTCGGCTACTACACCAAGGGTTCCGGGTTCGATCCCCGGGCAGTACCTACAAATATTTGTGTGCACCAACATGTCTGTTTTGTATTGGTCTAGCGCGCTCGACTTGGCGGGGGCACTACCGTGCCCCGATTTTTGACATCGGATGAAGCGGCCCACCATGTTAAAATATATTGTTTAAAGGCGGTATGTCAATCTCTTATAGTTTGGCTGGGCTCTTTTGTTATCTAAGCAGGGTCACCAGGTACTCCAGATCTTCGATTATCCAAGTTTTTATAGTTTTCCCTTTATGTAACCATTAAACCCTAACTCTGTACCGAATTTCAGCTCTGTGAGTTAATGGGAAGTACTAGTTCTATTTTGATGATCATGAGTGAGTGAGTGAGTGAGTGTCTGTCGAAAATGCGAAACTTTGCTTTCGCTTAACGTCGGAACTAAATTACCTACAGACTTGAAATTTTGGATTTAAAGTAAGTTATTATATCTTACTAGATGACGAAAATTTCAGCGCTCTGGTATTATCCAAAGGTTCTCAAATCGGGGCCTGAAAATGCGGCGAAATGGATCCTGTAAAGGATGGTACGTCAGTGTTTGCTTCGCGCTCGACTTGGCGGGGGCACTGCCGTGCCCCCAGATGACAAGATACTAGTTTTTTTTAATCATAGCTTATTCCCGCGGTTTCACTCTCGTTACATTCGTGGTGAAACGGTTCCCCTTTCCTGGTTGCGAAAACAGAATATCATACCAATTTATTTAAAATACATCTTAAAATGTTTTTAATAGACAAATATTACTACAGCATTGATGACTTTTTAAATGATACTATAATAGAATGAATTCATATAGAAATTGTGTAATGTTATAATTAATTTAATTTTTTCAGTAGTAAAGAATTTTAATTATGACTTGTTTATTATTTTAATAACATTTTCTTTTTAATTCTTAAAAATTGACATTGTTCCTATATTAATATTTTACACACCATTGTTGGCAAAACATGTTGGTACCCTATTTAAGACGAGCATTCATGTTATATGTTATGTTATGACACATGTTTTGAAAAAAAAAACTTTCTTTCTCTCACTAAATGTTTGTCTACAAAATAATAAAAATTTTAACAGGTATACCTACATTACAGGTTAAACTAAGAGGATTCTATAAAATTCCGCGCAGAACCATAAAATTCCCATTTAAATAATGCTTCAAATATTTAACAAATATACAGTAATTTGTTGTAATTTTCTTTATATAAAAATATTAACATTGTTTTGTGAATAATCGTTGAATCTCAAACATTAATTCTGGCTTACATTAACCACGTATTTCATCGGGTAATAAACAAAACAAATTGCCATGTAAATGAAAACAAAGCATTTTGATGCTATAGAATAAATTACCTGAATACCGCTCTAGTCGAATTAGTGTACTTAATTGGCTTGATAACAGTTGATGCCTGGCTTAGCTGGCAATCCAGTAATACTCGGCCTAACGAACGTTTATTTTTCTATATCGAATCATGCTTGAGTACTTGTAATATATTGTCTTTCTATTACCAGTTGATAGCCAAAAAACGGCCAGGTTTCCTAGAAAGAAAAAACACTGACAAGTCTGATTGATATATTAAAAGAAATTTTAGGTTGTTTTTCGAATACAATGAACCGAGACCTATGTCCAGCAGTGGACTGCAATAGGTTGAAGAGAGAGAGAACCGAATCGTATCAAATTAACGACTAAAGTACAGCTCTGTTGATAAGAATCTTCGAATATTGTTATTTGTGTCATAACTTTTCAAATAAAGAATACTTACATCGATACTCGAACAACGGAATATCAATATTATAATGGAGGTATAAAAAATACGGACTTTATTTAACACATGCCATGCTCCATTTTAGATGTTTCTTAGCATTATCTATGGCTGTGTTGACAAATGCGCTCCAAATGTAATAAATAATATTTTGTGGTTTTTCATACAAAAGCCGGCGGAATTTTGACACATTTTTGATGTTAGCGAGACTCCATCCGTATTATTATTGTGTTATCAATCGATCTTATTTCAATAACATTTGCAGCACTGTAACGATAAATGATTAAAATGAAATAATTATATATTGAAAGACGTTTTTTTCTTAGTCTATTATATTATAATTTTTTTATTATTAAATAAATATTTGCCTCAAATATTTATTTTCCGTTCCTTTTATAAAGGAGTTTTAATAACAATACATATGCAACATTCTGGTTTATATTCTGCTAGCTTTTACCCGCGGTTTTGCTCGTGTTAAATTTGGGGTAACACGGTTCCCCTTACCTGGTCACGAAAACAGAATATTTTTCTTCTTCTATTCTTTAATAAGATATTATACGATGTGAAATGATAAAGATAATTTTTATCTCAGAAATTGTAAAACTCTCCATACAAACTTCCACGCTTATTTTAAGGAAGTGGGGGATAGTAAACAAAAATTAGACAAACATTTTAAAAAGTAGTCTATGTCTGACTCCAGATTACTATCTTTCATCATTATCCGTTCAGCTGTTTAGGCGTGAATCCGTAACAAACCGACAGACAGAGTTACTGTCGTATTTATAATATTCGTATGGATTAGATAAGTCAACTTGTAAATAAATCCTGTGAATTGGGTAACCAGTCAATGTAATTAATCGAAGTATCTGCCAGTTTTCTCGAACTCGTTACAATTTAATTAACCTGTCTAAATCCAAATGATATTTAGGTATCATGTCAATTATTGTCTTTGCTAGCAGGATCATAGAAATAAAATAAATTTAATACATTGTTTAATCAAAACACCAATTACACGCAATAACTGCTCGCACTAATTTACTAAAACCAAAAGCCAACAGGAATTGAGCCGCTAAAGTGGTAGTTACCGAAAGTTGAGCGTTTCATAACACACCACGCTTACAAATAGCCTGCAGTCGGATTGAGTGAGAGACTGACATATTTCAGAGTTCTTCGAGCGACTTCCAGAATATTGATCAGCTGAATCTCTCATACCGCAGTGCCAGATGCTCACTGGAAAATTACTTTCAAATAAATCTAGTCGACTTGTTACTGCGTATAGAGGCGACGCGAAGACGACCGGCTGGATTTGTAATTAGCAAGTGCTTTTTACTGCCATTTTTGAAGTGATGTATTTCTAAACCATATTTTAGTCAATAATAAATAATCGCATTTCACTGTGTATTTGGTTGAACCTATGTAATAAACCCAAAACATTGACAAAAAATATTTTAGTGGGTACCATTTTTAACCCTTTAAAAGCCAGGAATTATAACAATAGAAAATGTAAAATGCATTTTTGGCATAATGTATAGAGTATTTAGGTCAAAACTCATTGCACATGGATACGGGCTTGATATATTATAAAAAATATCGTATATGGTGTCTGTAACATTTAGGATCAAATGTAAAGTAGTCTGGTCGTCAATAATACGAAATGTGTTCATGCTAACTTTGCCCTTGACAATATTCAAAGTGGAAACTCATAAGTGGCATTTTTAGTGATATATTTAACAATAGTTAAATGTTTCTTTTTAGGGTTCGGTGACGTAGTGGTGTGTGTAAACGACTAATCAAACAACTATCGCAATGGTGGATATAATTGTCTATCACTTGTTGTTTTCATTTAATGCCGCTCTGTCATGGTTATGCGCACAGACATCCGAATTTACAATTAGACTGGACAAGCCGCCAAGTTTATAGGCAGTCCCAGTGTCGCAATTTATTTTCCGTTCTTACCTTATTCATTGCGATGATGGCATGTTACAATTGCACAGGATGGCATTTTGGGAAAAAACGGTAATTTCTTCTAATATTCGTGCGTCTTGACTCGTCTCACAGAGCGTAAACTGGCAGCCAGTGTATGCTCGTTGAGCTTACATTTGTCGCACTTAAAAATGCGGCTTGCCCCATCTCCTGTATTGGGAAATCTGTGGTTATGCGTATCACTTTCCATTGTTTGAGTAACCTGACCGTCCTTTACACTTAAAATATTAAAAAAATACTGCAGTCCATTATTTGAACACCGTTAACTGACGTGCACATTTTTTTTTCAATATAACACTGAAAAACCCTGATTAAATATGAACAACTTCGGATAAGGCCCATATTATATTGCTATTTATCATCACAAAGATATTATATTCAACACAACTTAAATTATTTATCAGATGAACTAAAACTGTACTCTACTCTACTGTAACTAGTGGATAGCAGTTTAAAAACTATGTACTATCTACTAAGAAAAAAGAGAAAGTTTATTGTCTTGTAACTTTTAAAAATTTTAAAGGCTTAAAGCATGGTTATCTATGGCCCACCTAGTTGTTTAGATAGTTAAAGTTAAGACTAAATGTTAATCAAACATACATCTCGTGAATAATATACCTATTATTAACTAGTCAAAGAGCAAACGTTAAATAACCCATAAAAGCCTTTTAAAATTTCATTTGATGATGAGATAAACCTTAATACTCCCAAATAATATGTTCCATTTTAATTTTAGCTTATTCTTATTCAACTCGCACCAACAGTAACAATTTCCAATCTCAATTTTGACGTTTGATTGGCAACTGGAATATCAATTGAAATCAATATCACGGAATATGTTGATTCAATTTAATAAGCTGACCTTTTTTGACAGCTCATGGCATTTCGTTACACATTTTACTTTTACATTAGCTTCAATTTGACTTTTGAGGTTAAACACCATATCATGTTTAAAAAATATGACTTGAAGTAAAGTTCATTGTTTAAATTCGCTGCTGGAAGTAGGCGCTCAACGTACCATTTGTGCGCTTTTTCGTTCAAACTTTACCAGGACCTTTCCAATCATCATCATTTCAATCCATCATCATTGTTTCATCGACCCGGAAGAGTTATAGATTAGTACCTGCCTACCCCAACTTTCATTGGTCGTGCGACAGACGTAACTGGTTCTTTCTGATTCAGTAAGCTGTTTCAGTTACTTCAGATCAAACAATCCATCACCATCTTCGTCGCGATGTTGACGTTGGAGGCGTTTAGGATTCTAGATTTCCACAAATCAGTACTGTGGTATTAACAAAATTTCTGTCACAGTCGCAGAGGTATGTACAATGTCTAGTTTTTAATTGACGAGCCATTTGGTGTAATGGGTAAGGCATCGGCTACTACAATGGGTATCCCCGGGCATAACGAACATTTTGTGTGCATGAACATGTCTGTTCGTATTGGTCTGTTTCTATGTTTTATGTTTAATATGTATATATATACAAAAAAAGTATAGATGTATGTTTAGCCGTTGTTTAGTACCCATAACACAAGTTTCACGCTTAACTTGAGGCTAGATGGCGCGATTAAATAATTATAAATTAAATAAATTAATAATGACTTTTACGGTCTACATGACTAACGTTAAAAACGTATTATAAACGCTGAATGGAATCTCAGACTGGAAAAATTGATAATGATATGTATTGCTAGGCAACCTTGTTTGTGTGGGCGGATCTCTAGACGTAGCGCATAATTAGGAGCTTTTTAGCGCGAACAGTATCAATCCCTATTTAAATATTATAGGTACTTAAAGGTAGAAGAAATACCTATTTATGCACAGAAGATACACGCGGATCGAAATCGGTGTGGTAAAAAATCGACTTAACGACTATACCAATTGAGTCGCTTAAATTTTATCATGTTACAATATATCATATTTGAGATGAGCTACTAACCATGACACCATACGAGTAGCTATCGTCCATCTATTCACACACCTAAGTCACCATTCCCCACGATAAAGAAAATATCACAAGAATGTATTTGCCCCTTAATCTGTATGTCTGGACTTGACAAGTGTAGTTGGCTTAACATTTATCCTAAATCAGACCTGCCAGGTTAGCAGTGAACGTTCCTCTCGCCGCTAGCCGTATTTTATTTATGCAGGTATATTAAGTATTATTACTTTGGTTGTTAAAAAGCCTCTGTACTAAATGGGTCTAATTATTTTCAGATTATTAAAATTATTGTAATCACCCAAATTGATAGTTAATTAGAACTAGTTACGAATTATGAAAGAAGACTAATGAAATTTTTGTCCTTAAAAAGACAATGTTAAAAGTTTTTCTTATCAAGTCCATATCGCTTTATTAAATTACATAGAATAATGCGACCAGTATTGGGTCCTTTCGATCGCTGTTTTTTGCCGTCCAGAAGTCCCGAAAACCGCACAATGTTGGACAGTAGTCGGGTAAGACAGTAAGTATTACATTGTCTGAGGTGCTCTACGGACACATAAGCTGCTTCTAGCATATCTTCACCATCCACC
This sequence comes from Leucinodes orbonalis, assembly GCA_019425675.1. Taxonomy (NCBI): domain Eukaryota; kingdom Metazoa; phylum Arthropoda; class Insecta; order Lepidoptera; family Crambidae; genus Leucinodes; species Leucinodes orbonalis. Next base: position 69,618 of record PQWD01001633.1, read on the forward strand.
ACCTTCACGATACCGGCCAATACATCTTTTAAGTTTATTTCAATTAAGTATCATATGAGATTTTTAGATTTGATTGGTATCCTGCCTTTTCTCTAAAAATCTTTGGAAGATTGTCACCTGCCAATCAACGTTTCACTTATTTCTAACTTTGATGACGAACGATTATCACATTGTTGTATGACAACGTTTCATTTGTAAGACTTATTGTTTTGCTAAAAAGTTATGATAATGACACAAAACGTTTGGAGCATTCACTATTTGTCAAATCTTAAATATAATAAATCATCAATAGAACAGTACCACTTAGTTGTATCTGATCATCAGCCTATACATTCCGCTACAAGGATAATCTTTCACAACCAATATCACTCTAGATAGCGACATGTTTACCCCTTCAAAAGCTCGGTAAATAAATAATTTTAAAAAATCACTCTAGGTAGTCTTAATAGGGAGTGATAGTTGAAACGAAATGGTATTTAGTTAAACTTTACAAATAACGGCTACAAATATTATATAAGTAAATACCTAAGCTCAAAAGCCGTTACCCATAAAATAGTCAATTACTATTTATAAAGCTTTAGGGCTATATTTCTACCATACAAAGGGGCTGCTAAAGTTATTTTGATAAATTTTTCCTACAGATTTAATGATAATACATATCATCATCATCAACCTACAACGGCCCAGTGCAGAGCACAGGCTTTCTCGCACAAAGCGAAGATATTACAGACAGAAATCGAAAAAACCTAATGTAGCTTACCCAAAGCCAACCAGTTCATCACAATACGGCTAGAAACTTATTCGAATTATGTTTGATTTTTTAAATTATTATTGACGACCCATATGGTGTAATGGTTTAGAGATGGATGCCGGGTTCGATCCCCGGGCATAACAAACATTTGTGTGCATGAATATGTCTGTCTGTAGTGGCCTAGGTGTTTTTTTTTTCAAACTCACTACTGCTATTGGCCGCATAGATGGCGTTTACAGCTTCTCTGGGTGTTCGCTATGTATAATATGTATGTATTTACAAAAAATATTTTTTTAGGTATTTTTATCAGTTGTTTAGTACCCGTAATACAAGCTTCATGCTCAAATTGGGGCTAGATGGCGCTATGTGAATGTCAGAGGACATTTATTATTATTTGATAATAGAATGGCAAATTTTAAGGTGTTCCTAGCACCCCTTATGCGTGCTTACTTGTCGTACAAAAAGTATTTCAGGTACAGTCAATTCTGCCATTGACTGTACCAGAAATAGACTACACTAGAGAAATGCTATATAATAGCATGGATAGTCTTTCCTATTCTCTGTGTACATTAGGCACACAACTGAACAGCTTGTTAGGTCACCAGTCAACCGGCTAAGCCATCACTAATCCTTGCAATAGGTACTCCACTACAATATAGGTGTTTATCAGCACTATTCAATCACGGTAAACTTGTTAATTGTATAGGTATGCCTGTATTGCATCCATGAATCCCTTATTGGATAGATACAGTCGGAAACAAAAATAACAACGATTTGGTAGATACTTTTTAACACTAGAGTGATGATGTGGTCCGACCGATTTCGGTAATGACGACATTTTAACTATTCCTGATTTGAACTCCCGCACGTGGCTTGTGTAGCCAATCTTGTTACAGAAGATCCTAGCACTATGTATGTATGTATATAGTGGGGATGTGAGCAGACCGTTAATAAAATTATATTGAATTAGCACAGGTGGTCGTGCTTTTAACTCATGTCATGGACTTTGTTGTTAACTATTCGCCTCTACTTTGGTCTTATCGCTGCTTGATTCTCCCATTGTAAAGGGTCCATTCTGCATCGCCTCATGTAACGCACATATGTGTGTATTTAAGGAGTTTTCCGCCTTACTTGCGCTTGCCTTCCGCAAGTTCCAAATACAAGTGCACTTTGCGATCCTCTGCCCTGCCATCCTCGACATAATGACCGCAACACTTCAACTATCTCCGCATCAGGCAAGCCCCAATACTACCAACATTAGCTCGTCGAAGCACCCCAGTGTTTCGCACGCGATCGTACCATCACATGACACTAGAATACAGTACGTACAACTGCCTCCGTAGTCGAGTGCCCTCAGCGTTTTTCTTTATGTTATAGCGGGCAAACGAGCAGACGGCTCATCTGATGGTAAATGACGCCGTCGCCCATGTACACTCGTTATACCAGAGGGCAAAGAAATCCGTTGTAGGCATTTAAAGGGGAATACGCTCTCTTCTTGAAGGTCGTATCGCTCAGGGAATAAGTCAGATGGTAGGTGATTCCACAGTTTTGCCGTCCGAGGCAAGAAATTAGACAAAAACGTACTGTCGAGGACTTCCATTCATCTAGGTGGTGAGGATGAAATTTTGAGTTTTGCCTCGCAGTACGGTGGTGGAATGTTGCAGCTGGAATGAGTTTTACATTGCTGCGTGATCCCAGATCGTAGTCGTGGGTTCAAATCCCGTGGGAAGTGCGCATAGTGAAAGTCTCTCTTCAACCTGTCCAAGGTTGGACAAAGGTCGCCCCCATTTTGCGACAGATATCTCGGTCCTCCGTTTTCCTCGTCCTGCCTCCAACACCGACTTTCGCTAATCATCTGGCTGGAGGGTGTCCTACGCTACGCTTACCAAGACGCAACCTCTACGACAGAACTCGTCTGCTCCAATGAAAGTGAAAGTCCCTTGGAATAAATTGCTGAGATTCTGAACAGCTTAAACGAATCATCCCGACGAGTTGGGCTTGGCATAAATTAAGTTAAGAAGAAAAATTTTGTTTAATGACCATTTCATGTCACAATCAATATGCGCCAATGACATTTTTCTCGTCAGTCGTGCAAGATAATACCTATGTAGGCCAAATCATAACTTGGCCGGCATATTTTCGAGAGGGAGGCTAGCAAGAGGGCTCAGTTGGACAAGTTATGCATTAAGTTTCAATTACTAAAGTTATCCAGTGGCATTTTTTCATAACGAAAGAAAAAGAAAATCTTTTGGTACCTGTACAATATACATATTCAGAAATTGTTTTAGACAGTCTTTGTATTGAAAAATCTGACCAGTCTTGGTCAAGGTATAAGAGGCAAAAGGCTGAACATCGTTGTACCACTGGAACTAATCAGGGTTAATGTATCTTAGTATTGGTATTATATGCTATATATTATATATATAACGATGAAAAAGATACAAGAAGTTTTAGTGTTTCAGACCCTACGCTGACATATTGTAAGCTATGTAACTTGCCTAACATCTAATCAAGCCAACGGCGGATCCAGGGGGAGGGTCATGGAGGTCATGACCCCCCTGAGCTATTTTTAAGTACTATACTAAGGTACATTAACAAAATACCTTATAATTTCTAACTTGACTTGAATCAAGCTTAGGTTATCCTCTAACACATACTGGACCAGCGTGCTCGATAACGGTTTTAATACCTTGACGATGTTTCTAGTTAGGAAAGCTGCTTTGAGTCGTTGGACAAACGACGTTGGTAACGACAAAGTAGGAAAGAAAATCAGGGAAGCAATCATGAAAATTCTTGCTTACCTTTTTATAAAAATAAATAGATATCTCCATTCTTCAGACAAAAAAGCATTCATTTTGGTTACACTTTTATTTTAAAATGTCATAAAATGATATCAACATCTTAAGGTTAACATTGATAAATATAATTGTTGTCATGCACTATTACATGGGCTTTACTTCATTTTAAATATTTACAAATACGAATGTTATTAGTAATTTTATTGTCACCTTATTACAGAATTATAATTATTAGATTAAAACAAAACAATATTAACAACACACTACTCTTATCCGATCGGTATGATACGATATGTACAAATGTATTTTAAATAGAACTAAAGCAAACAAAAAACAACAATCAATAGATATTACAATTCCGAGCCTGAGAAAAACAATATACTTACTACACTTAAATAAGAGGCAAGTAAATAACCAATGAAAATACCATCCACGGTGCAATAAGAATATTAGTAATATTAATAAAGAATATTCTTACAGAATCGATTGATTTCAAAATCAATTTATTTTCGTAAGTCTATGTCTACTATAAATTCATCCTTTTACTTACGCACACTACGATTTATACGAAGCCCAATAGGAACTTCACAACTACGTGTTACTCATAGGCATATAAACTGGAATGAGCCGAATACATTATTTTAATATACTATTCGGAAGACAAATTTATTATTAAGTATTAAAATTTACATTCTAGTATTTTTTCTTTCAGTAGTCAAACTAATAAAGATAATACAATTTTATCTGATATCTCGTTTATATTATTATTTCAAAATTGTCGAATATTAATCTCAAAAAATGTAAATAAGGCTTGATACTAGCTCAAAATAGATATTGTCATATATTTTAATGAATTTATTATTTATATTTGCGGTTTAGGTGTAAAGTTATTCAACACGTTGTTAGCAATACGAGTATATTTTCATCAATCCTATAAAAACAGAATTACTACACAAAAAGTTATAGTAACACGATTTGTTACAAAGTCACCTTACTAGAGCATTGTCATGCCTGGTCATTATTGTTCGTTGTATCGAGCCACTATAAAATGTTTTACTTTTATTTCAATATGTCTGGTAAACAAATATCTAAATGCCTCTATACATGCACAATGCTTTAGCCGAACTAGTGATAATAATATTTTGGTCTAGATATCTTAAAGCTACGAGCTATTGTCATTACAATCGTATTGTCATACTTTTTATCAGTATACTAACATTTTACTTACAATAATTAGTATATTATATAATAGTTTTAAAAATATTTTATACAACTCTAAAATATTACAATACTTTTTCAATGTTTTTTATACTAAATAATGCATAACATAATATAGGTGGACAAATAATAGTATTATTAAATAAATACATTTTATTATTAAGTCCTAATTTGATGAAAATGATAAATACAATATTGTTTATAATAATTTTAATTATAGGAAATAAATTCATTTCAACTGTTGATATGACAGTGATGATATTTACCAATTCATACAATTCGAAGACTGATTTCATTAAATATGATATTATCATTATGTAAAGAACGTTTATTGTTGCATTATTGTCATATTTTACAATTATAGGACTGAAAATAGTATTCAGCCCAAAACATCATCAATATTAGGTCGTAGTAAACTCACAACAACCGCAAAATACGTACTCTTACAAAATTTTACAGCCATGTTTTTATCACTACATAGTACCGCTAAAGTTCAAAAATATATTATACGATTCCTTAGTTTTGTAACGTACTCTAGTTCAAACGTTGCGACTAAACTTTAATCCGTAGTTTAATAATATAAGACAAAAATTAACTTTTCCATTAAGTTTTTTATGTTATAAGTAAAAGGCTAAAAACATTACAGTATTTGAAATGAAAAAAAGTGTACAAATATGATTCAGTGATAAAAACAAAATGGCGGTGTTTTCATTAATTCTAATAAGTAGGTAATATTATAAACTGTTACAATATTCAATTTAAGTAATTATGTCACATTAAAATACATGTGAGAAGAGTTTTCAGTTATATTCAAACGCTTGGAACATGAATTTAAGCATGACCAAAGTAATGGTCGCAACGTTTGAGCGCGCGTCACTAGTATACACGAAATGGCGGGGCGGTCCTGACGGTCGAACTTTTTGCTTTTCGGTTCGCTGGGCGTATTCGTTATGCGTGCTATTTGGCGGGCCAAACGCATTGTAGAAGTTTAACGCGTCGTTGAGCTCCGCTTGTCGAAGGTCCGGGTCGAGCGAATTTTGGTTTCCTCTCTCGTATTGTTTTTTGAGGTATCTCTTCGGAGGGCGCGTAGTCGTCGACATTGCAGTCGTCGGGCGCGTTGTAGTCGTCGTCGTGGTCGTTGTGGTGGTAGTGGTTGTCGTGGTACGTTGCGGCGTCTCTGTTGAAAAAAGAAAATTGCTACTTGAGAATGTTTACTTGATTATATATCGGTATTTGCCTACACGTATTTTTTATCAGTAGGTATTACAAACAAATTATTCTTATAAGGTACCTATAAATGACATCTTTGACAGATCATATGGTGTATTTGGTTTAGACGTATGCTTTTACACTGAGGGCTCCGGGTTTGATCCCCGGGCAATACAAATATTTGTGTGCATGAACATGTCTGTCTGTATTGGTCTGGTTCCTATGTATAACATGTTTGTATTTACAAAAAATACAAACATGTTATATATAGGAACCAGATTACAGGTAAAATGCTTAGTTTGGGATAAGATGGCACTGTTTGAAGGTTAAACTTAAGTTTCATAAAACACATTTGTGCATGGTGTACCTTATGTTAAATATCATCATCAAAAGAGACTACTAATGAGTCCATTGCTGACTTTAAGGCCTGCCACAGACATCCGAATATACAATTAGACTGGACAAGCCGCCAAGTTTATAGGCAGTCCCAGTGTCGCAATTTCTTTTCGGTTCTTACCTGTGAAAAGTTATTAAATTTCTTGGTAATTTACTGATTCATTGCGATGATGGTATGTTCCAATTGCACAGGATAGCATTTTGGAAAAAAACGGTAATTACTTCTAATATTCGTGCGTCTTGACTCGTCTCACAGAGCGTAAACTGGCAGCCAGTGTATGCTCGTTGCGCTTACATTTGTCGCACTTTAAACGCGGCTTGCCCCATCTCCTGTATTGGGAAATCTGTGAGGCCTGCCCTTATAATTTCACTCCTTTTAAGAATTATTTCTTATAATCACATTACAGAATTAAGCTACTAAAAAACTGATTGTTATAATTTATATAAAAAAACTATATTGAGATCAAATTTAAATACCTATTTATAGTCGATATTTTAAACTTTAACGTTTCCTTTCTCTCTCTCTCTCAATAATTGGAAACCAAAATACTTAAACTTTTATTAAATTCTCGTCAAGGGATTTATAATACAAATATCAAATAGGCAAAATAAAAGTGGTGGAGCTATTTTTACAAGTATTAAACAAAATCATATATCGTTGCGTAGTCTAAAGCGACAGTCTTAACTCTTAGATCCGACTTTGAAATGAGTTTCTAGTATCATTGTTTCTAAAATAGGTATCAAAGATCTATGACAGGATGTAAAACCGATCACCGGTCATATATTTCGAAGAGTTTATTCGCTTTGGTAATATAAAACACATAGTACATTGTTTCTTACGGACGTTATAGGTACCTCTGAACCAGAAACTTGCGTATGACAATTGAAACCTATAAAATATTGTATTGCCAGCTCGCCAGACACTCTTCGTTTTAGATATCCTACTAAATATCGAAGAAATGAAATAAGGACATTTTCAATACGTCTTTCTTTATAACGATCATTTAATTTAAAACGACAGGCATAGTCATTGCATAATTATGCCAATAATTCAAAATTCACCCTGTATATAATAGCCTATGTCAGCAATAAAAATCATGTTGAAGAAATGGTTATGATATATTTACATACCTTTTAAGATGACGACGCCTTCCGCCATGCCGTATGCATTGCAGGCCGAGCACGTATACTCTCCAAAGTCGCTCTTCTTTAGTCGATTTATCGTTAAATTCATTCGAAGGGAATACTCTTTCAGTATTTGCTCCGATATGATGTACTTGGAACTGTTCAAGAGCTTTCCACCTACGATAAGAAAAACAAATAAGCAAGACTTGCAATAACGGCTACCGAAACTTTATTTATTTAGTCTTAGTCACAAATTTATTACAGCAACTGTCTAAGTCACTCGTATGATAAGGGCAATCTAGCTTGAACTTGTTATGTATTTACTTAATGGATAAAAATTGATTATGGGGCGACTCATAATCCCTTTTATAACCTCTTTTTTTGAGATACCATTTCATAAGGAACCAATTTAAAAACCAATAATTTCTTACCGGCTTGTGATTTGCCGCGGTGCCATGTATTTAGAGACTTGGGTGACGCTTCCACGTAGCATTGTAAAGTGACTTGCATGTCCACAGAGCGCAGCACAACGGGACTATCCACTCGTATGATTGGTTCAACTGCATAGAAATATACAAATTGGATTCATACTACTTATTTACGAACATTGTTAAAATCGACTTATGGAACCGCAATTCAAGCGATTGAAACTCGAAATAAGATACGTGCATATGTTTTTGCGTGTTTAGCAACCGATATTATTTCTTAACCTATAATTCCGAATTTATAATAAGTTTAGTGTTTGATGTGAAATTGTAAAATGTGGTTGTGTAGCATTTTATGGCTGTGACCGTGTTTTTTCTCAATTGTTATGACTTTGGGCATTCTGTTTCAGAAATTTGCATTTCATACTCAATCTTTAGGATTAAGTAATATTTAAAAGTAAATATTGTTGTATGTGTAATCAAATATTTAGGTCACTTAAACTAAGCTTGTTATCTAATAATAAACAAACCCAATATATTACATTAAAGGAATAAGTATAATAAAGTCGTTACGTCTTAACTACGTTAACGTTAGTACTTTAGTATCAAAACAATTTATAGATGTCATTTGATTACCTTAAGTAAAGTTTAAACAAGAGACATTGTAAGTAAAAAGGTTAACTATAAATTAAGTCAACCCAATTAACTTAGCACAAGCCTTGTCCAAAAGTTTGGTTAGGGATCGAAGTTAGATAGGTACTTTGTTTTCCAAAGCTTCACAAAATTTTCCTTCAAATAAATAAACGTTAGCCCAAGTGTTCACTTTCGCAAATTTATTTACGTTTAACGCGGAGTGTGCGAATTTTAATACATTTATTAGCTTATTGCTATTATCTAGAAGTTCAAATATACAGAACGTGCTGTTCCACCACATCTAAACAGAAGTATATGATTAGATTAATAACTGTTATAATTACATAATATTTTGTAACTATTTTAATTTGTTAACGGGTTTCAAATTTATTCAAATTCTAGTAGTACTGAAAAAAATATGACAATTTGATAAACTGACCTGTTGACAAATAATACTTGTTCTACGAATTGAATACAAAAATTCAGACTATTTCATATGCTTAGCAGAATGCTGAATTTGTTTCTTATGTTTATTGAAGGGTGTGTTTAGGTATTTCCTAACTTTAGAAAACTGTTTTATATAAAATTTGTGATACCTTTTGCGTATTTATAGGTGCTTAATTAATTTTCACAATCTTACTACTACTACAGGTCTAGTCCAACAGTGCACTACAAGTCCACTGTTGGACTAGACCTACTCCGAAGAGTCTTGTCGTTTACTTATCTATCACACTTATCAAATACGAGTACGTATTGTCTGTTGGCCAAAGATACATTTGCTGTTCGGCAGGATGTACCGCGAGCCAGTATGTTTGACTTGATTTCGGAAATGACATGGCCAGTATTCTAATATGCGGTTACCAAATGACATTGACTTTATATTAGCTTAGAACTTATTTTTATTCGATTAACCTTTGTTTTTTAGAAGTAAGAGCGTCGGCGGCTTATTGGTGTGAACTATTACTTTCCGATCTGGAGGGTGCAGGTTCAAATCCTGCCACGTACCAATTTTTTTTCTAATTTTCGAAATTATATTTACATTTTCCGACGCTTTTACGGTGTAGGTAAACATCGTTAGGAAACCTGCGTACGCTTATGAAGAAATTCAAAGGTTGTGCGTGAAGTCAGCGAATCCGCACTGGACCCGCGTAGACGACTAAGGCCTATACACCCTTTACAGTCAAGCTCATGCCCCTCGCTGGGGACGCATAATGAGCTATCGAAATTCGAAAGCACATTAGTACGTGGCGGGATTTGAATCACAGCCCTCCTGGTAGAAGGGCCACAGTCCACACCATTGAGCCACCGATGCTCTTGATCTAATGAGCTATGATGAAACCTTATTTTAACCTTTTTTCACTTATTTTATCAAATAGTTATACAAGACATGTACTTACAAACCACTGAGACCTCGTACCGCCGACTCTTGGTGGGCGGGATTCCATTGGCCGCTATGCACAAATATGTGCCCATGTCAGACCTCTGAAGGTTCTTGAGCGTCAACGTGGACCCTACGTAGCTGTCTACTGCTGACAAATAGATGTTTCATTAATTAAATTAAGAGAAACGAACGCATCGGCGTGACAATAGAACAAGAATGTAAGTTGCCCCTTCCCCTCCCTTCATTTTTTCATTTCCTTCACCCATTGTAAGGCTGGTAACGCACTCGTTGCTCCTTTGCAGTTGCAAGTATCCGTGGATATCTATATAACTTACCATCAAATGAACCGTCTGCTCTTTACCTATGCATGAAATAAAAAAGTTCATTTTGGTAATTCTAGTATTACCTGGTTTTTTTTTGTTGGAATGGGGTTGAACTTGCAAATAAGGTGGTTACCGCGGTCTTTTAAGTCACTGAAGGCAAGCACTAATGCTCAAGAAGCTATTAATTATAATGACTAATGGTTTTCATCTCCTGCGAGCAAATATATATTTAACGAGTGATTATATTACTCTTGTACTTTAATTGTATCATACTACCTATTAAGGAGGTTTATTTTAATAATTGGTGCTAGATTATATAAGGACATATTATTATGAATGTGATTTCGAAAAGTGTAACAACGAATTACACAAAAACGTAAGTTCACTTCAATTCACGCTACCACTAAAACCTCTAACTCTGTAACATGTTAATTAGTATTTGGAAAAAAGGACACTAATAAATAAATATTCACTCACATTTACTCAGCGCCATTTAGTCCCAAACTAAGCATTTAGCCTGTAAGATCGGTACTAAACAACGGATAAACATACTTATGAACATTATATTTTTGTAAATACATACATATTATACATAGAAAACCCCAGACATACCAACAGACATGCTCATGCACAAAATGTGTGTACTGCCCAGGGACCCGGAAACCTTGTAGTAGCCGACGTCTCAACCATTACACCAAATGGTTCGTCAATTATGGATATAAGCTTGCTTTTAAATAGTCTTGCATATCCATAGTGTCCTTATGGAGAGTTTGAGGTTTTGTTATTATGAGCTTCGGCGATAATATGCATAAGAGGACGTTTTGTAATAATTTTAAATGTCATCATTGATTGTTATGTTGGTTGTCATTAAATCAATTATAAATAAAGATTTGAATACATATAACACAGGTATCAATATACGTTGCCCGCTAAAGCAGCATTATCTATTTTAACAACAATTTCACGATTATATACAGTATACGAATGAACGTAAGAAACGTGCAGCGTATATTATATATATTCTATAATGAATTGCCTACCCGAATTCAGCTAAGCGAGCAACGTAGATACTGAAACCAAAATTACTAAATCAGACTTCGCATTTAAGTCTATTACAAAGCCAGACCAAAGCTCATGCGTCGCTGGAGCGATTACCCATTGTATGTATACGTCTCACCTTAATTATATAAACCGACATCGCTAATCTAAGCCAACACTTTAATGAAAACATTGCACAACCCGGCATTTAACGGGTGCTGTCAAATTAAATTTAAATGGAAATAATTTATCGCTTTATTATAGCATACGACCCTAAATCTCGGGCAGACATAAAATACTGCTCAACTACGTAGCGCGTTATATCAAGGCGGATGTAATGTTACCATATTTTTAAGATTGAATTGAGACTGGCTGTATTGGGTATGCAATGTCCTATCATGTATATAATAGTTCAAAAATATTTTTATTAATTTAAAAAAAAGGAAAAATATTGATCTCTAGTAAAGTTAATACAATATAAGAAATTAAAGAAACATTCTCAACTTAGATAAACATAAATGTGTAAATATTTTTGTTTATTTCATTTAAAACTATACTATGATAGTAACTCGTATCCGTTCCTTCCTGCTTCTTTTTTCCTTGTATTGTGTGATTGTATTTTATGTAAAACCGGATATTTCTGATGTGCAATGAATAGAGAGCCTGCATCTTTATTAGCCTAAACTATTTCATTTACCCATATTGTATGCAACCAAATGATTAAGGATCTTATATTGTGAACCAGCAAGTTCATACAAAGTCCTCGTCTCAATCAAAGGGAGAGGGCCTGTTCCCACAGTAACTGACATTTAATTTTTCTAACATGTATATGACTAGTATTCATATGCCATTATTTAGTCTCAGCATTCATATTTAGGTAAAATAAAGCTAGAGCAGATTTGATATTTAGTGACCATAAAATCGAATACGAATCCCAATCCGTTTGATGTACCAAAATAATGTCGGCTTCAATTTTTTATACACTGTGATCAAAAGGTACCGATGTGGTGTGTAAGATTTTACCCACATTATTTATTCGCATATTTTTTATATCTCCCGAAATAAATACAAGTTTCATTTTTGAAAGAACACTTATTTCACTTTATTGGTTTGTGGAAAAAATATTAAATTTTCGTTTTCCATGTAATTTTAGAAACCAAAACCTTCATACCCAGGTATGTTTGGAATGCATTTAATATGTCATTCCTTCATTGTAACGAAACATGAGTTCGATATTATTCTACCCGAAAATATGACTTGAATATTCAAGAACCAATTTCTAACTTAACTACTGGTATTATTGTGAAGTAAACATTTTTTTAAACACTTAATATATTACTATGTTAATTTCATAACTATAAATGATGTTTATATAAAACAATCGGGAAATTCCCTCATTATTTCCGCTCATGGACGTAGCAGGCTTGTATGAAATTGTGTTTTATTAACGGGTTATAAAGTCGGGTGCGACATGTCGTTGGCAAGTTGTTACCGAGACGGCCCCGAGTCGGCAACTCAGCCATTCCGTTATTATTGCTCGCGGACTAATTGTTTTCCAATTTAACTCCGTCTTAGCAATTTTCCACCATAAACACAAACAACTTTTTGAAATTCTCAACAGCGAAATATGGATTTCTGATAGATGTATTTCAAGTTATGATTGAGCTGAAAGTGGCCGCTTTCATATCTGATATTATTTAGTATTACATTATACTCAATTGTTTGCATGCCCATATTTCAATAACCCATAATTTACGTGGGCATTACATGCCCACGTAACATTGAAATTATTTCGAATACATGATAATAATCGGGGTTACATTGGCTATTAAAGTTTGCAATGAAGTTACTCGTCAACTGTCACTAACATTGCTCGTAAATCATAAATATAAGCACTATGAAGTAAATATGGGGCCCGTTCACGTCTCTCGACAGTCTAATGGCTGACGGAGCCGTAAGCGTATTATGGTGGTGACTTCTTTTGAGCAAGCGGAACCGCGCGATGATGACAGTTCGATAAGGTTAGGCAAAATATGGATACTTTCTGCCCATGACTGTTCGGCGCTATCAATGGAGGAGTTTTCATGTTTACTGTACTTTATTCCCAAATTTAATTAAATAGATGTTGGTAGCCAAAGGTAATATTATTTTATTGCGCCATTTTTATATCAATCAACCATATTGTTTAGTTGGTTATTCATAATAGAAGTACATTTGATACAAATAAAATTTTATAGAGTATGTCATAAAAAAAATATAAGGGTTATTTTTGCATGACTTAGTTAGAAGTAATCATTATTTCATTAACCTATAAATCTCAGTAGCGTTGAAGGCAAGAGAGTACGGATTAACCCTACCTTGGAATATTAAAATAAACATATGGCATTACTTAATTAAACTGATTTAATGATCCATGCACCGTTTTATATGAGCAAGTGGGTTAATTAAGAGCAAGTCTGACAAGCCTGTCTACTCGCGAGATAAGTAATTAACTAATCATGTGTATCTTGTTTATAGGATGTATGAGAAAAACACCAACTGCTTAGTTCATGTTTCTTTGATGACCCATTTGATTTAATGGTTGAGATGTCGGCTACTACACCAAGGGTTCCGGATCCGATCCCCGGGCAGTACAAACAATTGTGTGCATGAACTGTTTGTATTGGTCTGGGTGTTACTATGTTTAAGTTAAAGGTGTGTTTTTACAACAAAAAGTTTATTTTATCTGTTGTTTAGTATCCATGCTAAAGACTTCACGCTTAACTTGGGGCTGTGTAAATGACAGTGGATATTTATATTATATTCAAAAGCTCGGGGGATAATTTGGCCAGTGTAGAATAGGGAAATTTACTCTCAATACGTTATTACATACATATACTCGTTATTATTTGTATGTTTATATTAATGTTTTTAGTTTTATTTACTGTAAATTATCCATTATTTGTTATTATTTTACCAAAGTGAACAAATAAATTCAAAGAACACTGAACAAAATGAAATATACAATATATTACTCAATCATATTGTATATTAGCACACTAATATTGATAATAGTACTCACAGTAACCTAGAATTTACTTGCATATGTTGTTATTATTATGTCGGTGGTGTGTTAAATACCACATGTGTTTTGACTTCAACAGGACATATATTTTTAACAAATAATCGCAGTCGCATAAATCATTATAAATATAAAGTCTCTGAATAAAACGCCTCTTACTTTAAAAAATATCAAGAACAAATCTTTCACCTTTTATAGTGTTCGTATAACACGTTCAATTAATACAAACCCAGCGGCGTTCCGCCACTCTGTTAACTATTACAACGTTTCTCCGTTTACAGAAGCTCACCAGTCTTTTGTTTACGCTTAATGGTTAAATAAAACGGGTCAAATTCGTAAACACCCCGAAAAGGTTTAAATAGCCCCATGCGACTACAGAATCCGACTTAGTATTAACATTGTAAAGCATAAATTAGAACGTAGGATTACAAGCGATTAAAGGACAACAGCATGCGTATGTTGGAACGACTACTCGTGTAATTGCTTTAAACTCCTGTCTTTTCATCCAGTGTTTTCGGTTAGACGTGTAAAGGGTGCGTCATTATAACTATAAGAGCGAACGAGCTTTTGTTACGTTGATTCCCACTAAGCCGTACTGTTAATTTCCTGGACGAACCTTAGATAGCTTCAATATTTTGTTTAAATAGTAATTGAGTTCTTTGAACACGTTTTTTCCACGGAAATGAATTCCAGCCAGGGCGCACTTACTTTTGTAATGTAAAAATGTTGACAGCCTATTCGAGTGAAAAACCGGAATAAAAAGGAAAAACAGGTACTCAACTGTTCATTGTAGCTTGACAAGGGGGGGACGTCCACATTGTATAAAAAATACCTTTTTTGGTATTATTTGTATCTAAATTACAGTTAACTTTGGTCGTTACTCCGCTTTTATTCATCGTGTTAAGATATTTTTTTTTTACGATTTACTTACGAATTATTCTTCTATGTATTAATTCCTACACACTACGTCTGACTAAGTGTTTTAAAATGTAACAAATAGTAACAAAAAAACAACGAGCTGTGACTCACATTAAATATGCTCGAAACAGATTCGCAAAGTATTCACTGTCGCCTGACACATGAATATCGCAGGTGGCTCGCCTCGTAATCGATTCTCTCAAACAGACCGTTCACATTCATGCCATCATTATTCAACGACATACGTGCTTGATTTATATACACTTTCAATATCTTGCAGCAATATCTTATTAATTCCCATAAAACTCCAATGTTTTAACCACGCTGGCACCTGCGCCGCCGGTCGGGCTTTGAATGCGAAATTAGTCTTGTTTCTTTTTTACCACTTAGTCGGATCCCACCGATGCGAATGAAATTCAAAGGAAAATTGACGTTTTATGTCCTGCTTTTTATGTGCTTTCAGGGTGAACGTACGTCGATTATTCCCTTTAATTTGGAAGAACACCAGTGAACGTCATAAATTCGCGGGGCAAATAAATTTGCTTGCGAAACCGACAGTGGTTGTGTGCGTTTTGGTTCACTCAATATATGACTGGCGAGTTTTATGTGTGTCTGTATTGGCACGTTGCAGCACAAACATATTTCAGATTCATTATGTAGTAACGAAACCTTCATTCATTTCAAAATTGAGTAGGTGATTGTGATGTGATTTATTGCGTAGTAGGAACCGATTGCCTTGTTAGCCAATTTATAAAGCTGATCCAACATTAGAAAACTACTTTCGAGTTAAAATATATAAGCTGACATAAATTAGAACCACCAAATACCTATTTTTATTCTACGAGCAATCATCACACTAGAAACCTTGACCAACAGCATAATGTATTCGCCTGATCCAAACTTGAATACTCAAATACTTGATTAGGAGCCTTCAAACGTTTTTCTCAACTTTACAGAAATAGACAGATGAATCAAGAAGTATTAAGTATTACTTACACTTGACTTCCTTCCCACTGTCCTCTCGGAATACAATACTCCGTCCCTCAGTTCTTCTCCATGATATGATAGGTTCGGGTACACCTGTGGCTGTGCACCTCATTTCCACTGAGCCACCTTCATTAGCGCTAGCTTCCGATCCGTCTTCATCATTAATATCTGGAGGGATCACTACTGAAAGATGACCCATCTGTTGACAAAGGTACTTTTTTAGTTAAACCTGTAAAACCAAGTAAAAACCTTGGTAAAACTTAATTTCAAAAATGTTATTTGAATATTGCCAATTGTATTTTTACAATTAGAGTAAATAAAAAGAAATTCATCTTCATTATTCAAGCCAAATATATTCACTGCCTAATGCCTCCCCTTATGATTTCCACGCGGATCGATCCATAGTGATCGACATGCACATGCTACCCGCCACCTTAACCAGGGAATCGGTCTATCTGGTCTATCTGTTGGCGTACATGGTGGCTGATAGCTAGAGACTCATACGTTGTTTGAAGTATGGTGTACAGTATATAGTGGTTAACCTGTAACCACTGAATGATATTGTTTGCACACTCCGCCCCACAAGTCACCACTTACTTCAACTATTGCGTGAAATATAGGAAAAGTATTTTTAACGAACCTTTACGCCAAACGCTACGAGGTTTGTGTCTGAATTACTTAGATAAACAATCAACTAACTAGACACACTATCACGAAGAAACGTCAACCATACAATTTCCGAGCCGCACGACACGACACATACGTATAGATATTGTTATATTTGTAACAAGAAACATTTAAATATTGACCTTAACGCGTCACTGAAAGGCTACAAAATCAAAAAGCGAGCTATGCTACTATAACACTATAACAAGTGAAGCTGAATGAAAAATCTGCCCAATGAACGCGATGGGTAGAGTTTAGCCACGGACACTTTTTAAGTGTGATCTAGTGAGTTTATTGTTAATCTAAGCTGAATATTAAAATAAATAGTTAGGTATTGTTTTTATGCTGGCAGCTATTTTTTTCTTTTTATCTTGCACGCAGCTACTATTACAATCACTAGATAACAAAAGACATTTAAAAATAAATATACTATTTCGTCCAATCTTAACTGAAACCTTCTTAAGAGAGTAAAAACCCTCCTCTCTGTCTAATGTCGATATTTTGTTTAACTATCAGGTAAAACAGCACAAAATTGCTTGCCAGCACAAAATCTATTGTGTCTGGATTCCCGGGGTATTAACCCTTTGATCGCGACATTGGTGGTCATAGGGTTAATACCCACCAACCCGCACTGGGCCCGCGTGGTTAGTTACGACCCAAACTCCATGGCCATGCTATGTGGGAAGGCCTGACCCTGCAGTGGAACGGTATAGGCTGAAAATTACCTTTATGGAAAATGTTTATTGTTACAGAATAATGAAGCGATTACGTTCATTCGTAAAATAAAGAATAAATTAAAAACCCTCAAGCAAAATAAAAAGTACCCCATTTTCCTAAACTATTATCATTGAAACATTTTTAATTAACTTCTTAACGTTGAATCTTACACAGTTGGCTTTCGTTGTTTCTTGAACAAAGAAAATGTTTTTGTGAAAATAATTAGATTTCACTGTTTTCCTGAAGAGCTTAGCATATCCATCTGAATTACAGATTTACAGATTTTACAGAAATTACATAACTACTTTTTCTGTGAAACAAAGGAAAAATTCTTAAAATAACATTTCCAGGAAATATTCTAAGTGCTAATTCGTTTAAAATTTATTGAATTTCTTAAAAAGTTCCTGATCGCGACAAATATTTTCCTGTTTACGAAATCGTACTCATTGAAATAAGCGATTGTACTTATAAATTTTTAGGGTTTCGTTGCCAAATAGCAAATGAACGGGCCCAATATGATTTCGTCGTGTCTGTCTGTTTTTCGTCCTACAATCTGTATGAAGTAGTATAGTAGAAATTTGATGTCGTGGCTTATGAGCTATTAATTTCGAAATAACTTTCGAATGACTGTTTATAAGAACCCTTGATAGGCGATTTCAACTTACTCCGGGCCATTTTTTTTCCGACTATAAAGTTTTTTCTAATAATAATTTCAACAAATCAAAATTGTACATATTCAAAGTTGTTTAACATTACCTTTTTAAAAATGTCTATCATACATAAGTTCGTGTAATACAAGCATAATATAATTTTCAAAAGTCTTTTCCACTAACACTTTAGTGTTCGTGGAAAAGATATTATTAAATTTATGTTTCTTAACAGTGGAATAACCAAGATGATATACGTTTAGGTACTATTTTCTGTTCGGGCTCTTTCCATAAGTCTCACAAGAACGATTTCTGTTCCTGTACATGGAATATATTTTTTACATTATTTCGCATAATTTTCGGTGGCTCAGTGGTGTGGACTGTCCCCTTCCTACCGGGAGGGCTGAGGTTCAAATCCCGACACGTACCAATGTATTTTCGAATTTTCGAAAAATATATGTACGTTATCCGACGCTTTTACGGTGAAGGAAAACATCGTGAGGAAACCTTCATGCACGCCTGGAAGAGATTCGCCCAAGGTTGTGTGTGATGAAGTCGTCCAATCCGCACTGGGCCGCGTGGACGACTAAGGCCTAATCACCCTATAGGGGTAGGCTCGTGCCCCTCGGTGGGGACGTTTAATGAGCTGATGATGATTATTTCGCATAAGACCATTACAATTTTTTTTCAGCCCTTCAGTTTACTGCAGGACAACGTGTACTCCCAAATATTTTTTAATATTCGGGATTTATTATACCTATAAACTGTTTCAAACTCATTCGGAATGACTATAACTTATTGACATGCCAATTATTTATACGAAACCAGAATATCCCATTAATAATTAAAATATAAAACATATACAAGACAAATAATTATAGGATAGCACAAGTACCTTTTTCATAGACAATACCGACATAAGGTACTTACTTAAATGTATCCTAAAAGAGTGAACGGCCACTCGCTGTTCTCATATTCAAAGAGAGCGCTTTCAACAATAGAAAATTGAAAAATAAAAGGTAAAGTGCAGACGCCGTCATTCCATTCAGTGCATAATTTGAAACATACGTTTGTAGATTTTTATATGTAGTGGTTGAACAAATATCAGTACAATTACAGCAAGATTTAAGGATTAACGTGAATATGTTGATACATACTCAGAATATGCACCGCATAGAAATGTTGGCCGATGAGGCGGAAAAATTCACAAGCGGCATCTACTTAACAGGATCAGAAGGAAAGACCGACAAGATGGACCGATGACTTAGCTAAGGTGGGTGGAAATATCGGGCCATGTAGAAATAATTAGGAGACCTTTCATCAGCACATACTAGGCTGATAATGATAAACTTCTCGTCTTGAGTGATGTGTAACGATAATTTCATGATTATATCAAGAAACTGAACTGAACTGTTCAGAAAAACTAACAACAAAATTTCTTTCGTCACTGCATTTGTCATAAGCAGGTGTGTCATTTACTTACAGTTGCATGTACTGGTAAACGGGTCCCATAATAACATTGAAAGATTTCGGCAATGAAATATCTAGAGGTCACCCATTGAATTATGTGGAGTAAATGTTTGATAATACGGTCATTGAAAGGTCCAAGCAAATTGGATGAGAACACCAGAGAAACTAATGTGCTACTGGACAGATTATTTTTGATCATACAAACTGATTACTTTGTATTTCGTGCAATATTAAACACACATCTTTTTGTACCGTATCTCACTGCAAAGTCTATGCTTGTTTCGCAAGCTGCCGTTTCGCTATAAGGAAGGTAGTCTCACAAATCAATCTCCCTATAACAAACGGTTCTTTTATACTTTAATCGGGAAGCTGCACTACAGTAACTCACTGCACCACTCGCTCGTTCGATATTAATCGGGAGCATTACGCGGAGCGGTTACCGGCGAGGCACAAAGGAAAACACAGTCATTACTGCCCGAAGGAACGGCGTAATGTCGCTCGCTATCCGATTCATTTCGTGAAACTTATTTTTAGATATAATAAGCTATGACATGATATTGTTTATTGAGAGCGAATATCATAATCAGCTCATTAAACGTCCCCACCGAGGGGCACAAGCCTACCCGTATATAGAGCGAATATAGAGACAACTTATTGTGTTATCTGTGAATATATTTTACAAACAAATCTGTATTAGATTGCATAACTTGCTTCGGGATTATTTTCTGAAGTTATATTATAAGAGGTGCTTTATGTAATAAGAACTGGGGCTTCCTGGTGTTAGTACTGAATGGCTTCTTTATCAATTGAAGATCTTACTAGGCCGTTTCAAGTTAACATTACCCCCCCACTTAATGCCTCAACTAACAGTTGGAAGCTTTTAACA
Organism: Leucinodes orbonalis; assembly: GCA_019425675.1. Lineage (NCBI taxonomy): Eukaryota > Metazoa > Arthropoda > Insecta > Lepidoptera > Crambidae > Leucinodes > Leucinodes orbonalis. The sequence continues at coordinate 90,267 of PQWD01001633.1, forward strand.
TCCAGTAGTAAGCCAAAATCTTTAAAAATCAACTGTACCTCTTGTTGGTGGGTCACTATCCTACGTGGCATAGATAGAATTTGCAACATAAAAATACGTAACCCCTAAAAATCTCTCTAAGAACTCTAGAGTCAAATCTCATCCCACTACACCGAACTTTCGTTTTTTTTTATATCTGATGGGCTTACTCTTGAGCACAGACTATCCTATGGGAAGAGACGTGCTCTAAGATGGAGCGAGCTTGCCCAGAAAAGCATATTCACTCGTTTTTTGAATGCCACGAGGTTGTATGTGGCCGGAAACACAAACGCAGGGAGGTCATTCCATTCCTAGCAGTACGCATAATGAAAGAAGATGCAAAACGATGAAATTTTGCAGTTCGCCTTGATAACCTATGGTGAAAGGGTGACGATGGGATAAGTGCGTGGAGCTCGGAAGAACACTCACCAAAGTAGAGCCTGTAAAAAACTGACAAACATGTTACTTTACGGCGGTGGGATAAGCTGTGCAGTTTAGAATTAATGAGCGCCTTATCGCCAATGAGTTTTCGTCGTCAAGGTCATGAGACTTATGGAATTGTAATAAATGTTGATGTACTCATCTAATAAACTCAGATAACTTTCTGACTGATCTCTATTATTTACCTCTGGAAGTGTTCATCATCTCGAAATAAGTACCCCAATTTCATCTTTTTCACCTACCAAAATAGTTAAACTTGTAGTTTTACTCAGTTCCGAGCCGAAGGGTGAGATTGGATTTGAGATCAGTTGTGTCAAATGTTTAAATGAACTAATAATAATGAATGTTTATGAAAAACATTTTAAGAATAATTTGAAATGATTATTGAATTATTTTTGTAAATACATTAAGATATCTAGTTCATCAATACATACTCAGATATAAGCAGTTTACTCAGTAAACAATAGAACAAACAAATAATTTATGGTCCGTCCCCTATCGCCATGGAACAAAACGGTACTACACACGCAACAATTATATGGAAACCGACATCGATTAAGCAACCCCTTATCGGGGATCGGGATCGGAATCTGATAGTTTATATAAGTCGGTTGTCCCTCAATCTAATAATGTGGAGGCAAGGGCCCGTGAATGTTGCATGAAGATGTATTGTCCCATCCCGGCCGTGGTCCGACTTTGACAAAATTCCTTGGACGCTCGAACCGACGGACGTTCCCAGACATTTGTTTGGTTAGTGTACAAACAAAGCCGCTCTGTTGCTGCGATGTAACATGTCTGACCTCTAGATTGTATCGTCAAACATTGCATAAATGCTGATCCATGCAAACATTAAACATTGAATAACGATTCAAGAAATAAAAGCAATATGCGCACTACACTTTATTTACTGTATCTCGCACCGCTGTAATTCAATTGCTACGCTTCAACGTCTACAAGCTTAACACATGAATGTTAATAAAACAAATAGATAAGGGAAACAAAGAAACGTTTCACACTTTAAAAACGTATTATGCAAATTCTCGATAACATACTGTAGTGTACATTGTAGGACTCGAGTGAAAGAATGCGAGAGCGCCAACACACGCATTGTGTCGCCGAAGAAACCCGGCTGGGTGATACACGTCACAGCGGACTTTGACAAAATTCCGTGAGCGAGCAGGCACTAAACGGGTCGCATTCCTCATGCAAATATGTACGAGTTATAATTTTAAAACTCCTCGCAATATTAAACTTTGAACAAAATGACGACAGTTGAAACTCTGGCTGTTTTTGTACCATTTCCCGTTCGCGTCAAAGAGATATGATAAACCCGAAGCGTTTCCCATTTCTACGTTACGCTGCAGTGTAAATTCTTATACAGACAGTTTCATGTCACATGAATTATGCAGAGTTCCGGTGCAGAGATTTACATCCAGAAAACGTACCGATTCAAACTTATATCCTTGCTTCTCGCTAATGTATAAATATTGTCTTTTCCATTCTAACAGCAGTATTAGATGGTTGCGTAAGCACGTAGAAGACACATTTCTCGTGAAACAACTTAGATACGAGCAAGTAATAATCTCCGTTTACAGTATATCACAATATACGTTCAGAACTCTTACGACATATTTGTTATAAAGATACCTACAGATAAAATTCATCCAGTTCTTGCTTTGAATTAAATGAGTATAACAACTAATTTTTAATTTCACAGAAAAACATGTTTTCTTTTATTTTAATTAATAAAATAAATCATAAACTTTCCATTGAAAACCTTAGTAAATATAGCAGTTTTACATGAAATAAATTGGCGTGACGACCTGCACTTTAGCTATGACTATTACGTTGCATATTCTCTTAGCTCTCATAAAATCGTGCACTAGCATATTTATTAAAATAAAGACGCATAATAAGAAACACCGAGGTTTAATTACAGGATCTCACCACCAAACGGCACACACGCCGTAGCATGAAGAATACAAAGCAGTTGGTCGTTGAATTTTATTCTTGCAAAAGCGTTAATTTTATTCGTGTCACGAAGCGAGTGGCGGATTATAATAAAAATACGCAATCATGAGAGAGAAGCAAGTCACGTCTCAGCTCGGAACTAAACCTTCATTTCAGTGTGTGTAGGCATCAACAGGTAAGTGAGTCATTTGTTTTCCGCGTGAATTATTTCTCTTGAGTTAGGTAGTGACGCGAGGTGCAGGGCTATCCGAGGAGCTACTTGAACGCACAAAAACGTCGGTTCATTTTTACCCATCAACAGAGCCAGTCAACGCGAGCTTTTGTTCGCTCTTTAATATTGTGACAGTCGGTTACAAATGGCTTCAACTTTTTTTGGTGTAGCAAAGCGAGGATTTCCTGAGTAATTGCCTAGTTTAAAATTAGTTTCAGACTGACCAAGCTTTGTTGTATTTTTTTCCATGAAAATAATGTTTTAAAAACATTATACGAAGCCTGTACCTACTGTAAAGGCTGGTTGTTTCATGTATTATTTAAATTTCAGGCTAAATGGGGTCTAGTACTTAAAGCCTACCTAAAAGAAAGATAAGTAAGATATAAAACACGGAACTAAATATGCGCATGGTTTACCTGACAAATTATTTTCCTTAAGCTGCGTATATTCATCAACCATTTTATTTAATCCTACTTTCACTGAATCACAGATAAATTTTGTGATAAGAAAAACCGTTAGAATTTCTAAGGAAATGATTATAACAAGTAAACCGCAAACACGGTAAAACTAAAATTTATTGTGTGTTCAGAAAATTCACGTCACAACAACATTAACCCAAGACGCGAAGTGCGGTCTCTTATGGGAAAGCAAATACAAGTCAGCCCCACACCTGTAGCCAACAACAAAGATTCGCTGAGTAATGCCTGCCGATTTTTCGACTAAGAAATAATTCACTTGTTGATTCTCCACCCTGCTTTCCACTTACGGCCCTTTTTATGTATTATTTATTTTAGTTTCAACGCTTTTTGGCACCGTATCCGACGTAGCAGATGCTTCAATGTTGCTATATAAATATAAAAAACTGAGGCATATTGGCATTCAATTTAAGCTTATAATCTTAACTAATATAAAAAATATCAATAAAGTGCAGAAGACGTAATACCGACTTTTGATTTAGGAAAAATATACAAGACTATTGCCTGACGTGAATTTATGTATAAAACAAAAGTGAATATATCTGTTTTTACAGTATTTTGTGGGTTTTATGTCAATATTTGTTACTTTTTTAATGTCAAATACTTATGTAATAGTTGAGGTATCAATTTTATTAGTGATTTGCATAATCTTACTACCTTATGTTTATACTAAACAAACAAATTGAACTGCAGACTAAACTACACGTGTAACAACAGTCAGAAATGAAGATTGAACGTTTATGATTGTTTAGTTTTGAGGGAAATTAAATCTGCTAGAACATTTAGAATACCAAATGTTGCCATATTTACGAGAATTTCATAGCAAGTTTTAAAATTAAATAGCTACTGCTAGCACTAGGCTAACACTCAACAGTCGTTTAGTTCAAAGCTAACTGCTTCATAAAATTGTGAATAAAGCAACTCATGTTTCAACTCTCAACTATCTCCCGCTCTCATCTTGTTTATATAAAGCGTAAACAGTAAGATAACATTGCAACGAGCTTTATAGATAATCCTTTGAGCATCGTAAATCCGTATAGGAAGCTAAGCCACAATATTTAGAAGCTGCTGGATTTCGGCCGCTTCAGTACCACGGCTTTATAATATTAAATGAAGGAGAAATAATTATGTAACGTGCACCTCGGTTCTCGTTTTACAGAAGGATGCCTTGTGACAAATTCCAGGGACATCGGAGCTAAGTAATGGCGGGTAAGTTGCGACATCGCGGCAACTATGTGTCGAAGAATGTGTTTATGGTGCCAAGAATGGAGCTCCTTAGCGGCGAGATTCTTGTTGTTTCTGTTAATTCGGAAGGCAAAACGTGATTTCGACAAAATTTAGCTTTATCCGGTCCGGGATCTTTGTGGGGAAATATACTGAATGCGCGTGAAAATATAGTCGAAATGTTAGTGGAATTGCGTTGGCGGAGTAATTCTTCGTTAAGCTATACTAAACCTAATGAAGTGCACAAAACATTGTTTAAACTTAGATCCAAAGAAGGCGAGGAAGCCGTTTTTATAAGATCAGGTGATTTAAAATACTTAAAAAGATTTTGCCTGATGAATTCAAACGATATTGACCACATATCACATTAGGGGCAAAATGAGGTAAGGTAACAGGTAAGGAGAAGTACCCAGCTAAATTCACAGTTTAAATTGACCAATCACGCTTGTACTTTCATCGTTCCATAACACTCGTGCAGTGTCGAAATAAAAATTAAAGTAGTGAATTACTGAAAATGTATTTATGTTTAATTTTCTATGTGACACGTAACTGGAGTTTGTAGAATAACGTTAGCAGGTGGTGTAGTGGTGGTAGGTGGTATTGCTGTGATCAATGCTGAGACTAACCTTTACCCCACCTAACCAGCACCATGCGGTAAGTTGGGGGGTTGCGGTAAGCACCATACGCCATTTTTTTTCTCTTAAAAGTGTTACCAATAATTCGTAATGACACCAAATAATAGATAACTAATAAATAAACTGATAATTAAAAGTAGCATCGATGATTTCACTAGGTGTTTTTTATATTATTGACCTTTGAAGCTTAAGTACGTACCCCAGTTTGCTACCGTCTCCCTATCAGTACCATATTGAACCGAAAGCCCACATTACTTATTGTTTCGAATGCTGACTTTACAACAGTTACTTTTTTATTACAAATAAATCAAAAATATGCACTTATAAAAAGTAATAAAAAAATGAGAGCGTCGGTGGCTCAATGGTGTGGATCCGCCTTCTGATCTGGAGAGCGCAGGTTCAAATCCCGCCACGTACCAATGTGTTTTCAAATTTTCGAAATTATATGTACGCTATCCGACGCTCTTACGGTGAAGGAAAACGTTGTGCGCAAACCTGCGCACGCCTCCGAAGATATTCTAAAGACGTGCGTGAATTCGGCCAATCCACACTGGGCCCGCGTGGTCGACTACGGCCTAATCACCCATTACGTGTGGACTCGTTCACCTCGGTGGGGACGTATCCTGAGCAGATGATGATGCACTTATAAATTTTATAATAATATTTTTTTTACTTAAATAGGAGCAGTCCTGAGGAAATCACATCTTTGCAAGCGTAGCATAATATAACGCTATCCAAAGTTCAATTGAGCATTAAACATAATTCCTAAAACGGGTAAACACTAATCTGTGTGAGTAACCTCCGCACACACACACCACCGCCCACAGCATACTCTGAGGCTGTGGTGCAAGACCGATTCGCTCCCACAATCATTTTCAACGACATGACTCAGGCCATCCCCGAGATTTTCAAGAGGTCAACATTTTTCAGAACGAAAATATTGTAACCAATACTAGCGTGAAAAGTGTTTTCTATTTATAGCTTCAAAGCTAAATGATGTACAAGGTACACATCATTTAGTCTTTCAGCTGTTTTTGCTGCGCTGGTGCTACATTCAAACTCATATTCAAACATAATTTTATGCTTCAAGTTTCCCATGTTTTACACAGAACTAAATAAATGGCGCAAAAATAAATTACCAACCAAGAGCCAGATTTTCAAATTAATTCTAATTAAAAGGGTCACTCAGATAAAATGACAATTTTTAAAGAAGATTATAAGACAACGCCACCATTTATTGCTTTCAAATTAGATCGCACATAAAATCATTATTTTTTGAATCGAAATAATAGAACTAGCACATTTCATAGACATATTTCAACCCTCCTACCTGAATGAATTCCAAACAGTCCGTTACGAAAATTCCTCAAATTAATCCCATGAGATAGCGAAACGATTTATTATAAACTTTAGAATTGTAAAAATTCTTTTGCTTTCCGGATTTCATTAATGTTTCACGTTGCGTTTGTTTGTACCAAGGCTTGGTTTAGCTACAAGTGCTGGGGATAACAAAATTGTGCCGTTTACTTTACTGCATTGGTAAAATTAGTGTTAACATGTTTTAATGGGAAGGCAATCGAGTAGACTGTCCACCGAATAGTTAGTAGTATTACCCATGGATACTCGTTTCTCCGAAGGAGCTATCAACAAATAATAATATATAGAAAAAAACAAACTAAATAACTTCTATTCAACTCGCTATTGCTGTATCTCGGATCTCCGTGCACTGATATCTAGGGCATATCTAAAGTCAGCCGCCAAAGTTAAAGAATAAGATATATCAAGTTTCAAAAACTAACTGGGCAATACGAACGCAACTTGTGCCTTAAGTCACATTATATACAAAGAAAAGAACAAGATTCTCTGCTAGATAACATTATTGGGTTTTTATGAAAAGGGAGCGTCGGTGGCTCAATGGTGTGGACTGTTGCCCTCCTACCGGGAGGGCTGAGGTTCAAATCCCGCCACGTACCAATGTGTTTTCGAATATGTACGTTATCCGACGCCCTTACGGTGACGGTATTTGGTTTTTTTAAGGTCAATGACGTTTCATTATAAACAACTTAGTATCGATATTTTCGACAGTATACATTATTTTATAGAGTGTCTTTCATTCTGTACAGTTGATTTACATGATTTGATCTGTGGCATAGTAGTTTCGATGAAAAAAATATAGAGCAGGTATTTCGATACGACATTCCACTTGTATTACGAAAAAATCATTACAGCGGCCTGGAATGCTTAAAGTAATTATTCAATATACATTTTGACACTGATACAGTAAGGCCATTATACAAAGTAATACGTATGACATTTTATCTTTCATCAACATAACTGTTTACATGAGCGCGCAAAAACTTCATCCCCGATAATAATAATTCGTCCGTCTTTGCGATCTATCGCCCAGATGGGCCAAAGTTCTCAGCTGTAAACATTTCGCAAACGCGACTTTAATCCCCGCCATAAAAGTAATCCTCTCATAAAGTTACGCGACGATGGACAACATAAGGGTAGGGATTTACTCTCACAAAGATTTCCAAGTAATTAAGATAAAATACCACGAGTTTTTTGTATGCCGTTGGCTCTCACTCGTTTTTCAACGCGCATATCGAGTTAATCCTTAAGTATGCAATAAGCTGCTAAAGTATTTGTTCCAAGCGAAATTACCCATATTGAAAATACCCTCCGGCGCTAACAGCGGGCCAAAGGCTTATTTAAACGTGCCCATACATTATACGGCCATACTCAAATTGTATATAATACGAGTAAACGAATTTATAAATAAAACGTGCATAGTATTAATACCATACAAAATGTATTTAGAGGTGGAGGGTTGATAACTTGTTATACAGGATCCGTCTAGTGCAGGTGTCACCTACCATAAATTAACTGTCAACAAATTGTTAACGTGTAACCTTCTTTGTATGTGGTAAGGAATAAATGATTATTATTATTATTATTACCAACTATATTTGCAATTTATTAATACATAATTGGGGCTACCACGAGTGAATTTGCCCACGGAGACACTAGTGTCGCGTGAAGTCCAAGAACATTTAATTCACTTAGGTTTCATCGGTTTTCGTGATAAAAACTAAATATTTCTTAATTTTCCTATTAAAAAGTGATCTCCTTTCATAAAAATGATAGCAAATATGGATCATTTGGCAAAAAATTGATAGATTTAAAATTATATTACGAATGCTATTTGATAAGGGGAAGTTAAATATAAATTATAAGTTTATTTCAGAAGTTCGTCGATATGACATGTATGTTATGTTTACCACGCATCAAATGCAAAGTCAATTTATCTTCATATACAAAGATATTGCATTATCCCAAAATCTGAATGTGTCTAAATGAGAATTTGAATCGATAAAAAGGGTTTGGGGCAAAAAATCCGCTCGTCCATCACGGCCTCTGTCAACAGGGGCCATCGTCAATGCCGCAAAAACAATTAGTAGGTCAATATTTATTTGATTGCCTTAACCGGCCTATGTGAATGATGACCCACTGAACGGTATTTATTTATGTTTAAACTGAATAAAACGCCTTCGGAAGAATGATTATCCCCGGCCTGTTCATTAATGCCGATCGATCTTATCACTGGTCCAAAACTAGGTGTTAGGTTACGCACAGAATTATATGTGTTTCATCATACTGTTGAGCTTAGTATTATCACACGAAATTTGAAATGTTCCTATTTTCAGTTAGTTATCTAACTATAACGTCTATAGCTCAACTAAGGCTCCAACGATTTATTTTTCAGAGTAACAATTATTAAAATATACGTTATGTGTTTTTCTGAATATTGAGACCACGTTTTGGCATGCATTTCGTAGAACTACCTCCGGCCTGAAAAATTGATGACTTGCGAAAGGTCGCTGGTGGAGGCTATATAAGAAAAGCGGAGGACCGGGATATCTTGCGCAGAATATGGGAGGCCTATGTCCAGCAGTGAACTGCGACATATTGTTTAATAATTAAAATATCTTATTACGAGTATTGTTACTTTTTTTGGTTGTACTCGCGAGTCCTTAAAAAAATTAACAGTTTTTTGCTTTTAAATATTGAAGTTCACTTTGACTTTTTTATAGTCTACATACTAAGAAATCTGAAGAACGAAATCTGGCAAAGACTTTCCTTGATGACTTCCAGGAGGAACGTTTCTAGGAAACCAGTGTCAGGCGCTTTAAAGCGTCATTGGCGGTCAAAGGGTAAAAATACAGTCCAGCAGTGGACATTTAGCGTAATGGGTTATGAAGAGGAAAAAAGGAATATGTTATGTTCTTTGTGTTTTTACAATTTATCACAAGTGCTGTACGTTATTATTTTATAATGTACTATATTCACAAACAATTTGTTTTCCCAGGCAAATAAATACCTAACTACGAGTATAATAAGAATAATCCAATACGAAAAACATTCTCAAATGGGCTTTCTAAAAAAAATGGCTTATTATTAGTGGATAAGTGATCTGATACTCATACCAATCACTTATTTACGTTGTTTCAAGTACCAACACTTGAGACGTCTTAATTTCTGACATGTCTTATTAACCTGGCAGAAAGAAAGCTGAATTTTGTCATTCTCCACGAATTCATTTCGTTTTCCAATCTAAAATTCATTTGCTATTACTCTAATCCAGCTGAGATTTCAATTCTAAAAAAGACAAGTCTTTTTATTTTTAATACCCGACGATATCTTTCTTTCAATTTCAGAACAAGATTATTACACGAAAATCTCACTTGATTCCCGCGCAAATGACTTGACGCTTAGCCAAATGTCTTTGTAAGCGTGCAAAGTAAATAAAAGCTACCTAGTTTTTACTTTACTACTCCAAAAATAAGACGAAAAACGTTCCCACATGAATATGATTATAATAATATTAATTAAATTTAAACGTTAACACTATGTATTTACATCTAGTAAGTTTTGAGCGTTTTTTGTAAAATTGCAATAGCTTTATAAAACTTATTATACCTAGGTCTAGCTTGTATTGCACATATTAAAATATAAACGCCATCAGAGTAAATATATTTTAGAAAGATTGTAAACAAATACTCAATTACTAAAACAATTTGGACTCTATTTGTTACTTATGAAGTTTAGATCAGTCCTATCTAATGAAACAAGGACCCCGGCCTTTAATTTCAGAGCTTTTGAAAAGTAAAGTGCCGAATATTTAAATTGCGTTATCTTTTAAATAAAGTGCGAATCCGACCCTTACAGAACGCTGAAACAATGCCAACAAAGCACAGGTGCGACTTGAAAATGTAAACAGTTGTCAGAAGGTAGCATTTGGAAAGTTGTCTGTGCCGCATGAAGATGTCGCGGTGACATTCCGCACAGCTCCCCCGTACCCCCCACTTTGGCAAGCATGTGCATTCCGCGGAGGAGACGACAAAATTCCAACGACGACCTGCTCTCCACAAAGGTAAATAACTTAATAAGTGTCACTGCTCAGTATTTACGGGAATGTTAAACGCAGACTTAAATAGAATTTCCTAAATTTTAATAGGAGTATTTTGCTCTTACAGTCTTGGAAAACATACATTTAATTAGCGAGGTTAAAAAGTATCTGTCAGCCTGAAAACTGCCACTGTTTATTGACCTGTGGTGTTTTCTGTGATGTAATTGCGACTAGATTTAGATTTCAAAGCTAAGTTCTATACAAACATTGATATTTTTATCACAGGCGTATAAGACAATGAATTTAATTTACTAAACTATATTAGAGAAACCCATCCATTTAAAATAAGTTACAATTTAATAGGTCCTACTTTTGGACCTAAGTGCTTCGGTGAAAGAGTGTTATGACAGTTACTTAGTTAATTATAGTTTGTGTCTTCTATATGGGTCTCAGATATAACGAAAGCATAACTTTTTCCGGAAAATAATTTCTTAGCGTGACAGCACAAACGTAGAAAATGGAAAAAAGATACACTCAATTAATTTTATTATTATAGTTATTAGCCTTTGGTTAGGTTACTTCGAACATTTACACAGTTAATCATAATTACTTGTATGCTTCTATGGTCGTTAAGAGTGTATATGCCTTAGTCGTCCATGCGGGCATAGCGCAGATTGGCCGACTTCATGTACAACCTTTGAATATCTTCGAAGGTCTGCGCTGGTTTCCTCACGATGTTTTCTTTCACCTTTTTTCCGGATTGACTTATCGCGTTTGGCTGCACGTATTCTTTCATCGCAAGAGCGTCGCAACGTACAAAACATACATAATTATAATTTCGAAAAGACGTTGGTACGTAGCGGGATTTGAACCTTCATCCTCCAGACCGGAAGGCAACAGTGCATACCAATGAGCCACCGACGCCTAATTAATGTAACTATCATCTAACATATAGTAATACTGAAGTCTTTCGTACTGAAGCGCAGTAAACTAGTACGAAGCAATGCTTCCTAATTAAGTCAAGGCGTACTCTAGCCACGCAAGAACAACTTGCGGTTCTAAACTCGTAGCAGATTCGCTGTGAACATTAAAGCTCAACATAAACAAAGCCACACTAGGCATAAACTCAACAAAAACTCTTCAAAAGACATCTAATTAGACAAATTTTAGAGGCAGTAGGCGGACTGCGGTTGGTCTAGATCTCAGTGATTTTGTAGCAAACGAGCAAACTTTAATTGGCCGCAGAGCCAACCAACGCGAATGAAGACCGTCGTCTTGAAATGTTTCAGTCAGATTAGATGCGATCGCGGCGTGTAAACTTTGATGTGACACATTTATACTATCCAACAAAGCAAAAAAAAAGGTAAAAAGAAAAATTACACTTTATAGATACATGTGAAATATAGAAGATTATTTTCGATCGGTTGATATTAACGACTAATATCCTTAGATTGTTGCCGGGACCGACGGCTTAGCGTGCACTCCGAAGCACAGACTAATCATTATTTTTGGTCAATTAGCAATGTCATAGCCAAAGTGGGACAAAATCATTCAAAGTGAATTATTTTACGCAGTCTCCGAGATGGGATCGAATCCACGACGCCCAGATCACGCAGCGTTTTTAACTAAAGCTTATATTCACGGCAAATATGACATTAATAATTATTACTATACAATAATTAATTTGTTGTTCGTATATGTATGAAATGTCACATATTTTTTTTGTAATTATATGGTATCTGTAATTATACGCTTCGCTATTATTTGCTGGTGCATTTAAGTCATCATTTGACCCATTGAACTCCGGGAATCCAGCCACAATAGAAATTTTATTGTATCTGGCGCCTTGAGACGTCATTGGCGGTCAAATATTTTAAGACTTAGGAAATTCCTTAGGAAGTCTAAGGAGACCTATTCTTAAAATATTAATTATACTCTTGAAAATATGAAAAAATAAAGTTAGAAACAGTCTAACTTCACGTCTCAAACAACAGCTTTTGTATTGGTTTTGCTTTTAATATATTAGTAATATTTTTTTGTTCGTTTACCTTTTGTCCGTTTTTTCATTGTAAGTGTAGGGTTTGTAATTCTACGTGCCATGAAATAGCTTGAGTTAGAATTCCAGCGCTTAAAAGTATTATTGCAATGTTTACCAGGATGTTAAGGCACAAATCGCTAGAGCTTTGTAATTATCCTACACCGCCCCGAAGAGATATTGTTAATGACGTATTGTCACTCACACACGCTGCGTACATGCAGCTTGCGTCGTGACAGAAACTCGCTCGCAATTATAATAGTCTTCCCAGAGTTACTTGCCTATATACAGTATAAATACGCTTTATTAATTAAAAGTTGTATTAGGACATGAATGAGCTAATGCAATTAACAAAAACAATAAACCAAACTTGCATAGGGCTCACCTACATAAAATAAAGGACTTGATTAATATTCAAATCATGTTTATCACTAAAAGCTTTGAAAACAGCTTAGGAGCGTTGATTCGCAACAAACGTTTAATGTGTCTGGTTAGATTTTACCTGATAATAAACTCGGGTATTAGTGAACTCGTGACCTTGAAGTGTTTATATTAATTCTCTGATATAAATATAATTTAAATATCCACTGACATTCACACATCTTCATATAGACTCAATATAAGCGTGGAGCTTGTAGAATGGAAAGTAAACAATGGATAAGCATACTTGTATACTATTTATTTACATAATAAAATTACCTATTTAGTTCTATACATAAAAACACCTAAACCATTATGACCATACATGTTCATGTACACAAATGTTTGTAGGTACTGTTCAGGGAATGAACCAGGATCTCTTGGTGTAATAGCCAATGCCTCAACGATTACACCAAATGGGTTGTCAAATTATCTGACTGCTTTCAATATATAAATAATAATACATAGTTACTAAGGTAGATCAAAGGTAGGTGTACCTTGCCTACCTAGTTTACTCAGAGCAGATTATGACTTCCATGGCAAATATTTTTAATATTTGGTTTATTCAAATAAATCTTCAAAGGTGTCCTCTATTTAGAAATCTGAGACAATATTACCTGCTGATAGCGCAAGGTAATGCAAAAAATATTTTTCCTTGACTCCAGAACGCCCATTCTGAATAGGCAGATGACTTGGTAAAATTAAATTAAAACGGAAAACCAACACTACCTACCAACATTACATTACATTTGGGTGTCGATACCAGCTCAAGTTGACGTTATCTATACTGATTACAGTAAATGTTTTGATCGAATTGATCATTTATTGCTTCTTCAGAAACTTAGATCTATGGGTATTCATGGTAATCTTTACAGATGGTTTACGTCTTACATTCGTAATAGGTGTCAGATGGTTGCACTTAATGGCTATGTATCCCGAGCGGTGAGTTTACCTTCTGGCGTGCCTCAGGGATCTCTACTAGGTCCCCTACTCTTTAACATATTTATCAATGATATTTCTTCGTGTTTTAAATATTCAAAAATACTCTTGTAGGCTGATGATATGAAAATTCTTTGTCCAGTTAATTCAGATGCGGCAGCACAGCTTTTGCAGGAAGACCTCAATAGATTTGAGGTTTAGCTAATAAGTTGGACATTAATGTTTCGAAATGTTATGTGTGCTCCTTTACGCGTAAACCTAACATTCTTTCTTTTAAGTATAAACTCCTTAATTCAGTCATAACAAGAGTTACATGCATTCGTGATTTAGGAGTTACTTTTGATACAAAATTAACTTTTGAGTCCCGTATTAATAATATCATTACTAAAGCCTCTAAGGCACTTGGTTTTATTTTACGAATATCATCTGATTTTCACTTAGTAAAGACCTTCAAAATTCTTTATTGTTCGTTTGTGCGTAGTCACTTAGAATACGCTTCTCAAATTTGAAACCCGGGCTATAATATATATATTTCACGCATTGAAAAGATAACGCAGCGTTTCCTACGTTATTTACAATTTAGGTCTAGAACGTATATAGCTGATTATAGGATCGTTGTCAAAAGTTCCATATTCTACCACTTAGTGAGAGAAGACGTATTGCTGATCTTGTTTTTCTCCTTGGTATCTCAAATGGAACAGTTGATTGTCCCGAGCTTTTGGAGCGAATCGGTCTTAGAACTCCATGTCGTGGAGGGAGGAGACAGTGCACTCTGTACGTCCCATCGGTAAAATCTAATTATAGACAAAATTCTTATTTAGTGAGGGCAAGCAGGTGTTTCAATGACTTAACTAAAAGTGTAGATGTAGACTTATTTAATACTACAACCTTGCAACTTAAGCGGCAACTTGCAAACATTTTTTTTATGCAGCAATAGCGTACCGATGTTTTTGGGTTAAAAATTTAACTTTATACTTTGTGTTATATGTGGAAACTTTTAATTGGCCTTCAATATTTATATTTATTATATGTCTAAAATAACATTAGCTGTAAGTTTTCCTAAAATGTAAAAAATAAAATAAAATCGCATCGTCCCCGGTACGATGAGAAAGAGGTTAAGGATTGTAATTTGTGAAATACTTACTAAACACAGGCATCTATTAAAGGAATTAAACTTGAAAATCAAACTGCTTGGTTTTATTGTAAATGCCGCGTCATTTAATAAACTTGTGTCATAAATAGACTTCTTAAAATTAGATCTTTTTTAATTTTAACCATAATACTATAACCATGTTTTATAATAATGGCTCGTATATTTGGTACAGGATTTAAAATACAGCATAGGCTGACAAAAATGTTTAGGTTAGTCCCTGGACGGTCTATTATCCCAAAGAGACATCAATAAAAGTAATGAGAGCTATCTTACTCCGCGTCCAATTGCTTTCATCTGAATTCGACTGGTAAATTCGACCAACTATTAAGCGCAATTGACTCATAAATTCGAATGTCCCTCGTAAATAATGCTCGGGTGAACTTGCAGACTTTTTTATTTTTTATCCCGCTTCAACGGGACACTGTTAATGAGATTGTCCCGCGGCTCATGCCGTGACGTAAGAAACGGCTGCCAATATTTGTGTACTCGAAACGAGCATCAACTTGTTAAGTTGAAACCGATATAACATGCAAACAACTACGTGTGGGACCCATATATATAATGATGATCTCGTTAATGACATAGCCCAGACATAATAAAAAAAATGTAATGGTTTAGAAATCTCACTAACATATACCGCAAAATACAACAAAACATTATTTAAAGCTATTATTCTTTAAATTAAAAACAAAATCTTATCTATGTACATATAAATAAGACTGGAGTGTTTGTTTGTAATTTTGAAATAACCGTTTTTTTCTTCATGCTTATGAATAAACATATATGGAACATACATCAAACAAAAATTTTTTCTTTACAGGTAGATGATGTACCTGCTATGGTAAGACTTAGACTACTTTCGTAAACACCTTTTTATTTAAAAAGATAAAGTAATAGTCTTCCGCGGATATAAAAATAAAAATTGGATACAATCCAAATTTTATTAAAAATGTTTTCTAATAAACAAATCGAAAAATAAAAAGAGCAAATGATTTGCTTAAATACTTTAAATTCGTACACTTTTTACATAAAAAGTATTTTTAGTTTATCTATCGCATTCTGTAAGTCATCGATAGCTTTTACGGAGCCATTAGGCAGGTGGCGAGCAGAGAGCCAAAAGCTACAAAACTAATTATAGCAGGAATACCACAAAGCCGTCTCACAGAGCTTCGCCAGAACAGGCAAAAGTATTCCTTTGTCCTTGTCTGTAAAGCATCCAACGAAACGTTACGGACCTTAGAAGAATTCCAATCCACCAACATTCAGTTTCAACTGTATTTTGTTTATGGCCGATTTTGCTGCATAGTACATACAATACCAGGCTATTAATGTCAGGCTGCCATGCAAATGAACTGCATCATTGATACTCATCGCTTCAATTACTGGTTTCATGCATGGAGCGCTAAATGCGGGTTCGTGGTCACATACACTAGTTATAATTTTGAGGGACCCAAATAAGCCGTCTGATGCTCTATAGATTTAGCGCCCAAATTCCCGGTTGATGTCGTTTCCATTAGATAGATGCACATCACCGGTTTCCTTACATCAATAAGGGTAGAAAGATCCGCCCTACACGTCTATGATTTTGGAGGCATTGTATGACAATGATAAATGTGTTTTAGATCCGTATGCAACTTCTCAATAAAAATATGGTTAGAAAGATATGAAAAGATATTATTTGATACGATGCCGATGTAATAAAGGAAATGAAAGGCTATTTATATTTTAGAAAAATCAAGCAATGATTTACCGCGTGACAGTCGCACGTCGCGTGAGCTGCCCGCTTTTAGGTTTTGTTTTACTGAGTGAGAATATAATCTTATATCGCGGTTAATACCACGGGGGACATAACTTCAAAACTAAAAGTAGCCTGAATTTTCCCTTATTACATCAGCAACATGCCTAGAAAATTCCGTTGAAATCTGTTCAGCCATTTCAGAGATTTCCAGGAACAACCATATAGACAGACAAAAATAATAAAAAAATAGTTCTTTTAGCGCAGTTGGTAGTTTATTATATATCTTTACTCCCATAACAGATGGACTCTTTGAGTGTAATGATAATTTTGAATTTGACAGCATTAGTCTAGTGTTTGTTTTATGACGTAATATGTACCTCGATGGTAGGTCCTGTCTATTAGTAAAATATTCCGGATATTTTTTAACAAACTTACACATTTCTAAAATGTAAATACATGAAATGTTTAGGATTCTTCTACTTTAAAATATACATACATATGTATGAAGTGAAAACTGCTATTTCAATATTACACACTCAAATTTGATTGATATGTATAGATTTATAGATATAATGATCGAAACCGATTTGAGTACGATGTTTATAATTCAGATTGAGTTAAACATGCAGAATGCTACCTAATACAATTTGATAAAGGCGGTGACTGGTGAGTTGGAAACAGGGTAGCACTGTGGCCGGATTTCATTGGTTTACGTTACGCCGTACATTGCAATTTCAAGCGTTTTGCAAACGTCACGTCGTCTCTTTCACAGTGAAATCTAAAACACAATTCTCTGGCACGCTACTGTTGCTCCAATCTGGACAGTACAACCAAATTACGAATGCTGGATGTCAGCATTTTACTTGAATCCTACAGTGGATGACATAATTTGAGGATATATCAATAAATTGTTTAACTTTAATTGTTAAATAATGAAAACAAAAGGATTTACATTGTAAAATGTTTACAACTGTTTCTACATATCTTAAAAATCTTATTAACTCTGGATGTGAACAAGGCCACTGTGTGCGCCTTGTTTTCTCCACTGGCGCGTCTAGTTCGCCTCTCACTTGAGACTGGTATCGTTACTAGGTCATGGAAGCTTGCAAATATCCAACCAGTGTCAAAGAAGGGTAGTCATGCTCACCCTGCTAATTACTATCTTGGTCAACTCTATAATGTGTAAGATAAGGGAGCGTGCACTGAACATAAAGCTCCTGGCCTATCTTGAAGATGACGATCTGCTAAGTGATCGTCAATATGGATTCTGCAAAGGACCATCAACTGGGGATCATGTTATATATGCGACGCATAATCATCATCACAGACAGATATTTTCCCGGTGCAGGAGCTAGTGAGGATGATATTCAGTCTGGAAAAGTGGCCTTGTTTACATAAGCGTTTATACTCTGCTCTCAAGGTAGTCTCTGAACGGGTTGATGCCAATTTAGTATTGTTCAACACATCTAAAACGCAAGCGTGTCTATTCTCAGCTAAGCGGAACCCATTCCATGTAATTCCAACTTTCCAGCATGTTTCTGGTCCTATATCCGATGGTCTAGATCTCCTTGAAGTCCACTTATCGCCACATCTCAAGGACAGTATATTGAGTTGAGCAAAAAAATATTTTTATCCGCAGCAGCAGCTCCAGCGACTGTTGCCACCTTTGGGATGGTTCAGCGAAATATCAGTTGGCTGTTTTGACTCAGTATAGAAGCGTGTTGGGAAAATTATTGGTGTCCCAGCTCTATCTGATGCTAAGCTGCACAGTCTCGAGTACAGACGTTGGGTAGATCATCTGTGGGTTTTACAGACTATATTATGGTGAGTGTATGAAGGAATTACACGATCTAGTTCCCACTACCCCATTCCGTCATGCGGGCGTCACGAGGGCGGGCGCTCCACCTTTATGTCGTGAATTTTGTATTCATCCGAATCAAACGTTTTGGTTAAACATTTATGATGTGTACGGAAAAAGAGTGGAACTGTTAGTCTGCTAGCGTTTTCCCTGATCACTATAACCTGGACATCTTCAAGGCAAGGGTGAACAGGTTGTTATAGATAGGTATGATCCATCTTCAGCCGCATCATCACTTTACATCAGGTAAGATGGTCTCATTTAGTAAAAAGTAAAAAAATAAAAAACCTTTAAGTATATAAACGTATTCAGAAGTTCACATTGCGTAGAGATTAACTACGAAGCTACTCAACCTGTTACACCATTTCAATGGATGGTTCGCGAACAATTTCCCCAATTTAATGTACTGATCAAGCTAATTATCTATATAAAAATAAATGCAGTCGCTGACCGTACGAGAAACCGCAAAGCCCACTATGGCGTAACCATTAACGTCAATACAATGCATGTAAGCAATAAGCTTTATATCAACATTGAACACTGTTGTGTGCAATTCAACCGATATTATAACATCACTGCGCCATTTACACGGCAGTTCCATTTAATTAGAGCATCAATTGCTTATCAATAATGAACAGCAATTACAATCGATGGCCTGTGCTTCCGGAGCTAATATTAAAATGTATGCAATCAGTAATGCACCCTTCATGCTCGGTGTTGCGCTAAATAAATTTGAACTCTTATTAATGTTTTTGTTTCGACCGCAAGAGTGTGTGATTCTGGGAAATAAGTTGTTTAATAGCTTCCGTCGCAGTATTAATAGTGGGCTTTGAGAGTAATGGCAGAACCTGTGTTCAATATTTTGTAATTTGTCACCGCAAATAGAAAGTATCTTCAATACAATCTGTTTACAGCTGAAATGAACCACTCATAATGATTGAGGGGTCTAAACCTTGGCTCAAACGTCAGAATAGCAAATTTTACAAAAATAGGTCTTAGCAAAAAACTTTGTTAGATATTTATATATTTTTTTACGAGAAACTTGTACTTTCCATGTAAAACAATTTAAATTATGAACTTTATTTTTTTCTTAAAAAATCAATTATTCTTCTTTAGTTTCACTGAATGGAAACGCGTCAAAATACGGGTTTCCTCATCGTTATGGTAACAACCCTATGAGACTTTTTCTATTCTAAACAAAGGCCTCCTCAAAAACTACTACGTGCTACCCACCACCATTACCATGTATTAAGTCATCGGAATTCATGCTATGTACTTCCTTAAAACTTAATTAACTGATTATACCTGCAGTTGTTTTTCGAACTGTAAACTTCCCAAAAACCAAACCAATGTTTACCAGGTTCGATATGATGAATCAGTAGATATCTTCTTTTAAAGGGATTTTTTTTTTGAACTGACAATTGGCGAGCGCAGATGGCTCTCAGCTTTAAAATTTACACAACGAGCCTAAGGGCGTCCCAGAGTGGGACTCGAAATTGAAAGGACTACTTACTTGACTCATCATCGGATCCGTGTTGATCTGGCACATGTACGTGCCAGAATCCTTCGGCTCCACGTTGCTGATGTACAGCTTCCACGTATTATGCCCGTTGTGGGTGACCGACAACCGCTGGTTTAACGTCACCATATGCGTGTGTATCGCAAGGATTGTCTTTGTGTCAGACTTGATCCACGCCACCTGCAAAGTTATCATCACCATATCAGCCATTAGGTTCAACACGGACTGACTTCTTTTAACGGTCAGAAATTATTTATTGAATTATACGATAAACAAGTTCTAGCAGAGCTAGATCTTAATATAATAGTAAATGATATTTTGTATATATAAAGGTAGATACGCTACCCGTGCCACAAAAACGAACCCCCAAAGAAAATACAGTTGTAGGCTCTTTGTTTAGGTAAATATACGCTCATTCAGAATGTGTGCTGTCCCTGCATTTGGAACACTTTTTTCAGTTGTTTTGTGAACATATCACGAATCTATACTTTTTACATCATTGTTGTTTATCCTATATTAGTAGCTTATAAATACTTCAAAGTTAAACGCAATATGTACTTTTAATAACTTTATAAAACTTAAAAGCAATAGGTTCTTTTATTATAACGTAGAACCGAATGGAAAATTAATAGCGCCAATTTTGAAACAGCTGTTTTATTTAAGCTTTATGGAATACCGCTGTCTTTGTCACTTTCTTGTCAACGGAAAGACATTACAGATTAAAAATCCATTTAAGCTAATGGATGTTTTTAAGACTATTATAAATATAAACTTGGAGAATGGACTATACAGTGTTCAGTGAAGGGTAATTATGGACTTACATGCGTACAGCATACATTTCGTTTATTCTCGTATAACTTTACATAGTTTGTTCAACTTCTCTCTGTCAATTACATTACCTAACTGTTCAAAGAAAATAGAAATAGTATTCATAGTATTAACACATGTATATTATTCTTCTTTTAATTATTATCTTAGTTAAAATGCAATGCAAGCCATCCTCACTCACTTGTGATGAATCCTGCTCATTTGCGAACGAAAATCTAACAACTTATCAACACACCAAACCAGCGCGGCTGGTAACGGTCATAAACAATAAAAAACATTTGGGGGAGTCCTCGTCCAGCAATTCATGTGTAGCATCGTTGTAGTAAGTTCTACTTGACACCCGAATCTTTCCTAATGGCTACGTATTACGATCGATAACACAAACTTTGTTCAATTTTGCACAAAAAAAAATGTCTTTTTTTACAATAAATCGTTAAGGAATTGAAAATTATAAAACAAGAATCAACTTATGAATATTTATGACATATAGGTATACTGAGGAGTCACTACATAATCAGTGTAATATACTAGTTGTAAAATAAACTTATTTATTTATAATCGTCGAATTCAATCGAATGCTTTCAACAGTCCGGTATTCCTATGCAACTGCATTTCGACAGTCAGATGGACTACTCTAATACCACTTAAGGTTCAGCTTTGAAACGAATTTTGCCGTCTGACGCACTAATAGAAGAGAAAATCCTCTCAATCCTGAATGAAATGGCAGCGCTGTGTAAAATTAGAAGTATTCAAAAAATCAATGCTACTGTTCATTACGTTTAGGGATAAAATCATGTTATAATATCAAAAACGTGTCTTATTGTAGCTCCACAAATCTCAATATTATAATAAAAAATTAACAACACTGTATGAAAGCATTTACATAAAGGTTGTTTGTTACTATCATGGAGTTGGTATTTCCAGCCTGCCAATTTAACGTATAAATTTTACTGAATAAAACATTGAACATCATATTATGTACAGATATTTGAATACCAATCCTCACTATAATGTAACTCCTAAATAAATTATGATTTATTTTAACTTTTAATAATTTATGATAATATTTTGTTCTTATAGACGTTTTCCGGTAACATCTAGTGCATCTTAAGATTTACATTGCAGCTTACTCATAACGTTCATGCACAAGTACCTCACAGACACTTAAATCAGTGTGGGGCTTAGGACCGTGACCTGTCTCACTGCTCTGATGTATATTGAACGATTTTTCAGTTTCAATTGGCAGGATGCACCATGGCTAAATCGGCTTAGGACTCAAAAAGTCTTTGCTTTGACTCATGATATGGTCTCCTTACTTCCCTCTTAAATTTAGAATTGACAATACTAATAGGTGAACTTTTTTCATTACTAAAATAAATAATAAACCCAAAAACAGTTACCCCATCCTAGATCATAATATAAAATTATTTCAATTTAATTTAATAAGCATAGAAAATGTTTGTGTTAATCAAATAGTTTAATATGCGGTGTGCAATAGTTACCTTATACGAGCCGAGATGATTAACAGTACAAGTGAAATGTACATCTCTGCCCTGGGCGACGGTGAGATTCTCCAACGGTGACAGAAACTCTGGCTCTTGCTCGCTGTATCCCGAACCTTGGAGTTGTCCTGACAAAGAGAATATTTTTGTAATAGGCAGTACCTACTCTTGGACTTCGAGTACAAAAATATACCGGCTATAAGAAACCTAACACCTGTCGTATCGGTTGTCGGACGTAAGTAAAATAATTACTATCTAAGGTAATTGGTAACCTTCGCCACTGCATATGTGTTGGGCATTACGAGTATGTTACTTACTCAGATACTATCAAATAAGTGTACTAATTACCTCATACTCTTAATGACATAAACATTTTAAAAACAATCGGAGAAGCTAAAAAAACAATAAATGATTTCTAAATAAAAAATAAACACCATAGAGACTACCTACCAACTAACAAAAAGAACTGAAATCCCTCCAAAAAAGTTTCATGTAAAATGTTGCTAAGACTACCATGTTGGTCGTGAAGGTGATGCGGATATTTAGTTTTTAACCTAAAGTTAGTAACGAAAAAGCCAAGCTGTACATATTTGCTGATCTGTAGAATTTGTTGAAGTAATAGTCGGTAGAATTAGGCCGTGTAGATTCAGATGCTTCGCTCTACATGGGATCTGAAATCTTTTTCACAACGCAAACTCGTCTTGTGATGTTAAAGGTGGGAAATATATAAATTAAGTTATGCGTGCGAATATAAAAGATGTACATACATGTTTTTGGTATCAATCGGACATTTGTCATTTTAAGACTCACTACACTTTTGCTTGACTTCTAACACTACTTTCTATTTTTTTCTTCTTTTTAGTAGACGTACATTGAATGTACATTGTATGCTTTTCTTACTAATAAACGACCTTGTCGTTTATTAGTAAGAAAAGCAGACATTTCATCAGAGATTCAGCACCTAGCTATAACTGCATATCGGTCCAATCCAACGATCGTAACGAAATACAATCAAAAGGAATACAGGTCGAATTGGCATTTCAAATTGGTTTAAATTAGGTCAGGCTTGCACAAACAAAAGTATGGAACCGCTGACAGCGTTGAATTCGAGATAGGTCTCCATCTATTTATAAATCTTTGCAACTGCAACCGACTACGGGGAGAGATTTGACTTAATCAGGAAAACGTTTTTAAAGGAAACTGGTAGAGTAACTAAAATATGTTATAACTAATAATCGATTTAAAAGTGAAGTTCATCTACGTTAATATTACAACTTTAAAAAATGTTAACAACAACAACTAAACATTTATTTAAATTATAAAAGCTTCAAATAAAATAATTTAGTTTAAATATAAAACATTTATTTAAATTATAAAAGTTTCAAATATAAAATAATTTAGAGCTTTACTTACGCTTTAACGTGATTTCGTGAATATCACAAAATAATTCAGAATGAGTCGCTTATTTGTCATTCAATATTTACTCCTACATTTCAAATTGATGCCTTATTAAATATTTTCCGATCAATATTTAAAAATTTGCCGTGTGTAGGTGAACTACGAGTGGCATATAATTGACACCAACACCGACTTCTTCTACAGGTGCAGAAAAAATCGTATCGGGGCGGCAACATTGAGCAGAATATCTTTAGCAGCGCTCCTTCATTCAAACTTGGGTATCATTTATATATAATATTAATGTGGTAATGATGTTTTCCCCGACGAGTTAACCGGCGCCAAGCTCGGTAATATTAGCAATATTCTTCATTATCATGGAGGATTTCCTAAATTCTGCATTAGATTGTCATGTGCTACAAAATGTTACAGGCAGTAGGTACTCATACTAATGTCAAAGACAGCAAATCGCAATCTAACTCATCAAAGTGGACTTATAAAAGCATATTAAAGATAAAAGACATTCAAAGAGTCTTTCCAAAGTCAGTTGAACGTGTATGCTATCAAAGTAGCACCAAAAGCGTACATAATCGATTATGTTCTAAAGCATCATTTGTACAGACCTACAATGAACAGGCAACGATTAGTATCTGCCATTTGAATGCGGCCAACCGATGAACACGCCGATTTGGTTTTCAGCATTCGGTATTCGGTGATTAGGGACGTAAATCGGGGAGGGTTCTGTATAAAAAGGGTCACACTAAACGTCCCATACTGTGACATCAAAACGATTAATGGCACCGAGCGGGCTTCTGGAACGCCGAATATTTTCGTCCAATTCGCCTAATGTGGAGTATGGATTAAATAAAAATTTTACATTATAACCGACATTTTTGTGTCAATTATTTAACTGGTAAAAAAAAATTAGTTAAAATGATTCCATAATATTTTACTTACAGAGCTATGAAATAAATAACCGTTTTATTATTATATTGAACATAAAATAATGAATAAAGCTACTTTAGTCTGATATACTTTCGTTTAGTGATAATCTTATCTGTATATTTGTCCACATAGAGAATGAGATATCTACAGTAATTGGTTTCTACAAAAGTCAAAAGGACGCAACTGTTGTGTTGTAAATTTAAAGTTCAGCTACACTCTAAATAATTCCACTCACTTTGCTTAAAATTATAAGGAGCTCACTGGTCAATGAAACTATATCAATTGTAATACAACAACTGTAGCAATATTAAGCACATACATCATTATCATTTAATATTGTACCATTAATTTACCTCTATCAATTATCCATACACTTCAAAGTCAATACATTACCCAAATTCCTATCAGTACACGCGTAACGTGTTTAATTTTCCGTTCGCGACCACATCAAAATTGTTAACGATCATTGATTCGTGGCACACTTGTTAGACCTCAATGAGTTGTTCAGTGCATCCAAATCAAATCAAACGTTGGCAAACACGTATTCCAACTGAGAGTATCAATTTTATTATACCAACTAATCACCTTTGCAGTTACATGCAAAATTTTCTTGGTTTTATGGTAGGTGTTTTTGCGATGGAATTGAGTTGTGTTTTTCTAGATACAACTTTTATACATCTTTGATTATAGTTAAAAGAGAGTTTTCTATATTTATATAAATACAAACTTGCCAGCGGCGAGTGCGAGTGCGCACTAAATTCAAGGTAGCACGGTTCCTCTTTTTCTGGTTTCATAACCAAGAAACCTGAATTTTCGAAAAATATGATGCATATATATATATTTTTTTGTTAATGATTTGTCATTCGAACTATTTGTAGTTACCTTACCAATTTTTATCATTTTAACACACTTTAATTAGCTTCACTTGTATCTATTTGAAAAATCTTGGAATCTTAATTTGACCCACTTTTCGGTATTCGATTAGGATGAAATTTTACACACGCTCTGAGTTTTGATCACAATACAAGACTAGCTAAGAAACGTTATTACAAATCCAATATGGCGGCCTCCCTAAGATGAGAGACTGGCTGTTTGAAATCTACCCCCATGATATGGGTTTCAAATGAGGGGTCTGCTTTAAGGTATACTAAAAAAAATGTGTCACGTGACTTAAATCCAATATGCTATTTGAAATGCACCCCCATGATATGAGTATCAAATAAAAGGGTTTGCTCTCATTAAATAAGTAAGTAGTAAATTATTTTTTTCTTATAAGAAGGCTAATAATAATAAGACTAATGCGCCATACTAACTTCAACAAAAAGTCTAATTATATGCCAAAGCCTATGCCACTTCCCATCCCTTCAAATATCTCTACTTAAAAAATCATGTCTATTCCTCGTGAAAGAAGAACAAACAGACCTTCACATTTATAATATTAGCATAGATTAACTTTATGTTAACTGCCTTTACAACATTCAATCAACCGTTGCCAAATTAGGAAACCCCCGGCCGAGAATTCTAGGCCCGCATCTATTAATTCCTATGTGCAGCCAACTGGCTTGTCGGCTTTGGATCTGGCTTGTTCCGATCCAGGACTGTGTTAATAACCGTCAAGGAACGTAGCCTGTACAGTTGTATTACGTAATAACAATATACTGACGTAGTAGTGCATGCACAAATATTCTTATGTTTTCTATAATTATTTTTTGTATTTCCCTTACTAAGTAGTCTCTACTACGATACAGTATTATCGAGAGGGCTTTTGATTGTTCTTTGATCGATTTTTTATGTGCCTGCAAATCAAACGACTTTATTTTTTTATGGTAACAATTATTAATGTGGTATTTTTATATGAAAACACCGTTATCCTATAGGCTCATAATTATTTATCTTAATTGCACAGAAAATAAAAACAAATGGAGGAATAATACCCAGTACAAATACAAGGCAGTCTTAAAGCTATAGAGCAATCTCTTCTAAAAAACCTCAATGAGAGGTATAAAGTAAACATCGTAAAAAAATATATTAAACGTTGTACATAAGCGAGGTAAGGAACACAAAAATAAAATGGCAATAGAAATCGTTACGTTAATGACATAATATCAATCATCAAAAAAATTAATAATGTAAGAGAAAATATTTTGACTTTGTTCCATATTTTCGAAAATGATAAGTACGAATACGTAACATAAAACGAGTTTCGAAACGAGTCATTATAACCATCGGGAGCATTCGGTATCCGATGTCCAATGGAGCGTAAAGTTTTTGAGTGTAGTCTACGTAATCCTTAAATTAGATTACCTTATTTATCTTAATGAAAGCAATGCGTCAATAGGTACTCTTAAAAAATCTTCCAAATTAACAAAACAGAGATACATAGCACCCAACATATAAAAAGCCCTCAAATTTGTTAGATTTTTTAAGTGCATTGTGATGCATTTGTCTAAATGTATTTCATCATCATCATCAGCTCATTATACGTCCCCACTAAAGGTTGTATAGGTCTTAGTCATCCACTCGGGCCCAGTGCGGATTGGTCGACTTCACACACAACTTTTAAATTTGCAGGCGTGTGCAGGTTTTCTTACGATGTTTTCCTTCACTTTAAGAGCATCGGAAAAACGAACGTATTATTTCAAAAATCAAAAAGACATACGTGGCGGGATTTGAACCTGCACCCTCCAGATCGAAAGGCAACACTCCACACCCAGGAGCCACGGATGCTCACAAATGTTAAGTTAGGTTCCAAAAATTTAATTGGAATCATTTTATTTTTATCTGTGGAGTGATATCCCTAACGGACTTTAAACTTAAATAGCATTTAAAAAGCCGAATATGTATATTCAGTCTTCTTAATCATACGAGATTTAAAAATAAAAGTATAGTGTGCAAAAAGTGTATATGCTATGCTTAAATTTTACTTCACAAATGCATATCTCACAGAGCTGTGACTGATCTTGAATATACAGCAAAGCAATTACTTGAAGAACATATAGAAACTCAAATTCAAAACGCCGTCAGACCTGGTTACATTTTACCTTACTGAAGGTATCCACGTGATTATAAAATCATATGCTTACAAATCACAGTTATTTAACTGGAATCCTGTCGTTAAAGGAGAATTTTACTGCGCGACTAAATTGCGAGTGCATTGCATTATGTCAACCTGTCTTTTGTAGACAGACCTTGAATTGTTAGACGTTGGTATTTAATCTATAAACAAAATTTTATTTTAATCTGAAATCAATTGTCCCTTCATGCGTTGAATGCTAGGAAATTTAGCTTCTTCTATGTGAAGGACTAATGGATGACATTGATTTAAAGATACTTATATAAGGCTCACCGACGTATCTGATATTTTTTTGTGCAGGGATTGGACAATTGCCTTGCCATGTCAGCCACACAAATGAGACTTAGAAGTCAAGTCAGGAGTCATTCTTAGTTTGGATTGTTCCCATGACAATAAAAGGAAAAATGAGTCCTTGTCTGAGTGGCCAAAGATTCACTACGGGCCTCGTTCCTATACTAAAAATATTTTTGTATATTTCTTATTTATATATAATAATAATAATAAATTATTATTTCATTAAAAAAATTACAAGTTTACAAATGAGTGGCCGGAGTCCCCTTTTAAGCTAATAAAGTTTATTGTTTTCATCCTAAATATTGATAAAGTTTAAAGTATTTGACCACAAACCATTAAGATTTATTCAAAATTCTAATAATACAACATTTTAACACAATGAACAACTTAAAGAAAATGCAATTCTCAAATTCCTAATTGTTTTTTTTTTATTGAAATAAACTCAGAAATTGCAAAATCTATTGCCAAATACGTATTCGGCTCAACCCGTATAACTATAGCAAATATTCAGAGACAGTCGAAAAGTTCCTTGCATAAATATAATCTTTGATTTATTTTCAAAAACCTTAAAAATAAAATGCGCCATCGCACCAGTGAAACGGATCTAAGTTGTAATGGATTTTATTTCATCGTGCGCGGATACAGCTAAATCTTTGGTCGTCGGTAAACAACTCGGACGAACTCGATTTCATTTTTGCAGTAAATCCAAACCGATGCGATGTGGCGGACGTTGTCCTTTCCAATTCATCGTGGAACGTTTGTCATGCGTTAGGCTTTGTTCATATAAACGAGAATTGAAGCCAATACACAACTCGCAGTGTTCACACTCAAACAAACTGCTTTCATTGTCTTTCGTGTGCTGATTTGTGTACTTTCCATCTAAATCTTTATCTGTGCCGTTCAGGTTATATTTTAATTTTGTATTTTATATTCGTTTATACAAAAGTTAGTCTCGTTCAGTGTCTGATATAAAGAGTCAATTTACTAAAGGTACACCTGACACAAAGTTAAAATAATTCGCTTATGGACCACAAAGAAAAATTAAACTCTATACGACTTACAAAAATGTTGTTCACCAACGCACTACAATTTGTTCAACTTACGCTCTATTTTGTTATAATTATGAACAGCATTTTTTAAATCGTTATTTTATATCAACATTATATTCTTGAATATATTTTGACCTATATGTAGCTTACTTGGTTACAATAATTAATTACTGAATTAATGACTAAGAACACTATATTTAATGAGTTAAGTATAGTGTCCATTAATGCACCAGTAAGAGCATATATTATTTATATATTAAATAATAAAACAATAAGCTAACCCAGCTTGCTATTAAAATTAGACATTACAATGATTATCTCACTATTAAACCCCTTACGAGTACCTAATCATTTGTACATACAAAACACAACTTGATTGAGATTTATAACCAAACCGAATGGCTAATCAATTATTTACCCTATACAATTCTTTGTTTACCAGCTATATGATGCCCAAGTAGGATGGAACCGTCGCCTTTGTCACGCAGAGCTCCGCAGCCGACTGTGTCAAATGAAAATTAATAACAGTCCCGACATAGGCACATCCGCTGTGATTGACTGCGAGCGACCTCATTTTTTATTTCCCTTTATAAGGAAAATTGGTGCCCAGAGCTCGTTGGCTAACATTTTTTATTTATTTAACAAAATCTGTAGCCATTATGCCATATTTCGATTTCTTTTTTTTATATCACATAGTGTACAGGACGCTCACCTGATGGTATGTGATACGCCTGACCATCGCGGCATTAGATGAGACCAACAACTGAAAGACAGTTACTATTCTCCATCAATGCCGCACTGCGCTCGTCACCTAAGACAACAATTGAGGTCTCTTATTCCAGGTAATTTTAATAGCCTTTTACTTTTCCTTTAATTTCATGTTAAATAAAATTAAAGGATATATTTTTTTTATATTGATAGGCAAGCATTAACTGCCTCCATGGTCAAGTGGGTACAGTAACCGGCTAAGATCTATGCATGATCCCGCGGGGAAATGTCACAAAGAAGATGATTCCGTGCTTCAGAGGTCACGTTCACACGTTGGTCATTAACATCCACCAGTCCGTGTCGGGCCCGCATGGTGGGTTACGACCCAATTTCTCCATAGCTACGCTGTGCGAGAAAGGCTGTGTCCTGCAATTAACTGTTATAGGGTGATGATGATGAGGCTAGTGTTTGACTAGACCTTATATAGTGTCAAACGTCGTCACTTAAATACTTAATTAATTATGATGAAGCATGCTAATCTACAAAAATACCTATTTACTCTTCATACTAAAGTTGTGACAGACCCAAGGCATGTCTTTACAGACAAGTTCTTGATTGAAGTATTTGCTTTATAGAAGTTAATTTCCACTGCTAATTAAATGGCACCTCCAATGCCGTGGTTTTGCACCAAAACCTGCAGCAATTATTCAAGGCAACGTATATGCTGGGTCCCCTTCAAATCCAGCTATTGTGCCTCGATTAGTTTTTACGAACAAAATTTTCGTTATATTTTATATGGATGTCAAAAAGAAGTGGTACTAAGAGCGGGAGAAACAAGTCCCCAGCGATTGACGGTTTGCAGGTACCGTCTCCCGCCTAGGCCTAGGAAAATATTCGGAAGGCTTAAGTTAGGCCATGGGCGGTGGTAAGTTTAGACTCCAAATTTTATATTTACATGACTAATGTGAGTTTGTCTTCTATCATGTTTAAATCTAGATAATAATATATCACGTTATGTACAAATAAGACATTATGTATAACAGCATCCAGCATCTTATGTTCGAAAATTCCCATTAACATTTCCCAATAGTCCCCTCCTCCGGTTTGTTTATAATAATAATAATAATAATAAGCGCGTAGGGACGTGACGACCCCATCGCCCGCTGGTGGTATTAGCTTTATGCTAGTATCATCGGTGCAATCAGTCACCGTCGGGCAGCTTGTGGCGAGCTGATGGTGTGTGGCGCGCACCTCGGTCCCGTGCTCCGGGGAACTCTCTGGTCTTCGCCTTCGTCTCACCGTTGGTGGGCGAAGTGGACCCCATGAGGACCAGATCTCCACCTCCCGCTTGCCTTCATTGGCCGTCGGGAGTGAGTCGCTAGAGCTATATGCTCGGGGGTGGAAGTGTCTAATGGCGTAATAGCGAGGAAACCCGCTCCGAGTGACTTGCGTAGTTACTCGCGATGGTGAAATCGGTGCCGCACCTCTCGACACCCCTAGCCGCGAGCGCCCATGTTGCCCCTCTGTTGCCCCACTGCAGGCGACCATTAGGGGGCCCATCTAGCCGCGGCGAGTCACCGCCTGTCTCTATTTTACTGTGAGACTAGTTTAATGACAGGCGTCCGTAGTCTCCCCCATAGCCCAGATATTCAGTCCACCAAAACCCAATTCCATAGCCCAGTATCGTAGTTTCTATATATTTACAATAGTCCTTACACCTGGTGGGGGTCATCATGGGTTGTATCATATTGTGCATTCTGTGATGGCATCCGCCACGTGTAACACTTACAAAGATTAAACATTCGAAAAAAGGCCTCTGTGCTGTTGGCTTCGGCCCCACACATGCCTTCCAAAGGACCGGGCCACTATTTGGCCCGTGAATCTTAAGGATTTCGAAAACATAATAATAATAATAATAAATGTTTATTTCATAAAAACACATTACAGAAAATTATTTGAACTGCTCTCACGTGAGGTTTATATTTTTTTTTTATTATCATACATTCATATATATATATATATATATATATATATTACGACAAACAAACATATTTTTTTATCACATCTTCTACTTCGTCGTAACCAAGCCGATTTAGCCACTCTATTACTTTGTCTTTAAATATTTTCGTGTTGTATTTAACTACATTTCTATTTTTTGCGAGTAGATTATTATAAACGCGTAAAGCAAATAGCTAAAATGACTTTTTGCAAATGTCGAATTGACCCGTGGTACATCATATTTAAGGACTCTTTTCTGAACAAGAGGTTTATTGTTACAGACAATGTCAATAATCTTTTTTAATTAGATTGGTATAATTCAAAATTTTATTTTCTCAACCTGTGCTCAACCATTTTCCGAACGACACAAAAGGAATTAAAGCCAGTCGTAGCTATAAAGCGTTTATCCCGTCAAATGAAAATTAATAACGGGCCCGGTACACTTCGAACTTTACCAACGCAGACACCGTTTATCTTCATATCTATAATCTAAAGGACTGTGAAATATTATAAGACGGCGATAATTATACATCATTCTCGCTTAGGAGAGAATAGCACGTACTAAGACCTACTTAAGACCTAGAATGAGTTTAAATTCTACTTTACTTTTGACGAAGATTATTTTATTTGTGAAACACTAAAGATCTATTACTTGTGATTCATTGGTGTGCCTTCTAATCTGGATGGTGCAGGTTCCAATCCCGCCACGTATTTTCAACGTCTTTTCGAATTTTCGAAATTATATGTACGTTTTTCCGATGAAGGAAAACAATGTGAGACATACAAGGGTTCTGCGTGAAATCGGCCAAGCCACACTGGCCCCTTGTGAACTTCTATAAGGACTAATCACCCTTTACCAGTAGACTGGTGCCTACCAATTTATAAAAAATCATTATGTTCCATGTGATTTTGTTTTAAAGTAACGCAGAACTGATTTAATAAAAATTTTATGTTCATCAATGTAATGGTTACCAGCATTATATAAAATATGCTCAATAATTATTAAATAGTAATAATTTTATATTAATAAATTAAGTAAATGAAAATATACCCTGAATTTCTATTAATCAACATTATTTAACAACCCATTTCACAATTGAAATATCTCAATTATATTTTCATTTCGCGCAATTCAATCCGGAACAGTTATGAATAAGTTTTAATGAGAATGTAAAATTTTCACATGTTTCATTTGTGGAATATCCCTATTCGATTGCGTATTCCAATTATTCAATACTTCATGCTGATGGAAATCTATAATTACATTCTGATAGAATTGCGTTAAATTCACGACGCGTACGTTCACTAATTTCCATACAATTAATCGAATGATTAGCTGTAATCCAAAGTGGGTTTCGGCATATCAATTAAATACGAATTTCATTGTAACCCAGTTTATACAGCAAAGTTTAATTGTAAAGACTGGAAAAATGAGGTGAGAACTTTAAACAATTAAAAGAAGCGGTATATAAAGCGTTTTCAATTAAAGCCGGAATCCGGGGCACGACTGTGTGCGGGTTCCTTACGTCAAGGGAGCTACGTGAGGGAATCTGGGGCGGTATTCCTTCTAAACTGCAACCAAGAACAGACAGTCGTTAAAGTGCAACAATTTGGTCGGTCGGTTTAGTTTTAACTGTGGGGACGCGTGAAGCAAATGATGGGAAGCGAAATGCTGATTTGGTGGATTGAGCTATATCCCGAACGACTTTGTTAGGTGTCTTACACAGCGAACTTAATCTCAGGTAATCAATTTTTGCGTATCACTAACCTCAAGTTGAGCGTATTGATCAACCCATCCACTAAGTATTACAAAAAAAACAATAAGTCATCGGTCCAAAGGGCCGGGAGCGTCCTACGCTACGCCTGACAAGACACGGTAACCGCTCATGATCTTAACTTCCTCAAAATCCATCGATTCGCAGATATATATTATGTGATCGGCCACTTCAACTGAGTGATATTGTTGAAAGAAAGAAGGAAAACAATATTTGTAGCAAATAATACAACTTTTGTTGTTATAAGCTTGTTGAAGACTCATATTATTATTATTAATTTATTTTCCACAGCATTTGCTGATATAATTAAACTACACAATTTCCTATTGTAGTATTCATGGTAGTTAAAGACTTGGCTTTTGTATTTGCATAAATAATTTATGATATGTAATAACATGAAATCCATAAACAAAAGGCGATTATACGCCAATTGTTTATATTATAAAAGTGAGTTATTTTCTAATATAATATTATTATTAAAAACCTCACTGGACGGTTTCCGCCTATGGCACAGCTAACAGAAAACGCAAACCGGGACACCACGCTATTTAGTCGTTAACGCTTCAACATT
This sequence comes from Leucinodes orbonalis, assembly GCA_019425675.1. NCBI lineage: Eukaryota > Metazoa > Arthropoda > Insecta > Lepidoptera > Crambidae > Leucinodes > Leucinodes orbonalis. Next base: position 124,456 of record PQWD01001633.1, read on the forward strand.
TTGACTTTGTCCGTTTATTTAGACAAAATAACTTGACATCAAAAGGAAGGTGGACAGTGAATCAAGCCTTTCATCAGAACGGCCATTAGGATGCTAGTGTGGTACGCTGCATGCTTGCCGATGTTCGTGAGCCCCTGGCCTGATTTGCCGGCTTCGTAAAAGCTACATTGGAGCTAATGGCTTTAATTATAACATTAATGCGACAAAAACTTCGAAAGCACACGACTTTTACAGGCACTTACTCCGTTTAACATTTGAATGGTTGATGTTCTGTAGGAATGAGGATGTGTCGTCATTTAATATTAAAAACATTTTGATATATTTATGCAGTAAGTGTTTGTTGTAGATAAAGTTTTTGGCGAGTTCGGATTTTTATTACGATTTCATTAATGGTCACAAACACAAAAAGGGATTTTATTATTCTTCTCATATATGTTTGTGGTTATATGTTTAACAAAGCTTTATAGCTTTTTTTTAGGCTAGCAGTTAACAAACTCAAAGAAAAACTTATTGATTATAGTTTAATACATCTAAAACAGTGCAAGTAAATATAAACCAATGTCATACCTTAGGTAAATAAGATTAGAATACGATTAACATTCAAAACATGGGCAAAATTTATATTTAATCTTATCATATAATATATAAATAATCTGTTGTAACAGATTACAACGCAGGAATTATTCCCTGCTTTTCCCGTGGGTCCCGCAAGAACGACAAAAGATATAATAACGTATCCAGGTAGTAGCACATTATAAGCGCGTGAAAATCGGGACATTCCAAAAGCAGTCTATGTGACTGTGGTGCCCCTCAGACAATGCAACGCCTTGCCCAAACCATTCATCTTCGTGCAGCTTCTGGGACCTCTGGATGGCAAATGAAAGAACAATCGATGTGGCCCAATATTGGTCTCATTATCGTACTCGTATCTAATTCATCAATCTATATCGACTCGATAAGAAGAAGAAGCCTTCCAATACATAACATAAATAACCCATAATGTCTACTACTTGGCCAAATACTACCCAAGGAATATACTTATTGAGTCTTTGGAATCAAACGCGCTGGTCATGCCCATATTGGCTGGTGACCCGTCTGAAGTCTTAGTTAGGATCGCTTGCATAATAATTATGTGAGGGCTAATTGTTGGTAATAGTGGTAATACGTACATTAACTTAAATTTTAAGCTTTTCACTTTTTTAACCAAACTGATTTAATGTCAAGAAGGAAATTAAGGAATTGCATTTATTTTCGCTTGAACTAGTTTTCGTGTGCTAGGCCAATATTTAAAGCAACTCAGAAACTCTGTACAACTTGGTCAAGACTTCCATTTTAATGTTGGGAATTAGCAAACATTGCTAGCGAATTATTATACGTAGAAGAGACCTGGCCCTCTAGTAATTTACTTAACATTACGATATTTAAAATCCAACTTCAAATTTTTAAATATATTAGTATGTACATGCACGGGGAACTGGAATCGGGATCATACCTTTAAATATAACTGTGTTTCGACGCTTACACTTTAATATAACTGTTCGATTCCGTGAAACACAACCCCTTTTGCTCATTTAATTCCTAGAATTAAATCTGTTTCATACATTGTGTAAAATCCTAAAAACTTTTAATCAATGCGTTTTAACTGATTTAAGTTGCTTTCAGAGTAATCTTATTTACTAGCTCCAAACAATCATATTGTTTAAAAGATATTGACGGCAACAGCTTTTATTACTACTTCAGTAGAGTAAAGCAATTTCTTGAAACATACTTATTATTTCGTTTTGAAATGACGCCTTTTAGCGGTGTACTAAGGCAACATTCGTTCCTTAAATAACTGTGGTTATAAACGAAAAATCAAGTTTGGACTATAAATTAATGAAATAGAACACATACTATGATAGAATTTCAGCTTTTAGTAGCTTTGTAAGAATATTTTTAATAAATGTGGCTTTCGGTAAAATATTTGAGTTTTTAATGACTACTTAAGTTTTACTAGACAATTGATTGCTAAAGGATCCCAAACTATCATAGTAATTGTCACTATAAATGGCTTCATTTCGCGTTAATTTGGAATAACATGATTCCTCTTCCCTAGTTTATAACACCGAAGAGAACTGGGAACAGAATATAGTTTTAACACGCAAATGTAAAAGATGATATGTTATTTCCAAAAATATCTTTTGTATGTTAAAAAATCTTTTGTTTGTGAATCAAGCCAATTTTTAGCTTTCGACCTTGAAAATGCCGTTTGCTTTATATAAATTTTCACCTTCCATTATATCTGAAGAAACAACAGATATTCCAATAATGTAGACAACTTTAAACTCGTATTATAAGAACGTAAGGTTCCAAATAAACTCTGTGTAGTAATTGCAAATTCCAGACCTGTAAGTTGTATTAAAAGATTGCGGCCACGAAATTCTAAACATGAAGCTATTTACAAATTTGCGATAAAAAATCTAGATGTTACAACTGAATTATGATTGATACATCTTGGCGAACTATTACATTTAATGCTCGGGCATTACAACATTTGTGTGCATGAACATGTCTATTGTGATGGTCTGGGTGTTTTTTTCTGTTTATTATATTTAAGGGGGTTTTACTACACATAAAAAATCCACCATCGTAGATATAGACAATCTGACATACCATTTTTACAATAGTTTAGAGACTCAATTTTGTCCAGTATTATCAGACAGCCTTCGCAACTCGTCGGTAATAAAGTCGGAATAAAGCTGTTATTTGAGTTTGGTACGCAGATGAACTACAATAATTTGAATTCCATAGAAATAAAACAAAATAATAACTACACATTTTACAAAATTCATTTGCGGTCGAGTTGTATATCAGTTCCAAAACATGTAAACCTGGTTTTATGCTGCTTAAAAGTGTATTAACTTACCTGCTACGATAGTAAGCAGGGCAAAAGTTGACACCAACGGTAACCCGCCCGTCTCCATGGTTACGGCTTTAGACCGCCGCGTGGATTCCTTCATCATCACATCAGGCAATAACCTCGTAATGTACCCTCTCACATATCCTTATTGTCATGAAATGTTTTGAGTCAGTCTCCAAAATCGACATAAATTTTCTCTTTATAAACTATCATAAAAAACTTTATTGTCATATTTCATTCCATAGCGCCGCGTCTGAAACAAAGAGAAACATACATATTATTGTAAATACAACAAATAATTATTATTTTATTGCGATACCAAACATCCATATGCATTAATGCAAATTGTGCTGCATATTATTGTGAATATTGTGAAAATACTTCAAATAAAAATCTAAACTACGCCAGTGATGAGAAACCTAATACTTGGTTGAAGTAACTATAACTAAAACTAAGTTGAAGCAAGTCGAACTTATAAACAAATTTGTGGCGAAAACAGTTTATGTAAGATTGTAATTTGCATAAAACAGATAATAATCGTAAAAGTGAAACCGGTAATCTTTTGTATGTAATACCTCAAATGGTTTTGTAATTCAGAAACAATATCGAACATTCTTTAGCCATAGTCATACTAAGGTTGGCTTTCCGTAACTATTAAAAAACAAAAGCTTTGTAAAAATAAACAGATTCATAAATTCGAGTCAATAATGAAATAGCACTTTAAAAAACGCGTTAATGCGTTTCATACTATGACTGTTCCTCGTACACAATGCAGTCAACTATTATTTACGTTTGTCATTTGTTTTAATAAAAATAAAATGCGTATGAGTGAAAAACGTATATCAGGGTGTGTAAATCATTCGTCAGCGTTAAAAATTGTGTAGTTTTGAATTTCGGTTCAACGTTAACCGAACACCCGTTCATCGCCATCAGCTTGAAAAAATGGCCGACAGTCAGCTAAACCGCAGACATTACAATATTTAATAAAATTGACATTCGGTTCAAATTAAAACTTTTACAAAAATTTATATACATTTTCATTACTATCCAGATTATATATATCCAATAATGATCTGAATGAGGACTATGATGGTCTCCGTAAGTATCACAAGCACAACGCACTATATCATATTTGTACACGTAAAACTTTTATTTCAGGTTATCTTTCAAATACGTATTGCAGTGAATTAAGGACATCAGTACATACTATTACTCCTAACAAACTTAATGTTTTACATTATTAAAGTAAAACAAAATAAATATATTTTAACTTTAGAGTAACAATATCTTTATTTGTAAAAAAAACTTTAGTGTGCACTTCGTTTGCTGGGCTAATTTTAACAGTATTTTCAGATGTTTTTGTAAAATGGTCAGTTTCAATTAAGACGTGGATTTAAAACTTCAAGTTACTCTTAAAATATGAAAAGATGGCGGTTATAAAAACCCAAGCTTTTGGCTGTTTTATTCTCTAACTCTTTATTATATATTGGTATGTATTTGCGAAAGATAACCACTACGTTGAAGTCAGGTACCTTTAGAACTGCGATGACGGCGACACATATTAAAAAATATTGAAATATTGCTGGTTTGCCCATTTAAGCATTTATGGATTGAATCTCCTAAAGTACTCACTAAAGTTCTACAGTTTCATAAATAGATGAGCTAAAACATTCTCACACACAATATTTAAACTGAACTATTAATACTAGAGTCGAAAATTCACTAAAAACTTATACGTTTATACAACATACACTTCATAAAAATTGTTCTACTGTTAAATTGTTTTGTAACAAATCAGTGACGGCCTGAAATAATATCGTTAGTCAGCATTAGCTGGTACGCAGCCAAGCTGTCAAGTAAATTTGTAAATCAAGATGCGAACTAATAGCCTATTAATTTGGCTGTTCATATTATAATTACGGTATATTTATAAATAATTATGTGGCAATAATCCAATGATCATACATTTACCATCATCATCAATTAAGCATAATATGAGTCTTCCAGTGAACTGTGTACCCTTGTATCTAACACTGAGCGTTTGGAAGATCAATGAGCCAGCTTGAGTCTACTTTGTGATACAGCACAAATTATGGTCATGAGGTGGTGATTATGTCTTTGTAGCCCTAACCTCGTTCGAAATATAATAAAATGACAGCTGCCGCCAACGGTGTTCCCTTTAGTCGTCTCTGGCTGTCTTTTTTTATTTCGTAGGCAAACGAACAGCCAGTTCCACTGATGGTTAGTGATACCATGGACACTCACAAGTCCGTAAAACCTTTTCAATCATTAATCTGCCATCGATCACTAAGAAATTCACAATCTCTCGAACTATTCAAAATAAATCGCCTTGAAAACTACAAATGGTCATTTTTATGCACATAAATGTTTGTTCTGCTTGAGAAATAAGCTCGGGTTATATTTATTGTATTGGTAAGCATCGCAACCATACAAATTGAAAATAATTATCTATAATCTTTAGTTTGTCTTCGTCGAGTGCTTGGGATGAAGTGACGAAAAAAACTGCAGCCCTGAATATACGGAACGAATTCTTTAGTAAGCTGCTTAAAAGCTTAACTTACGCTGTTACTTTTCGCTCACCAGTGTCAAAAGGCTGCGTAGTGTCCACAGCTGGATAGCCCGAGTATATACCGTATATACGGCAGTTTTTTATTACGCCCGTTTCCGCGGCGCAGCATGCACAAACCATGATAAAACAGGAATGATTGCCGCACTGTCGCGATATTGTTTCAAGTGTTTTGCCCCGTTCTGTTCCCTCCACTGTTTTTGCTCATCCGCACCCGAACCGAACACTGCAAAACCGGCTGAGCGAGCGCTTCTTTCATATAACGTAATCGAATTCTAATCTGATTTACATACGATCAGGAGATGCATTTTGAACTCACGAGACTCCAGTGTAAAAGAAATGGGAATCAATGGGAAACGTTGCCGAGACAACAATTCACCATTGTGAATCAGAGGCGAGAGAGACGAGATGGAATCTTCAGCCATGATATTCTTCTTTTTTACCCTTCTTTGGCCTTAAATTATATAATCAACTTTAACTTGGGACTCCAAATTCGATTTAACCCATTATATGTGACTTTGATCCGTTGCTCCAAATTCATCACATCTGTGCCTAAATTAAAAGAGCGATATCTCTTATACCCATTTGGAGCTATGAATCTCATTTCAGCGTTGGACAAAAGCTGACAATGGTGATATGAAATATTTGGTCGCTCTAGAACAATGAATCAAACATCCTATACGAGTTACACGGAAAGTCGCGTTATTGCCCTCATGTTATCTGCATAATATTAAACTCGTAAAACATCGCCGCGTCAGTTCAACGGTGACCCGAAAATTACCAAAACATTTAGTTTGCCAGAGTAGACATAGTTTGCACTAGTTGCATGGACTACATTTTTTGCAGATGCGCGCTTATGACTCGCTCATGAAATAGCTACCAACTATTCAATTTATTACGCCTAAGTTTGAAATTGCATGGCTGGTAAACATAATGTTGACTAATAAAAATGATAAACACTACAATATCTGTCAGCTTCTTTTACACACCAATAATTGTTTCCTAATGTTTATTTCGATTCATGTAAGCAACAAGCCAAAATTATAAAATTATTTTACATGACGTGTATCTCGGTATCATCTCATCAGCTTAGCAGATTGCAATTCTTGACACTACTACTAATAACTACTAGATTCTAAATGGACAGGACACTCTTTAATTAACTTTTAAGAAATTCCTAATCCATCTACAAATTGATTAATGTTATATTAATCATACGGAGGGTAATACTCCTACCATTCCTCAATCAAATCCATACTTTTATTACTACGTGATTTAAATCTAATTAAGTCATTACTAAAACTCGCCATCAGGTAACCGACGTTGATGAGATAAGAATAGTACTTGAGCTAGACCATAAATAGTTCACCCGGGGAGCGTTCAGCTCATCAATTAAACATGCCTGCCCGTCGGCGTCTTGCAGTACAAACGAGCGTCGCGACAATAAACAATACAAACAACCTCCTGCGTTTGACACCAGCCCGTTCGGAGTGGATTAGAGCGCTCTACAGGGAGTTCGGCAGCATTTAGGGAACGTAATAGCCTTCCGCCGTGACCTGTTTTAGTTGCGACAAATAGAGATTTACGGGATTGCCGCCCGGGGATTTCCAAAGGGAGACTGTTCGCCGTAATAAAATTGAATGGTGTTTACTTTGCGGCTGTTTTATTCTGTTTCAGTTTCCAATACGATTTTTAGGATGTGCAGCGACGAATGCGGCAATCTGGAGCGAACATTTTATCACCATTTATTAAGTGATTAGTATAAATCTTCATCCTTGTACCAAGAACATCTTCATCCTTGTACTTGTAACTTCTTGAGAAAAAGTCCGTAACAACAATGATACACAAAAAAATGCCAAAATTCAAAAATCTTTGTTGTGATTAAAGATATTGCTTAATCCAAAAATATCGCAAATTAGCTTTTTATTCACAAAGTTAACGCTGCTTAAACTAGACTGTCTCATAGCAAAACTTCGCGACTAGATCTCGCGTCAAAGCTCGAACTTTTACTAAAACTCAAACAAAAACACGGGATCTTAGTTCAGTCATAAAGTGGAAATTCAAGTTTATTTATATTTATTTATTTACAGCGTACAAACAAACATTACGCTAAACTTTGCATGGATGATGGTGGCTTTACGTTAATCGGAATTCGGGAATAAGCATAGACAATGTAAATATGACAATAGGAGTTTGAGTAAGGGGTTGGTGGAACTCATATCGTCGGCGTGCCACTCCTGAGATAACACGAGGCGCGGTCTTTGTAAGCGAATGTAAAATTATTAAGCAACGGAATGTCGTAAATGGGGTTTCGCTCCACAATGGTAGGGTTAAGGCGAATCGTCTCGACTGAGCTATGGCTGATATGATTAAGTTCAATGGTTCACTACGTAAGTACCTACAGATAATATATCAGTTCCTATCTCATAACCTTTCAACTAAAAGCTAATCATTTCAATGAAATAGCGGGCTTCGTAACTAAGTATGTTCTTCATAACAATTTTTTGTAAAATTATGTTATTTTAAATTATTAAAAACTCCACTAAAAACCTACTTTTTTAAGGTAGCTGCTGCACTTTTTTATTACAACAGTGCTCTCTTAGTGAGATTGTATTGTTTGGTAGTTTGTGACAGGGATATGGTGAAATCAAGGTACCCAGAAACACAACATCTCACACAGTCTTACTCTTCGGACACACATTTTTAGACCACAGCTTCACTAAAAGCATAAATCATTTGCGAATAAATAGGTGACGTTTTAGTACCAAAGACGACGTTATACACAACTGTGCATATGGTCTTTGGTTCTTCCCCAAGGAGAAAAAACAAGAAACATTTTCGGCAAGATGGTGCTACGTAATTAGGTGTGGACATGACTGTATTTTTTTAAACAGTATGATACACTCCGTGTTTGGTGGTAAAGCATTTCAAATAGTAAGAAATGATAAATTGAAACATATGGAAAGTAAAATTACTGCGTGTAGTTACATATGGTATAGCTGAAGGAACGAACGACAATTTACATTCCTCATACATTTCCTTATATTACAGGAATCCAAAATGTAAAAAGAATTTTCCTCCGCGTGGATCGCCTAACCTTTACACTCCCCTGTTTCTTAATTCGCAATTAAAAAGTTAAATTGTTCGGTTAATTGCAGCCATTGTGGGTGGACGACGTCTGCCTATTATTCACATTCTACTCAGAAAATTTAATGAAAAATTCGCCAAGAACCAGTTGAGGAATCACAATAAGTAATTAGCTTATCTGTTCGCGTCACGCGGGGTCGGGGAGGTAAATGTAAAGTCTCTAGTGCTAATCTCACTTGAGCTTACTAAACGAAGTGAAAACTTGGATTTTATCTTACGGTCAGTCTTTGTTTACAAAAATAATAAATATTGATTGAAGTCTGTTTGAAATGTGCAAACACATTTATTTTATCAGGAACAACCATGGCAATCAAATTGCTTTTATGAAATCATCATCATCAATAAATAAACATACCATTGTAAGGCGCAGACATACCACGCAGATTTGAGTAGGTTTTATGAAATAAGTGAAACAAAAACTTGATTGTAATACTTCTACTTGATTGACCTGACTGTACAGACACACAGCTTTATGTACTAGTTACATCTGCAGTAATAATCATAATAAATAAATAAAACTCGTGTTTGTACCCTTCTGAAAACAAGCTCCTACATTTTTGCAATGTTACATTGTTCGCATCCAATCTCGCCGCATCCGTTTTCTTAAGGCACACCTTCTTTTGGATAAAAATATCTTAAATAATAATATCTTCTAAACTCATATCAATAGAAGTAATTATAAGAAATACTCAAATAATATATATTTATATATATATTATTTGAGTATTTCTAACTTTATAGATAGGCGGTAATCTAGAAACACTTCTATTCTATTCAACCTATCGCAGTCCACAACTGGACATAGGCCTCCCCCATTTTGCGCCAGATATCCCGGTCCTCCGCTTTTCTCATCCAGCCTCTACCAGCGACCTTTCACAAGTCGTCGGTCCATCGGGCCGGAGGGCGTCCTACGCTACACTTGCCGAGGCGCGGTCTCCACTCCAGAACTCGTCTGCTCCAACGGCCATCGGTTCTGCGACATACGTCACTTACTTCTATATATCACGGGACGATATCCAGATATCATCCCGTGATATAGAAGTATTCTGCACTTCTGTGTTTCTGGATGAAGGCACTCTAGCTAGTAGAATTATATATAAAAGACCTAACATCTGTTGTCTCGGGTGCAGTGCAGTATTGATGGAGAATAATCACTGTCTATATGTTGTTGGTTTCTATCATAGACGCTCTGTCATGAGCAGGCGTATCACGTACCACCAGATAAGCGTCCTGAATGTCCTGTACGAATATAAAAAAATTATAGATAAAAACAAATCTCATTGCTAGAAACTATAAGATTTGGTTATTTTTTATAAAATGGTAGAGAAAAGTGAACAAGGTACATCTGATTATAAGTGATATATGCTAGAAAAGGAGAGGATAACGATACATGGTGAAGGAAGGATAAAATTTAGGCCTCAAATAACCTCACTCACTGGATGAAACAATACGCAAATTTGTGCTATTTTCTTATACTTTTAAGCTTAGTTTTCTTTTCGGTCATCAAGAACAAAAAAGCTTCCTTTCAAAACGCATCACATAATAGGAATAAAAATCCCATTTAATGATCTCTATAAAATTATTAAATAAAATGCAAAGACTGCTATAAACAAATGTGTTTCTAGCGAATACCTAAGAAAGCATGTAATATATGATTTAAAAAAGAATTTGTATGCAATTGGCTTATTTGCAATATCAAATGGTAATGCATATGCAAATACGAGGTATTGAGTCGATAAACTTTAAGATCTCACATGATGCATAAAATATTACAAAAATGTATTGTTCCTTATAAATGAAATTAATTCATAAACACAAAATAGTAGATAAAATGTAGTACGAAATTACACTCAGGGCACAGCATAACTTTGGGGAGCTTGGGCCATAACCCGGCGTGGGCCTATGCAGATTGGTGAGTGTTAACGACCACTATCCTAAAATAGTAGCCTTGACCGACGGCTGAACATGTCTTCTGAAGCACGGAATCATCTTTCTTTTCGGACAGTCAGGAGATTCAAGCCTCTTATGCAAAACCTAACTGAAACAATCGGACACAGTGAAGTTTTTCCGGCGGGATTTAAACCCACTAACACGGAGGTATGAAAATGTGAAGCCAATGACATGAAATAATAAGAACTCATTTCGTAATTTTAAGATTCTCAAAGCTCCAGAAGTAAGAAAGAGTCATAAACGTAAGTAATGAACTTGGTCACCATAAATTATAGAAGCCGAATTCGGGTGAAGCGTCCCAAAGATATGCTTAACTCGCAATAGTTTATGTGATAACTTGGGATCGTTGTAATGGCCGCGTCGGGGAGTCTTTCTCATCTTATCGCTTGAAATATTAACTAAGCGTCGCAATTATTACTTCTATTCTAGTGGCTTGTTCCCTTATATATATTTAAAAGGATTATCAACTATTTAGATGATACGAGGGTCAAACTGAAAGTTGATAAAAAAATGACCGAGCTAGTTTTTTTTTATCTTTTAAAAATAGAGTCTATTCACGTCAATACTTCACTGATATAAACACTGAGAAAAAAGCATATTCACCACTCGTCTTTTGTCGTAGCCACAGCTTCCTCGGCGTCCTTAAAACGTATTCCTCAAAGTTTTTCTTTTGTTTTTGAAATCAATAACAAAATTACTATAAGGCGAATAACTCAGTAGTTCAACGTCTGACTTCGCTAAATAATCAATCGTTGTGCCTGGCGGTGTGCTACGAAGCATTGTCATGGTGAAGGAGGATCCAACTGCGAAGTCGTTTTTCCCTGGTATCTATTTATTTATGTGTGTATTTATAAGTAATTACAATCAGTATTTGCATACTATAGTGTTATCCCTGTCTACTGGACTAATGCCTCCTACAGGGCTTTACTGAATTCGAGTACATAAACCACTGCTGGTACAAGTAGTATTTGGAAGAGGAGCTTTACAAATTCTAAATCATATAGACGTTTTCATTTCATCTTATACTTTTCTAACTTCTTCATTACTCGTACTCTTCTAGATATCTTTACCAAATATTCACGAAAAAAAAAGTTTAATTTATTAAATCAATACCACTGAAAAGAGTGTATTAAGTTATAGTATTATAAACGTGTTTGTTAATCACGAACAGATATTTCGAATGGTACTTTGACGAATCCGAAAAAGTTTTCAATTAATTACATTCATTGTGGCCAAAACTTTGCTCGTTACCGACAATTCCTTTACATTCATGCTTAATTGAGTAGTAAATCCCTTTTTCAAACTTAAAAAAGTAACTATTGATCTGTCAAAGGCACCCTTAAAATGAGCGGCGGAATAAAAGCATTTAATGAAAAAATATCTCAGAATCCTTGGAAAGGAAAAGTATGAAAAAAGTAACTTCGGAATAAATACTCCATTAAGACACTTCTCGGATAATAATAATGGAATAGGATTGTTATTATTATACTGTCATATTTTTTCAGTAAATATTCAAGATATTAAATACAATCACATTATTTTTTAAATAATAAACCAAAATATCTTTCTAACCAGATTAAGCTTTTGCAAATTAACAAATAAACTTATCATCATCACTCTTTCGTGCTTCCATTACAGCATTAGCATGTGGTTTGACGTGGTGTATAAGTTTGCGGAAATTCTGTCTATCCGCTGATATAACAATGCTCAAATAAAGAAAACGTAATTAGATGAGGGTTTTATTGTTTACCACCCTGCCTGCCTCATCTTAAACTACTTTCTTAAATTCTCCCTTTTTATTTTTTTACGACTATTTTACATCATGAGGTTGAATTACATTTGTATTACCATCTACTGAACACAATAAGTAAAATTTATTTTATTAAACTGTCGATATGGGTTTTTGGGAACTATGAACAAAACCGGATTCATTGCTCTCGGTTATTATAAAAGGTAAATGTATTAAAAAAATATGTGATAGCTTTGGCCTCGTCAAAAGCTCTCACATAACAAAAAAAAAACATAAAGATATGAATCATTTAATAAAATCACTCAATAAATTGATATGACAACTTTTTTAATGCTTACAAATATTAAAATAAATACAGTTATATATTATGTGTTTATATTCATTCAGCGCATGTCTTTGAGCTTTTTTATCTAAAAGGTTTTGATACTTTTTATACACAAAAATATTCTAAATGTGTTCAAAACACTTTCATAAAGTAAACCAAAAGTAATAAGTCACAATGTTCCCATCGCGAGGTAGGTATCGGAATTGAAATGGATTACCAAATTTCATTTATTTGAAAGTCTAGTCCATCACTCGGCCAAGTGCTTCCCAAATATTGGACCTCCACTTGATCCGGTGAATGTGATTCAGCTTTGATAAAACCCGTCGGCGACACACGTGAATGATTACTTCGAAATCGAAAAAGAATACTTTTATTTATTCACAACTGTTACTTTGCACTGATTTAGTGGATTGAAAAGCGTGTCTTTTTTATCATGAATTATTCCAGCCTTTTTTGTCACACGCTAATTGCGGTACTCAATTTATCAGTTCCCTAGTTTTGTAGCCGGCAGTAAGTAACTGGGTTTATATCCGAATACAATCCGAGATTCTATTCAAAATAAACTGCATAAAGTCTTAAAGAGCGTCGGTGGCTCAATGGTGCGGACAATGTTCAATGTTGCCCTCCTACCGGAGGGCTGAGGTTCAAATCCCGTCACGTACCAATGTGTTTTCGAATTTTCGAAATTATATGTACGTTATCCGACGCTCTTACGGTGAAGGAAAACATCGTGAGGAAACCTTCATGCACGCCTGCGAAGAGATTCAAACGTTGTGTGTGAAGTCGTCCAATCCGCACTGGACCCGCGTAGACGACTTATGCCCAATCACCCTATACGGGTAGGCTCTTGCCCCTCGGTGGGGACGTTTAATGAGCTGATCATGATGATGATGAAGTATTAAATTATAATCGGAATATACACTTACAGAAAATAAAGGCGCCAATCGTGGAGGATGAAAAATGCCAACAGTCATCACGCTGGGCTAGCAGGTTGTTAGCTCCAATATTATCCAGTACACAAGCTGCTCACCATCTTGTATATGACGACACCCTCGGGAAGAGTGGTGGTGGTGACATATTCTAATCTGCCGTCACCACGCGGCTGGTGCAGAATGTGGGATACCTTTGTCTAGCAGTGCACTGCAATAGGTTAATGAAAAATATTCATCACATCTTATCAAAAATCTTTGAATATTAACTTATGAAATATTTTATTTATATTTATTTGACACACAATTGAATTCAATGTTGAACCACTAAACACTTGAAAAATCAGTTAATAAAGTGACAACTATTTAGAATTATTACCGAGTGACTCGTAAATCAAAAAAAGACCCTGTAATCAAAAACATAATTTATACCCAGGAATGGCACGTTTTATCGTCGTAAAGTATTTACATTGAAGAATGTTTGATCCAAGACTCCCTTTTTCCATCTGTAAGAAGCACGGAGATTCGTCTAGACTCTAAATAGCCCCCTCTAAACAAGTGAGCAGGCAATATATCTGAGGGTGGAGGTTTATCTATAAGTAAGTACACTAATTTATAAAGACTTTGCTATATACTGGTAAAGAAAGAAACAATGGCTTTAAGATGTTCAATTAGAAGTACGGTCTGGGCCAAGTGAATATTAAATATTTTATCGTTACGTATTGTATCATATTTTAATAAAGTTATGAATCAGTATAAGTTGATTTTAGAAACAATTCCATATCACGTAAAAAGGAAAAATATACAAAGAATGGACGATGAATATGGAATATCATCTTTGTTTTCAAACCATACTCGTCTTTAACTTCGTGGTAAATCCTTTCAAACAAAGTTCAACATACTGGTTGCACGCCAAAATTCACTGGATCTAAGTGGCAGGTTAGAGTCCAAAATTCCCATAAGTATAATAAGGTTAAGTCTATCATTAGCTCTATGGCTTACACAATTACGTGCTGTTGAACAAAAGCCTCCCCAACTTAGCACCGGAAACCTTATACAGCCTCTACAACTTATATATAAGGGCAAATAAAATTTTAACTATTAAAACACAACAGCATAATATCCGATGGGCTGACCAATCGTATAAATTTAATGCAATTTTCCGCTATAAAATTATCAGTTTTAAATCGAAGTACCAAGTGAGGTATTCCGCCGTCAGTGCCGGTCGTTGGCCTCAAATAGGCAACCCTCATTTTGTTATCTGTCCGCACCATATTTACAGGCCAAGTGAAACTTTCTCGCTACAATCTGTGAGAGTATAAGGGTCTGAAGTATTTTTTTTATGTTAATATAAACCATTACCGAAAGGGTTTCTATTATACCAAAAATCGATTAGGTAACACGTTTTTTCTTTGATCTGTTTTACTCAAAAGCCCCTAAGGGATTTTCTATGCGTACCAAGTTATATATACTAAAACGTATAGTATAAAATGTTCTGTTTATGTAAGTATCTTTAAGGGAGACCTTCCTTCAGCAATGGACATGTTGTAAGGTTTTTCTAAAGATGATGACCACGAAAATACACGACATAGGGAAATCAGTCAGGCCGCATAATCGCTCACATAACATTCACTCTAAATATTTCTAACTTCACCGGCACTATGCTCTCGCTGCAATCTCCTCAATATCTTGCGCCACATTGCATCAAATTTGCGAAAAATCTATAAAAGTCTTTCACAGCTATCGTTGCTCTCATAACTTTCCACACATCGCTCCGCACTTCAACTGTTCAGTTATGAACCGGGATAAATGTTCGAATAGTTTGTTGTGATAATAATCTTTAATTTTGGTGGCTCATTGGTGTGGACTGTTTGTTGCCTTCAGATCTGGAGGGTGTTAGATCAAATACCGCGACGTACATATATGTACGTTTATCCAACGCTCTTACTGTGAAGGAAAACATCGTGAGGAAACCTGCGCACGCTTGCGAAAAGATTCAATGGCTGTGCGTGAAGTCGGTCAATCCTCACTAGGCCAGTGTGGGCATCTAAGGCCACCCTATATGGGTAGACTCATGCCCGGTGGGCACATTATAATAAGCTAATGATGATGTAATCAATATAAAAATACTTTTAATTTATGTATTTTCTTAGGACGTATTGACATATTAGTTTACAATTTCTTCTATGATTATTCATCATCATTAGCTTTGTTATTCTTTGACGCAAAAAGTACTTAATTGATTTTGATGTTACGAACATAGGAGAAAACGACACGCATAGGCTATCCATAAATGCCACCTATCCATACTCGTAAATGCCAACGAAACCACGCTGGTGAAAAAAAATCATTAAATGACCATGAATATGCATTTCAATTAGATCCTTTAAAAGACGTGATCTTGACAATTATTGTTGGGTAAATCGATCAACGGTGCAAGTGGCTGAGTCAGCATTGTAAGTTCGATATTAAATGGAATCATATTTTATCCTAATTTCCTTCAATCTGTTCAGCTCACGCTCGTTCGAATCGATCTTTTCATTTGGCATGACCCAATTATGATTGCACAATCATACATGTATTAGTTAGCACATAGTTATTTGATTTTATTAGGCCTCTAATTGTTTTCATTTTATTAGTATCAGCTTAAATTTGATACAGAACTCGTAGATGCACGAGTAATCGTTTTTACTAAACGCATACATAATTCACGCTTCATAAAAGTATCATCAAACAAACTGATTCCACATGTTACGATAAATATAATATCAATAGCATCATAATTACTCTAAATATTTCAAAGAACGAAAAACGAGATTACCAAGCTTTGAGATAACAGTAAGATACCATTAAAAGGATACTTTTAATGAAAGAGCGTTTCCGTTCTCAGCTGAATATTTTGTCTTTCAGCTACCCTTTATCAGATGGGAATAGTTAGATTTCATTCCAAATGTAATTTCAAGTATCAGAGAGCTATGCCCTCGGCTCGAATGGGCTGGCTCAGCCCAAGCAATACCACAGCCTCACAGAAAACCGGCATGAAACAAAATTCCCCCTTCCCCTGTCCCATATTTATTTTTCTCCCTCCTTTTTTAAAAGTTAGCAACGCACTCGAAGGTCTGTTGAAGAGAAAGAGAATGCGCTTTATTACTTTTTAGTCCATCAAATATATTGAAATTAAGGAAAAGGATTTAGACCATGACGGGAATACGTAAAGATCCAGTTGTAAAGGAACAAATGTTTGAAAGGGAACTATGTCCGAAATAATGAGTTAATTTTAGCGAGGCGTAGTCGGCATTCAAGAATTCGGCAAAGGGATTAAAACCGATCTGTTTACTAGGCGGCCAAGATCCTCGGATACCCCATGCTTACAATTACAATCTCTAACAGGTACCAATATCGGAAGTTAAATATTTTAAACAACAGAAATATTTTAAAGAAACAAATATTTAAGTGTTTATTAATATTTTCCCCAAAACTTTATTATTTGAAGGCGATATAAATCTCAACAAAAGACGTGTTGTTACGTTGTTATACTGTCTTATTTGTAAGAATATTATTATGTCTTTACTCCTTTATAATCCTCAACAATTATAAGGTTACATTGTGTTAAGGGGTGTCTTTCCATTACCACATTATAATATGACGACGCACTTCTTGTGATGATATATTTCCACAAGACTGGAACTTGATAGATTATTGACATATGAAAATGTTTGCTTTAAGACTGTAAAAAAACTATTTCATAATAATATTTATTGAAACTTTTGTTTGCATTTTTGTTTCTTTTATGTTGTTTTATATGGGACGAACAATAGTAATGATTGAAAAGTCTCCTATTACTTTAAAAACCTTGGAGTCAGTCCCCTCACTGTGTAAACATGATCAGCTTTGCGTGTTTAGAATTTGGCTGAGCATTTATGTGTAATATTATCATCATTGTTTATTGAATAAATATTTTTTTACATCAACACCAACTGGCCACATTTTTGTGTCGAAATTTCTCTCCAGTAACTATTTTTAGCGTATTTCGCTCCAACTCATTCATTTGTGTTTGCGAACATCGCACAATAAAAAAAGAAATGCACATTGCATACATTAAACGTGAGTGGAATTTTATTTTTTCTACCAGAGTTTTATAGAGATAATATGAAAGGATTCCAATGCTTACATTTATTTCATTACTGGCAACACGAAAGCAGGGCCTTCGCTATTTTTCCATTCAATATATTGGAAACGCACCCGGCTTAACTGAAGTCAGATCGGCCTCTACTTTGCACCAAATATCTTTGGGGCGACGATCTTCCCTATAAACATTCGTTTTATATTATATGTAAGATCTATATATTAGAACGCCAGTATTGGACCTTTATTATCTTTATATTGCATTTGTTTTGCAAAGTTATGTAATTTATGACCTAAAATTTCGTATCGTGTATCCGAAAATAAATTTAAAATATTTCCTCGTAATATAATTACATTTTGCATTTCTTTAGCGGTGAATTTGTCTCCATTGCGAACGTTTTATTACATTTTATTATTGAAAGTAGCTTTGGAATAAAATGAACACCCTGCCTTTACTTCCTATTACAATAAAGGTTTTCTTTCTCTTGTCCTAGATTTTATATTACTTAGATCGGGCCGCTCAGCTCAATGTATTACGACACGCTGTGAGGTGAATCCAAACTTAAATATGTATCGGAATACGAAATTAAATGACGCTGTTGGCGAACATAATTATTTATTATTGTTAGCTGGTAATTCTGGTACATTGAGTACCGGTACTGGTTCACTTTAATTCCCTTCGCATTTAGAAGTTTAATACTCAGTTTACATTATTGTTTATAAAATTGAGTTTCCTCTGCTCTAGTTATATACTGTGCAATATGAATAAAACCAATTTAATATCAAGTATGGGAAAACAATCAAAACTAATTTCCTTAGAGAATTCAGGGAGAGAATACGACATGGTATATTTAACGGAATTAACTGGCGTCTGCGGCGTTCTCTGCTTCATACAATCTCGCTTGGAATATGTGGTATTATGTTGGTATTGGGAATCTTTATATTATTATTTACGACTTAAGGTATTCCGCAAAGTTCAGCGTCCTGTATAAACATATGATAATATTCTTTTGCATTTAAATTACAAAATATTAGGCTCACTAAATGGTACCGACATTATACAATATAAATCATTAGTCACTAAGGACTTATCATCACCCTATATTTGCCTTCCCCAAACGGGAACGTATCGCAATAATAGAAATCTCATTAAAATATCATGTTCAGACTAAGCCTTTGATTCGAGAATCAGATTCGGGTTGTTGTTATGAAGATATCAAGCTCCAACGCAGATTCGAATTATTCGTGTACAAGTAATTTGTTGTACTTAGATAAAAAAAAACATAATTATTTAGTAGATATGTTAAATGTAAAATAATTTGTATAATATAAATTAATATTGACTAATATGTAATGTTTATTTTGAAAGCAATATTTTTTCCCCTTTATTAGTTTATTTTTAAACGACATACTATTACAATTACAGATAAACAGTTAGTTTGTGGTAGAAAATTAATTAATATGTGTAAGGTAATGAAATCAATGAAGTCGAATATTTATATTTACTTAAAAACAATTGAATTATAAGGTACAAGAGTCTTTTTTGTTATGAATAAGATTACTCTTTGTATGGGCATATACAAATACATTAAAAATATTTTTATACAGAACACAGTAGGCAACTCGTTCCATGCATTATCCCAAAAAATCTTATCATTTGATTTTTTATTGTAAAACGGAATTGGGGGTTTTCATTGTGTAGACATTGCGTTGCGAAGCCAAATTGCGTTGGTAAAATTTTCCGCTCTGAGCATAAACAAATTCAAGGTTGCGTTTTATTCAATCTTTTGATTGGAACAAACGTACTTTGTTGATCATACACGACAATTTTAATTAAAGCTAAGAGCCATCTGCGCTCGCCAATTGCCCGGTGAAGCTGTTAAGGCCATCTGCAGCCAACAGCAGTAGTCAGATAAAAAAAACGACAATTTTAAACAATATTTTGAACTATATAACTTTTGCAAGCCATTAGGATATTTCTTGACCTACTTTAGAATCATTCAGTTACTCAACAATGTTTTGTTCAATATTTGTGTATGGCAAATTATATTAATAATTGCAAACACGAACAAAGAAATTTATTCTGAATATTTAACCTTTTTTACAATGTAAGTTGACTGCTAGATATCGTCCCACGTGGAAATCGTAATGAGAGTTCTTCGTTCAGTAATGGTCTTATAACGCTGTCATGATGATAGTGATGTAATATTCAATGTTACCCAGAGAAATTGCTTGTTTACCACACTAATTTGTAAACTTAAAGCTTACAAGACTGTATACCAGAAGCAAATTTTCTTTGAATTTGATTAATAAAGTAACTTCTAAGTATATGTTAATAAAAATTTGGTTATGATATATCGTTATTAAAAGGCTAAATGGTTATATTTGATCACAACTCCGCAAAGCACCGAAACCGGGCTTGCAAGACAATGTAGGTTTCACAGGCAACAAATTCTCCTTGCTGCGTCTAACTTTGATTTAAATTGATGCAAAGTGAACGAGACGTCATGGAAATTTCCGCGAAACTGATTTTGTGATTCCCGACGAAATTTACCCAATAGGTAACACGTGAAGTTGTAAAACAAGGTATCATTTACATTAAAAGTTACCTTTTATATTTGTCCTGTTAAATTATAGTTTTGATTGAGTAGATCGTCTTACGCATCAGAATTCAGGTAAATGAGAAACCTAACCGCTTCGAAACTGACACAAATACAAATAGGAGTATTCTCAAAATATGATTTTTACTAAATTTCTATGTTTCTGAAAGTTAATGTTAAGGATTTCATCAATAACTGACATAAACTAAACATCTGTAAGTTTCTTACTATGTTCCTTACTTACTTAATAATTGTACTGAACTATATAAATATTATTATGCATATACGAATTCCTATTTTATGTAGGAATAAACATACACCTTTAAATAACAAAGTTATCTAACTTAAACAAGGAAACCTGAGGGGAATATCCCCTAAAAAGGCAATTTCGATTCAAATCCCGAACTGTATTCAGTCCAAAATCCTACTTTATTATCGGCGGCCCTTTCGCAATCAGTGTGCAACGACGGCACCGCACGGAAATTGTGCAGCGTTTTATCAAAACGCTTCCGACGCTCGACCGCACTCTGCGATACCAGTGTTTGCATCTGTGCGCTCACCACAACCTACGCCGATACTGGACGCAAGTGCCTTCGCAATGTACGACACGATACATTTCGATCCTTACGTAGTTTTTGACAAAATCCTTTTTGCACTTATAAGATCCACCAAATCTGATATTTTTTTTAAAGTATAATGCCCGTATTCTAGAATAAGACTCAACTATGATCTTTACTTTAATTGAGTTAGAAAGTGATGGTGTTATTTATCGTATAGAGCGCTATCCTTTTCTCACACTGCTTAGGTGAAGATCAAAGCTTGAGTCTCGTTTTACAATAGGGACCTTAATCAGTTAGTAGTTTTATAACATTACCTCTTAAGGATATGTGCAAAATACAAAGTGCGGTGTGATGCATTTTAATCGTTCTTTGTAACCGGAGAAATTAAAACCCAGAGACTATGCTGGCTGGGACACCTGAAACGAATGAATGAGGGTTACTGTACCCAAGAATGTATCTGGGAGACCTGACCGAACGCCGACCTATTGGATACCCCAGATGTCAATAGAGGGACGCCGTGGGACCAGACTTGCGAGAACTCTAAATCTGCCGTCCACTAGCCAAAATGCCGTTAACTGACGAGCACTGTTCTTAGTTCGGCTGATAAGTAATTTAAATGGTACACGATTATACTCACTATTCTATCTATTCATCCTATCGCAGTCCACTGCTGGCCTCCCCCATTTTGCGCCAGATATCCCGGTCCTCCGCTTTTCTCCACCAACGACCTTTCGCAAGTCGTCGGTCCATCGGGCCGGAAGGCGTCTGTGGCGATCGTTAGCAAAGTCTTGGTAAGGCCGTTCTGACTACTTAAAACATATGTATGTACGTAAATATATGAATTAGTATCAAATCTGTTTTTTATATAAACTACATATACAAGCACTAGGACACTGAACCTACTAATCGATTACACTAACACTGATCCTAAATGAGAATGAAGGTGATGGTTGTGATGTCGGCTATTCGGGAAGAGTTCTGAGTTCGATCCCTGGGCAGAACAGACATGTTCATGCATCAAACATTTGTATGCATGAACATGTCTGTTTATATCGGTCTGGTTGTTTTCTATGTATAAAGTGTATGTATTGACAAAAAAGTTAAAGTATGTTTATTTGTTGTTTAGTGTTCATATACTTGTTTACTTCGGGGGTAGATGTCGCTGTATGCATGTCTGTGGATATTTGTTTATTTATATTTATAGTAAAATTAAAGAGCAACAAAACTTAGAATATTCATACGACTTCAATTAAATCATAAATGAATTCATACGATGATTCCATTAGTCCAGCATATGGCGTTAAATATGCACAGTATTAATTAGAATAGTGGTCTTCCATTGTATTCAATGTGACAATGACATACCTAGGTACTCGCTATATATTTTCAACGTTGGTCAAAGAAGAGCATTTACTGTAAAGTTGACAGTTCAGTAATAACCTTTTAAATTTTAGCTCACATGTATACAAACTTTGAAAAAAATAATACATAAAAATACCATAAATAAAATACATTAAAAAAAGATCCCTATTTAGGATATATGTGTGTCATCGGATCGTTCAGCGCAAATCAACTATTTTAGGAATGACCCTAAAGCAATGGGATTGCCCAAATGGCGACGTAAACACCTTTTTATAGTGGTACCATAACAGTCTTACTCCAAGAAATGTTCATACGAAATTTCCAGAATTCCCCTTATCGTCAGTACGAGGTCGAACCCTCTTTGCGAACGATTTCGTAATGTTAATTGCATGAGCAAATAAACACTAGGTAACTTCGTTAGCAGTTCAATTGATAAATGCTTTGGAGAAAACTTTGGCTGTATAAGTAAATGGGGCAGATAGAAATCTTTGAAATATGTTTGAAGAAGTTGGTTTACAAAGATATCATTTTCAGTTGAACATGAATACCTGTATTGTGCAATTATTTCGTTAAATTATTTCTTAGTAAACAGTAATGTATGACGAAAAATTGCATTTGCGTCTGTATTTAGTTGCTATGATTGATGACTATTATGTCATGCTGTAGTTAAGAAATTTCAAATTCATAAAAAGCTGAATTTTCCTACTGAGGTCATCATCATCTTTATTAGCATAAACCGTTCCGCAACAAGGCATAGTCAAAACACACCTACTGGAACTGGACAAATGGAGGACAGGAAAGGACACGCCCACAATCAACCACGCAGGCTCCAAACGGATTAGTTAACCACTACCATTCTAATAGACTAGTCGAGACTGGACTTACGCGATCCTGAAGCATGGAATCTTCTTTGTTTGAGACCAACAGCCAAATGGGAAAAAATTGACAAAGTTACTGGCATCAAAGACCTACTTTTTGAAGGATTCGTGCTCACTACCTGCTGTTTAGGTAGCGATAGCGATGTTAAACCAAATATGCAGTATATAGTATCCCTTAACAGAATCACCATAAAATTTACCTTAAATCGTCTCAACCTATACACTAATATGATATCAATAAAGAAGCTCTCCCAACAGTCAAGTGTTCCACAGTCAAAAAGTACAAACAAAAGCGTAAATTACAAAAGCCGTAAAACCAAATAAAATGGTCGGCGTGAGTTAGCGATGAATTTATTTGTCCGTTTGAATTTGCTGAAAATAATAAGCAACCTTCCGGCGGTCGGCGAGTAGGTTAAGCTGTCGACACAGCAATTATTGGATTTCCGAAATCATTTCGTGTAAATTACTGCCGAATTAAATCCATTAATGCTTAAAATGCCAGTGGAACGTTAATTAAATTTTCCAGGGCAAATAGAGAAAATACAACTCCAAACTTCGAAGCTAATTATTACAACAACAGTTAACAACTTGTTTAGAAAATCCTTTTAGAATAGACCTTCTATCTTCGTTATTTGTAAAAAAAATTGTATATGTACATAAGACAGGCTGCGGATAATCTACTCCGCTCTCCGCTCATTTTAGTTATGCTTTGAGCTTTTTTTCCGATTGAAGTCCGGCCAGAGATATTTGTGAATAAAAGTTTGTGACTGTTTGATTTTCTAGACGACTAGATGTTCCCCACGGTGTTACCCGCGTTATAAGATTTCCCACAATATAACTAAAATAGCTTCGATAAGTATAAACATTGCTTTATTATTCCAAAATAAAAAGTATTGTCTTTAATAAAAGTATCCTATATTTGTAGGTTATAGGCTGATGATAAGAATATGTAAAAAAAGGTTTCTCACACATTGATTTTAAGACTGACCGGAAGATAACAAAGTTTAAGATCGACTGCGTAGATATCGGATTCTTGCTAATTTCTCATTTGTAATTAATACTATTGTGATTAGCTAAGTTCTTTGTTGAAATGTGAAATAAATACTGAATTTACGGATAACGTGCACAATANTAATAAATATCCTTATTGACAAAAACTAGCATTTGCTAAATGTGGTGAAGACGAGACCTTTAGTGAATGATATGCTATATCAAACATGTTTTTAACTTATTTTTTTACTTCTAGATAATATAATCGACAGTAACAACTTACTGCTGCCTGCTTGGTGGCAAATTTAATATGATAGCAATTTTAAAATATTTGTTACAATGTTTCTAAGAAAACAACCATACCTTATTAAATTATACCCAGAGATAAACAAAACACAGGGGTTTTTATTTTCACTCTCAAATATCAAGTTATCTACTGATATTTGAGAGAAAAAATAAAAATACTGGATATATATGGATATATATATATATATATACAGTCTCTCTATTTTTACTTATTTATTTATTTTGGTTCACCAGCTACCTTACTTATAAATTTATTTCTAAATGTATCATTACGCAAAAAATATTGCGGTAGGCATCACGGTCATCCTCTTTCCTCATTCTGCTACCAATAGCGATATTTTACAAGTCGTCGATACATCCGACCGAGCTTCGTGAGCTTGGCTTGCCAAGACGCTGTCTTCATTTCAGTACCCGTTTGCTGCAGCGACCTATGTCGATAACTTTAGTTCATTATTAATGATTTTATTCACTTTTATGTATTTTATTTGCAAATGTTTACTAAAATTCTCTCTCGAGTGCGCCGCTTAAATCTAAATCTTATCGTTTAATGAAACAATGAAAAAATAGTGATAGCGGTCTACATTATAGGGTTCAGTGTCATAACGTTAAACCGTTTGAAAGGTCGTTTCCTTTTAGCTTGATTCTATCTAACCTTTTAAAGGACCTTGTCCTGGACGATATTCAAATGTTTTGGTGAATTTTGGCGAATACCATTAGTGATATTAAGAATATTAAGGGAAACCTTCCTTCAAAAATAGGCAAAAAATATTGATTATAATTATTAGTATTTTTTGTAATGTTTAACCGTCAATAGGACCAATTTCGAGAAGGAGGTTTCTTGTCGAATCCAATTAGGATTGGAAGTTAAGGGAGAACTTTTCGTACAAAATACCTCAGTGTCTAAGCACGAAAGTCTTTGACCAGTGTGTGTTGGCAGTTATGACGTACAGAAGCGAAACATGGTCGCTTACTAAGGGCCTCTTGAATAGGCTTAAGTTTACTCAACGTGCTATGGAGAGAGCTATGTTAGGTGTTTTCCTGCGCGATAAGATCCGGAACAAGTTTATCCGTAAGAGAACCAAAGTGACCGACATAGCCCACAGGATCAAGTTAAAATGGCAGTAGGCAGGGCACATAGTGCGTAGAATCGATGGCCGATGGAGCGGAAAGGTTCTCCAGTGGCGTCCGCGTAACGGAAAATGAAGCATAGGCCGACCCCCAGGTTAAGGTTGCGGGGAGCAGATGGATGTCAACTGCAAAGGATCGTTCCGCGTAGAAATCACAAGGGGAGGCCTTCGTTCAGTAGTGCATGTTTTATGTTATAATGTTGATGAATCGTCAATATCAATAATGTTAAACACAACATATTCTTAAGGGGCAGCCTTGATTATGTCAGAGCATTATTTTGTCATCTGTTCTCACTTACACACTTATTTGCAACCTATACTTTAAATAATTACTCTTAACCGATATTTTATCATTTCATTTAACTGAAAGTTCAAAACTGCTTCCATGTCAGCTGTGCTTGTCGTAGCAGTTTGTAATTAAGACTTCACTGTTCGTCTCTCTTTTCTCTTCAACCTGTCGCAGTCCACTGCTGGGCATAGGTCTCCCCCATTTTGCGCCAAATATCCCGGTCCTCCACTTTCCTCATCTAGCCTCCACCAGCGACTTTCGCAAGTCGTCGGTCCATCGGGCCGGAAGGTGTACTGCGCTATGCTTGCCAAGATGCGGTCTCCACTCCAGAACTCATATTATCTAAAGGCCAGATCCCTTCTTTTGCGAGATCCCTGACTACTTCAACTTGCTGATCCGAGGCTATGTCGTTAACTTTAGTTCTCGTACGGATTAAATCATTTCTGATCTTATCCCTAAGAGAGACCCCAAGAATAGCTCGCTCCGTTGCGCGTTGAGTGACTTTAAACTTGTGAACCAATATCAGCTCACTGTGATATTGGTTCACAAGTTTAAAGTCACTCAACGCGTAGTAGGCAGGGCACATAGTCCATGTTTCAGCTACGTATGTTAGCCGGGTAAAACGCTTTGCTCAAAGACTTCCGTCTTTTATCATACCGAATGCCGCCTAGCCAAACTGAACCCTCC
Organism: Leucinodes orbonalis; assembly: GCA_019425675.1. NCBI lineage: Eukaryota > Metazoa > Arthropoda > Insecta > Lepidoptera > Crambidae > Leucinodes > Leucinodes orbonalis. Next base: position 150,967 of record PQWD01001633.1, read on the forward strand.
TACTCCTCCCTCTCGAAGTTATGCCGGCCATGTTGGTTTGGCCCAGGTATATATACTCCTGCACAACCTTGAGAGGGACGCCATCGACGCATATCGGTTGTGGCATGACACGATTATTGCACATGACTTTCGTCTTGTCCAAATTCATGTCAAGCCCAACTCGTCGGGAAGATTCATTTAGGCTGTTCAGCATCTCAGCTCTTCAGATGACTCCGCCACGATGACGATGTCGTCAGCAAAACGAAGATGAGAAATATACTCTCCATTGACGCTGACGCCTCGTTCAGACCAGTCATGGGTCTTAAAGACATCCAATGCGTTTAGGAACAGTTTCCGGGATATAGCATACCCCTGTCTCACACCACGACGCAATAGTATAGGTCTTGACCGCTCGTCTTGGATCTGAACCGTCATCGTCGCTGCGTTAGAGAGACACTTCATCTCTTGTTGAAACTGCACTATTCTAGAGTATTTTGTTTTTCAGAATTAAAACAAAAAGGTTAGGTTTATTTTAATAAGATCTGTCAATGAAAGAAAAACAGTTACCATTTATTTGTGTCATAAAAAATGTAAAACAAAAATAGATACAACATAAGACAAAATTTTTTAACATCAATAGTTACATAAGTATATTAAATATAATGTCAAATGTGTAAACCAAATCTGTTGCTCCACTCAAATGTTCTTGATGTTCTAGGTATTACACTTATTAAGGAATCCTTTCCTATTATGTGACCTGTTTATTTTTAGGTAAAACAAAAAAAAGTCTATCAGTAGTTTAAATATTTTCGATCCAATCATTAAATACTCTTTTCACGTTCCGCACTTGACCGTTTTTTACGGCTGGGAGTGTCAGGCGAAAACACGGAGGGACGTTTTTGTTACTCATCGACAGTTCATTCATCTCGAGTGTAACATTGACAGATCTATTGTGATCGCGAACAATGGCCGGCGCAATGCCCAAATTTGTAATAAGGCAGTTTTCCCCTAAACGATACTGAGGAATGACGCTTTAAGCAAATTTCTGATTTAAATTTTATCAAAAGTATACGAAATCATTGCAAGATTTCGTGCTTGGTTTACTATGGACTCGTGAGCAAATATGTGTAATTAGGATGATCATGCAGATGTTACGTCTTGTATAGTCGATTATCAATAGTCTATCAATATTTGGACTTAGTATCAATACTATCGATAGCTTAGTTTAGCGCAATACTATTGGTAGACTGCAATACTATCGATAGTATCGTAGCTCAATACAGACATAACTACACCAGCTTGTAAATTACACCAACAATCGATAGTATATCGATAGTTTTTCACTATCGATAGTCAACCTTTTAATAATAGTATGGCCACGATCGATAGTATCGATATTGTCGATAGTTGTTGTAATATACAAAGCCGATTCTATCGATGGCCATTTCTATATTGAGCTACGATACTAGCTTATCGATAGTATAGATGATTTTCGAGGTCAATTTATTGATAGTTCAGCAACACTGCTTGTATGTTTAATTTTTTTAAACTTGGTACGAGACAGACAGATTTCTAGTTTCAGATTTCTACACTTTTAACATCATCAAGAATTAAGGCTGTTATAGACTAATGCTTAAGAAGAAATACCACTATCTCCATCACCTTACCTACAAAGGGTTCACACACCAGACTAAGTACTTAGGCAATTTGAGCAAACGGCTGAAAATGTTCGCAGTCTTTGCCTGAGGCTCTTACTACTTACAAGTATGAAGTTCCTGCCACACATATTAAATACTAACCAATTTATTATTATGATCAAAATGTAAATTGTATCAATGATTAGTTTACCTTATACGCTACACACAAATTAATAAAAAAGTAAAAGTCGTCATAAGTTTTATGAATCCATTTAAAAATATATTAATACAGTAGATAACCTATTATAAATATAGATAGCGAATTTTACAATAATGAGAAAAAATAATATAATCATATCAAGAATAAACAGCACATAAACAAGTAACATTAATACTAGTACCTACTAGTCTGAATATTCAAAGCTGCATCCGTCGTTTTGCAGCATGTGCCTCTGACCATTTGAACACGCATTTGTTGAATGTTTCTGGTTGGTGTCTAAGAACGTGGCATGCCATTATCACATGACTGTCATGCCATAACTGACTGTTCTACCCAAAACGTACGATCTTTGATGTTGATAGTGAAGTCTTTGGCGTCAATCTTTTGGTGACGCAGTATTCGATTCAAGCTCTATAAAATAACAAAATAAAAAAGCTATTCTTATATATTAATTTTAGAGACCTGTACGTCTCGCATTGGAATGGAGTAAGTCCAAATAAAAAACTCTTTGGTTGAATTTTGTAATGCATCACTATTTTTTAACGCTGAAGTTTGCCTCATATTAATCCCACATCCTCAATATCATCCATTCCTAGTTGAACCTTTGTTAATTTACTCATCATCCGCAGTTGTACGTAATATTATATAAGTAAATTAATCACTTCAATAAACGTTTACATTAAATAATATATTTAGTGTATTAAAGTCATTGTTTGATTGATAACCATATTTTTTTATTATATACGTCCATATATACATACATACAAAAATATCAGATATTATATCTATATTGTATGTATGTATCTTTTACTTAAACGAATTCTATCGGTTTACGCTAATATTAATAATAGCCTTGTATTCCAAGTTTTCGATTTTGTAGTGCTACTTTAAATACCTAATTAAGAGACATTTATGTTTGAACGAGGTTTTCAAATTTACTAATGACTGTTTGTATCGTTAATTGCTGATAGCATGGTTTGTAAAAAATATATTTAAATTTCATCACGGTTTTAAATTGTTTAAGTCACTTTAATTACACTTACCCAAAAGCAGTATTGGTTAGATTTCATAGTGCGCATTCTTTTATATTTGATGAGCTCTAAATATATTTTATTTCATCAAAATACATTTTTATAAAGTTAATGCCGCGATTTTTATTTAATGCACGTGTATACTCCCTCAGTAATAATTTCTCTTATAATAATCTCTCTTTTTCTTCATTTTGGCAACCGTTGAACTAGGCCGACTTTTAGACGAATATCTTAAAATTCTAGTTTTCCTGGAAGTTATGTACTAATAGTACCCTTGAAACGAAACTGAAGTTCTAAGGCCACAGTAGTAAAACTTCTAGGCTGAATGTCCCTTGAATGTAATAACGTAATCCCAAATAATGATTGTTCAAAATATATAAAAATACCTACTTTGAATGTTCTACAAAGCTGCCGATATTGAGCAAACTAAGTTACAAATAAATAGTAAGGCTGAGAGCCATCTGCGCTCGCCACTTGCCCGGTGAAGCTGTAAAGGCCATCTGCGGCCAAAAGCAGTAGTCAGTTCGAAAAAAAAAAACATATAAATAGTTTGTAATACCTGATTGAGCGTGGGTGGCTCATTGGTGTGGACTATTGCCTTCCGGAGGGTGCAAGTTCAAATCCCGCCATGTACCAATGTGTTATCCAATTTCAAAATTTATATGTACGTATATCTTACGGTGAAGGAAAACATAGTGAGGAAACCTGCGCACGCCTACGAAGAAATTCAAAGGTTGTGCGTGAAGTCAACCAATCGCACTGGGCCCGCGTGGACGACTTAGTCCTATACACCTCGTACGGGTAGGCTCGTGCCTCTCGGTGAGAACGTATAATGAATAAATTACTCAATTTTTAATTTCAAAGACCTAGATTTACATAGTCCTATTATTAAAATATGAGTATCCATCATCGACAACATTGATGGAGCACTGAATATTGAAAATGCAAATGTGTTTTATTCCAAATTTATTGTCAACATAATTTTCTAATTCCCTTTATTACAATACGAATAAAGTTTGGGTATTCTTGAAAACAGATCATATTTCACGTATGAAACCCAGGACGAAGATTCGGATGCGGTTCGTGATTGCCCTTTTACTTACTATCTCTTTAGGGATATTGTATGTACTTAAGTATTAGCAGTAGTATGAATAAAAAGAGATAAAATAGGTTCAGGTATTAACATTTTGGGACCCGAAACAATTTCACAATTTTGATGTGCAGCCTGCTGAATAAAAGAAGTGAGTGACTACCCGTACAGGGTGTATAGGCCTTAGTCGTCCACGCGAGCTCAGTGCGGATTCGCCGACTTCATGCAGATCCTTTTGGATCTCTTCGCAGGCGTGCGCAGGATTCCTCACGAAGTTTTCCTTCACCGTGAGAGCGACGGATAACATACATATAAACAAGCTTTAACTTGAATGCTTAAAAAAAAAACTAAACAAGCTTTTATAACAAATAAATTGTGACAAATTTGAAATGACGTTTTAACTTAACAGTAAAAGTTTTAGAGTAAACGTTTATTTATTTTTCTTTAAGTGCATTGAAATTAAAGTTTGCTTTAAAAACGTTTATTGAACTCTAATTTTTAGTAGCCATATTTACAGGCTTATGGTTCGTTTAGGAGCCAGATGATGTTATATAACATTATCCCGCGAAAAATGTTATGGTTGCAGAGTTTGAATACATCCACGTAAAATATAGACTTTTTGTAAAAACCGAATGTATGTTATTAAAGCACAATAATTTACTCGTAAACTTAATTAGCTGTCCGCTATTTTATCCACGGAAATAAAAGTGACATCTTGTTACGTTAGCTATCTGCCAGTAAGAAATCTTGTCAAAAATCGATCAAACCACAAACAGAATAACTAGAAAAAAATATGGTAGAAGTAAGAAATGTGAATGTTATAGTTTAGACAAGCCAATATAACATTTTGTTTATTTGTATCGATAATCGACGAAATATATATTCATAAAACTAGGTTTTATGATATGATACCTAATTTAAAGGTTAGGTACCTACGATATTGACCTAAACTTAATTGACGGCGAAGAAAACTTAGATCTTATTACCAAGTTCCGACATCTCGTACTTTATTGTTCTGAAGTCTATGTTACTAAATTAAATTCCTCAGCTTTATTTATTTTTTATCGGATCTAAAATGTTTTTCTGTTACCATGCTGATTATAGCTAGTTAGAAAGAAAGAAAGAAAGATTTCTTTCTTTCTTTCTATAGCTAGTTGTAATAGTTCCAATAGCTAAGTTCTCTTAAATAATTAATTTACCATATTAGTAAGAATACTACATCTTCGAAAATAAATGTGTTCTCTTTTATACGTAACAGTGCCTAAATAACTTCAATGTAAAAATAAATACCGATGTCCACTTAATCAATTGAAAAGGATGAATGAATTTCTTAAAACATTACTGATGTATTTGCAACCATCTTTAGGGTTCCGTAGCCAAATGGCAAAAAACGGAACCCTTATATATTCGTCATGTCTGTCTGTCTGTCCGTCCGTATGTCACACCCTGTTTTCTCCGAAACTATAAACACTACACTATCCAAACTTGTAAATATATAAATATATATATATATATATATATATATATATATATATATTATATATATATATATATATATATATATATATATATGTGAACCGCTATTAGTTTTGACAAGAAACTTGAAAAAAATAATAATTTTGGGTTCCCCATACATTGAACTGAAACTCAAAAATTATCATTTTTTTATAAATTGAATGATTTGCGCGAGAGACATTTCCAAAGTTAAAAAAGTTGCGTCCCCCCCCCCCTCTAATTTCTTAATTATGGGTTATAAAAAAAAAAAAATATATATGTACATTACCATAAAATCTAGCAACGAAATTTAGTTTGAACGATTTCTGTGTGTAGTTCTTTTTACGTCAGAAACGGTGAACCACTATTTTCATATTAAAGCTGTAGTAGGTGCTAAGTAAATAAAAACTACTTTATTTTATGTTACTTGCTGCTGCGAAACCCTCCACGGCGAGTCCGCCTCGCCTTGGCCAATTTTCTTCAATGAGTTTACGCTTTAAATGTCTAAACATTTAAATAAGAAATCACATTTCAGTCACCTTTATCTGAAATCCCTGAATTTTATAAAAACATAGAACTATAAAAAACTAGTATCTAATAATACCGTTACAGGCAATTTATTTTCAAATTAAGCTAATCATGCAGCTAAGTATCGACGTTGGCAGGCTTTCGACTATTAACGCTAGAATGGCATATATGTACAAAACATATATGCATCGTTCAGTTCCCCTCTTCAGCCCATACGAATACAGTAATCTATCAATCTAATTAGCCTGAGTTTACCCTCTATTGGGTGGATAATTCTCTGAATCGTTTTCACGTTGCAAAAATAGTGCCAAATATTTTATTATTAATATTTATTTTTTGAGCTTTTAGTCAAATATTTATGACCA
>PQWD01001634.1:0-24875 GCA_019425675.1 Leucinodes orbonalis
TTAAGAATTGGCACGGACGAACCAATTTTTAATAATGAATAATAGCAGCATAAAAATCACAGATATATCGTAAAAGAACCCTTACAAAGATTATATGTATCGTTATTATTCTGGACTGAAAGGTTCTTTTTTGTTTTTTTTGGTGAATGTGCTTATTATTAGCCTACCTAAATGAGTAACTATATTTTCGTCTGCATTAGGTTATTTTAGTAACAGTGACATCTTGGGTTGATTATCTATTGTTTCTATCGTATATTTCAAAAGTTTATCACAATTGTGTATTTAGGAACATTCACTTGCTGGCGTTAACTTACTCGTACTGTCGTCCTCTGTTTTACATATATCTCTATTTTGTGCACTGGAAATCTCGGTCCTTCTCTACATTTGTGACATAATTTTAAGGCCACTGTCAATAAAGCCAACGTGAACTTAGCGTGCCCCTCAAATGGCAGTAACTTGCACGGCCGAACTATCATCGGGGCATCGATATTTAGACTCATTGATAATAATAATAAGTCCTAGTTTAAATCTTTTGGAACTCAAGACAACTAAAACGGACCTAACCTTATGAATGACACACAATGAAGTGTGATTGAAACAATCCTACAACCAAAATGAGGCTTAGTCCATATATGGACAAAACGTTTTGTGTCTTCTTTCGTTACATGAACTGCAATAATCGGAATGGTCTGCCTAGGTCTGTGTTTCTGGTATGTACCAGTGACATTCAAACACGAGTGATTATTTTTCTAGGCGTGATTTTAGGTCACGTCTCTTTCACCAGTATAGTTTGAGCTCAAAATGAATTATGAAACCCGTAACAAATTTTAATAAAGACCTCATACGACGTACAACACGGGGGAGGCTCAGACCAGCAGTGGAATTAGTATATTAGGAGGCTTAGATTTCGTTTTCAATTGTACTAACCGCCATCCTAATTGGAATTGTAAATGGAAAGTTTGAAGCCCACATGAATATTATATTTTAAATAATGTTTTTAAGCATTTAATGTTTTCTGGTACGTTACAGAATTGGTCAGAAGCACAACAAGAACAAACTTCATGTATGGTGTTAGTTATATGTATGCACTATTTTTATCTCACTAATTTCTTCTGGATGCTCGTAGAAGGTAAGGCAACATCTATTTATTTTTATAACTGTAAACAATCACAAAAAGAACTACAAATAGCAATTGTTTTTGAGAACAATAATCTCATACATATAATAAAACATTCATAAATCAGGTACGCCATTTTTATATTCTGACACATGTCAAATTATTCCGCGGCGGGAAACAAACTGTTTTCAGTTACACGTCTCATTCTTAGGGCAGTATTTTGATAAACTGAACGGATTTTTACTGTCGTGATATACATATTTTTGTATCTTTAGTTTACTATAGTAAATATTAAATACATTACATTGATGATATTGAAATACCATGTAATGTCAGAATCCAATGTAATATCATGTTATAAATTTCAACAATATTTGTGACCTGAAAGCCTAATTAAAACAATGTTTCGATTGTAATATATATAATAAACAAGGCTCACCACAATTCGTACAGCGCTCGTTTATTAACGTCAGCCTCGTTTATTTGTTTGGCATAATTAAATGTTACAAATGTTTTGAATGCCGAGCAAATTAAAGTTTAAAGCTAATAGTCGTATATTTTGATTTGCTTCCCAGCATCACATAGGTTTCAAATAAAGCATCAAAACCGCAGCTTTTTGCCGCAACAGAAGGTAACTGTTTTTCTTCATGGCATTTATGATAATTAATATTTTACACTCTGTTTTCATTAATGTTATCATTAATGAATGAAGTATTCATTCAAACCCAATATTCAACCTCAACTCACGTAAATACATAATATACGAAATAAAAACATTTACACATTATAAACTCATTACATGCTAAATAATTCATTACATTAAAATGTATGCAGCCTATTCTGTAATCTTATAAAGACATATGTATGCCACTCGTTAATCTTAAAGAGAGTTACATTTGTATTCACAGTCGTCGGCTATTATCCATGAAATATTTGGGATTTATTCATAACTCCTGCGAGGCTTCTATTCGTATAATTTGTCGGTGAATTTGTATTGCCCTTACTTACTCGTCTTGTAATGGCTTCGTACATGATACCAACGTTATTTGAGTATACATTTGAAAAGAAGTATGAATCTGTAAGATGATATTCTTCGCATATCTACTTTATTTTATAACTTTACAGTACAATAAATCTATATATTGAATAACCTCCGCAAACCAATGAATAAATTGTTAATATTAAAAAATGTTGTGTGAAGTTTCTATTATTATTTATTTACTAAAAAACCAACGCCGTTACACGTAGTTCATTCTAGTATTACTGGTACATATAATTTTAAATGCAATAATAAAGCGTATAAATGGTTTGTTGTTATACAACTAATGGTATGCTGATGGACACAAATATTCTTCGTGTCACTGCACAATTAAAACCATTACATTCTATGGCAATGTACAAATAAGATAAGTAGCAAAGGAAAGAGTACAACTAAAGGAAAAGAAATACAGAAAATCTTGTTATTCATGCACAGAATATGAAGACGACGACAACTGTCAAGGAAAGTCCTTATCATATTAATTTTTATGGATAAATAAAAGAATACTTTAAACATGCAACATCAACAACAGAACTACATTTATCGTATGAATTTCACAAAATTCGCTCTCAGTCAATCATGATCCTTATTACGACTGCATTGAGGTAGATACTTCATCATCAGCTTATTAAACGTTCCCGCTGAGGGGTACGAGCCTACCCGTATAGGGTGATTAGGCCTTGGTCGTCCACGCAACCCAGTGCGGATTAGCACAAACTTTTGAATCCCTTCGCAGGCATGCGCAGGTTTCCTCACGATGTTTTCCTTCACCGTAAGAGCGTCGGATAAAGTACATATAAATTCAAAAACACATTATTACGTGGCGGGATTTGAACCTGCGCCCTACCGGTCGGAAGGCAACAGACCACCCATTGAACTGACGCACACATGAGGTAGATACAATATGTATTAATATTTTATACTAAGCACCTTTTTCTTTTACAGGTTTATACTTGTACATGCTAGTGGTGGAAACATTTACAGCGGAAAATATTAAATTGAAAGTATACACAACAATTGGTTGGGGTAAGAAGACGCTTAACTTTATTTTTTTTACCACTCTGCCCAATTCTTTTCTCGATTTTACACTAGTGTATATTAGTGAACTTTATAGAAAAAATCGACCACTGCTGAACATACGCATTATCTAAAAACGCTAGCCATTCGGCTTTGGGCAGCCTGTATTTTGAATTTAAAAAACGCTTGCCTATATGACATCTCACTTTAAAATGTTTGACTTTAGTGTGTCTAGAGATTAAACCCACTTTTAATAATGTGAACATATTTTTTCTTTTATAATTTAGGCGATGGTTATGGTAATATTACCTATTATTTGTTAACAGGTGCCCCAGCCATATTCATCACAATATGGGTGATATCTCGATGTTTGGTCTCCGTAGTTCCATCCACCGATTCTGATGGGGTAAGATAACAACTATCTTTGTTTCATAAATTCATAAATAAAGTAGTACGTTTTTCCTATATTAAATCGATCTGAAATTTATTGTCGTTGTTGACGGTTCGTGTTCGGAATTGATGCCCGTAAATGCTGGTGTTCCACAGGGCTGTGTACTTTCTCCTACCTTATTCATCCTGCAAAAAAGCTGGGTGTGCTAGGCAGAGCGAAGCAATACTTCCCATCCCACCAGCGTCTTCAGCTTTATAAGGCACAGGTGCGTCCACATATGGAGTATTGCTCGCATCTTTGGGCTGGAGCACCAAAATACCTTCTTCTTCCTCTTGATCGCATACAACGTAGAGCCGCTAGGATGGTCAATGATCCAACAATCACCGGTTGTCTTTACTCTTTGGGCTTACGCAGAGACGTTGCAAGTCTTTGTGTTTTTTACCGTTTGTATAATGGGGAGTGTTCCAAAGAATTGTTCGACCTGCTGCTGCATTCCATCATCGGACTACCCGTCATAAGATAAAATTTCATCCTCATCATCTTGATGGTTGGCGTTCCACAACCGTTCGATTTATGCGGAACTTTCTTCCACGCACACTGCTTTTTATGGAACGACCTCCCAGCAGCGGTTTTCCCCGGAAAATATGACATTGGAACCTTCAAGAAAAGAGCGTATTCCTTCCTAAAAGGCAAGCAACGCACCGGTGACACCTCTGGTGTCTCCGTTGTTTATGGGCGGATATAATCACTTTCCATCAGGTGACTCTCTAGGTCGTTTGCTCCCTATATCATAAAAAAATAAAATGAATTCAATCAAGATTTATTTAAAAAAAATCTATTATTTTTTTAATAAATGGAAAGGTAATTGAATGAGAAATAATATTATTGAATAACTTTCACCCATGTATAAATTATCGGCCATACCAACATATCACAGCTTGCTTGACAACTTGTAAGTAACGGTGCCCAAAAAGTCCATTAACCCTGGAAGACAGTTATTGTTTTTGCTAGGTGAGGAGAAAAAAAACTAGGAAATCGCTAACAAACAAACACGTCCATTGTCATCATCATCATTCCTTCCTTATATATCCACTGCTGAAATAAGGCCTTAACCTTGTGCCAAACGTTTCTCTTTACGTTTTATAAATAATGACCATTTTAAACATACATAATACAGATTCCCTGTATAAATGACAGGAATCGTGAACAATGCCTGTCCTAGATTTTGTACCGAGTCTATCTATTCTAAATTGTGTCATGTGTCATCGTACGCACGCACTATCGCCGTGTCCCAGTGTATAATTCAAATTTGAATAGAAAAAGTGATCATCCTAAACAGTTTCCTATTCCAAAATAAGTACTAGGAAGTGCCAAAGAAACGAGTGCAAAATCACAAATTTAAGTATCATTTGGTCGATTTTATCAGTGTTTACATATTCTATAGGGAAAATAAGATCTATAGGGAAATAAAGGTAAGAACATTTTTTTACTGCCTGTTGAGAATTCAAAATTAATGAGAATTCCGATCTTTTGATCAAGCATAAACTGAGGACAGTATTCAACTTAAATATATAGCATAAAACACTGGAAACGACGCAAACTAATTAACTGATCCTCATCAAATTCACCATGCACAATGTTCTCTCGTTAATATTCAATGCTCGGATACGTGACCGAAAAATAGTGGTATTCCTTCGTGCTTCGGTAGGCACGTTAAGCCTTTTGGTCCAGACACTATCTTAGGATGGGAGTCGTAAAGGTCGCGGATTACGGCTATCACCACATTAAGTTATGTGGATTGGGTTCTAGCCGTTACTCGCAATCGTGTTGTCCTTATCTCCCCATAAAAAAATATTAATAATGACCAACATTCACGAAGCGCCACCTTGCCCCAATTTAACCACGTATGGGTACTAAGCAACAGATAGACATACTTTACTTTTTGTAAATGTAAAAATATTATAGACTAGCGTTATGATAATACCTTCTTATCTTCTTTTTCTCAGCCGTATACTCTTGTCGGAGTAGTCGTGGTTATGTCTCGGTCAGTGTTTGTGGTATGGTCGCTCCGTAATGTGTCGCCATGCATCTCTATTCTTGGCGGAGTGCGAGCACTCGTTAATACTTTTTTCCGTGTTGGACTTGATGAGATCCGTCCATCTAATACCGTCTTATACCCGTAGTATAAGAAGATATTCTCTCGCAGTAAAACATAACCGCTGCATTAAGTCACGTTAAAGCCCGCAGCTCCTGCGACGCGGGCCCCCGTGCGGTACAACATTAGTTTATATTACTAAAATAAAAGTTTTTTCTAAAGCAAAAGTAGCCTAAATGTTTTTTTATTACATCAGCCACCTTTCAATTAAAGTTCCGTCAAAATCGGTCCAGCCGTTTCAGAGATTACCCGGAACAAACAGACAGACAAACATTTTAAAAAGTGTCATTTCGTTGTATGCATCATGTATTCATATGCATGTAGTAAAAAACGGTTATTTGAATATTACAAACAGACACTCCAAATGTATTTATACTCGTTTATGTTTATAAAAACACTCATACCAATACCAAGATATGTACTACCCGGGGATTGAAACCGGTGCCCAACCCTAAGCGTCGCAGTTTACGTCTCACACCAAAATGGTCGCCGACCGATCCAACGATTGTTTGTAAACAATTATCTAATTAATTAATTGATTGATCAACTTGCAGCTTGCGATCGCCAGCGAGACAAATGTGTTTGTGGATACACGAACACCAGGTGGATTGGATCCACAAGGCGCCAGCATTGGCGGGATTAGCTCTCAACCTATTCTTCCTCATCAGGATTATGTGGGTAAGTTTCCCAACAAATACTATTTCGTCAGGACATCGTCGAGCGTTCGAATAAATAAATGTGAATTATTTTATCATGAAAGAAAATCTGTATTATTAGGAAATAGTAGTAGTAGTTGCTATACGACGTACCTTCATACTGTTAGATGGAAAATAAACGATCAACGCTACCCATCCCTAATCAAACGAAGAGTGGTGTCACGTCACTAATATATCTCTCGTGTAAGAGTAATATTTAATCTAAATAATAAACGTATTTAAAGTTGAGGAATCATTTAACAAACATATTTTGTTATTTTAATAAACAATTGGAGTCAATCTTTGAGGTAGTAGTCGATGGCTGCGCATCGGATCCTTGATTTCCCGAGATTTATCGATGTTTTAACCGAGGCAAAAGATTGTATACACGGAAGCGTACTCCATTCCAAACTCATATTTTTAGCTTAACAATAACTAAAGCGGCATCAAACGCGAACCTTTTGTTACATGTTAATAATACGTGGAAATGAGCCTTCTTTAAGCTTTAATTCAATTTTTTTTATGTTACTAAGTGTACATAATAAATATTATTAAGGGCGATCAGGGTGATATGCCTAACCATGACAGAGCGGCATTGAAGGAGGTGAACAACCGATAAACAGTAATTAATCTCCATCAATGCCGCACTGCGCCCGTCACCCGAGACAACAGATGTTAGGTCTCCAAGACCCGGTAATTTTACTAGCTGCAGTGTTTTCATCCCGAAACAGAAGTGAATAACACTCCTGTTTCACGGGACGATATCTGGAACTGCGATGGTACCTAGATAACTCAGAACCTAGTCTACCACCTCGTGATGTAATTAATTTTACTGACACTTACAGATGACTTAATATCATAAACTTGAAAAAAATACTAGAGGCTTCTATAATAGTTGTTATATACCTCGTCTAATAATAAACAAAATACTAGCGACCTTCTTACAATCACTGGACCAGCGTGGCTTGTTACGGTCCATAACCCTCTAATGAAGAAGCGCACATAAAGTTATATCCCTTTTAGTAATGGTATTTTCGACCAAAATGATTATGACGAGATATTAACTTAATTATATTAGCTCCGAGGCTTTAGCGAGTGTATGAAAACAGGAAAAAGGTTGCAGAATTACTATTATGAGAAATTCATAGCGGTATCTCCAGAAATAATGCAAATTGTAACGTTGACAAATAAGGACACGAATTAATACAGTTACTGTTATAATACGGGCATTGTATTTCACGGTGGTTTTACGGACAGTACCAACATTTGTTGCGTGCATGAATGAACATGTATGTTTCGTATTGTTCTGGGCGTTTTCTTTGTATAATATATATGTATTTACAATAAAAATTTTATATTAGTATGTCAATCCGTTGTTTAGTACCCATATAAGAGGTTAAATGCTTGGGACTAGATGGCGCTGTTTGAGTGTCAGAGTATATTTTATTGATATTATATTTGTATAATTTAAATATTATCCTTACATTTATACTTCTGTTAAACTTCGTGAGATCTTTTTTATTATATTATGCATTTAAAAACTTAAATTTCAGTATAATTGTTGAATGAATAGACATATTTTAATATTTTAATTAGTGTATTTTAATGAAAAAAGCTTTTGGAAGAATTTAATATTAATGGTAAATTTTTATTGAAGGTAATAATAACAATGACACAACTTTATTATTTCTAAGTATGAAATGCGACAAATATTGCATCCTATTCCATCCATTTGCATACCTTGTACCGAATATCTCACTCAAGTTCAAAGACCAGAGAGAAACCCGATGTAAAAACTTTTGTTGCAAAAATAAAAGTTGCCAGTCTAGTTATAATTACACCAAGTTACAGCAAACTTTTAATGACGATTGCTGTGCGAAGCAGCAGAATATTTGACTACTTCGCTGAATAATTTATTATCACATCTTTGTTAGGACGTTGTCTCAAAGTTCACAAAGCTCGTGTACAAATTGTTTTGTAAAACGAGACGAGTCTTATTTGTGGATCGGATTCTGTAACATTTATAAACAGAGCGTATAGGCACTTTAAATTTATTTATATATTTAGATTGCCAACTAGATGGTAGACTCAACACTGAGTCGTCTAGGCGGGTACCACCATAGTGCCAGATATCGTCCCGAAGATTAGGAGGGTTTTGCACTTGTGTGTCACATACACAGTTAAAGAGACCTAACACCTGTCGTCTCGGGTGACGGGCGCAGGGCAGTTTTGATGAAAAATAATAACTACCTACTGTTATTAATTTCCTTCAACACTGACGGTAAGTCACCACCAGGTGAGCGAGCTGACCGTTCCGCAATTAGTGAACTGGATAGTTCATTTATTTCGGCTTCGCACGGTTTCAATATTTATCTTTACATTGCACCCATATGTGATTGCTAACAAAGGTAACAAAAGGGAGATGTATTGGCATGAATGAGCTGACTCCACTGAAGCGATACCACGGCTTCACATAAATGTGGCGAAAACTCTTAGTTACTTACAAACACTGTCGGAAAAATTGCGTCTTTTGACTGGAACTCGAACCAGCGACCTCTCTCTTTGTAACTTGTTGCAATCCACTGATGGACATAAGTCCCCCCATTATGCGTTAGATATCCTGGTCTTCGGCTTTCCTCATCCAGCCTCCAACAGCGATCTGCTCCATCAGCCATCGTTTCTGCGACATACGTGACTGCTACTTCAACTTGCTGATCCAGCGAGCTATGTCTGTGATAAAGTTCTCTTACCGATAACATCATTTTTACTTTAATCATGTGATAATTATTTCAAGTGCTTTCTTCCAAAGCCAAGGTTACTGTCATCATATAAAGTATTTTAATTAAATATACTCTCCTTAGGTACTCATAACAAAGCTGCGGTCGGCGAACACTTTGGAAACAGAGCAGTACAGAAAGGCGACAAAAGCTCTGCTAGTCCTAATCCCACTGCTGGGTATCACAAACCTTCTAGTCCTGTGCGGGCCCAGCGATGACTCCTGGTTCGCACACGCCTTCGACTACACGAGAGCGCTCATGCTATCTACACAGGTATGTAATTATTTAATAAAAAAATATTGGTTAGAGAACTAACTATATATCTCATCATCATCAGCTCATTAAACGTTCCCACCAAGGGGCACGGGCCTACCCGTATAGGGTGTATAGGCCTTAGTCGTCCATGCAGCCCAGTACGGGTTGGACGGCTTCACGCAAAACCTTTGAATCTCTTCGCAGGCGTGCACAGCGTTCCTCACGACGTTTTCCTTAACCGTAAGAGCGTCGGATAACGTACATTTAATTTCGAGAATTCGAAAACACATTGGTACGTGGCGGGACTTGAACCTGCGCCCTCAAGATCGGAAAGCAACTGTTCTCACCATTGAGCCACCAACGCTACAATATATCTAAGACATACTAAATCATGGACATCAAAAAATATGTTAAAACTTTCCTAAATAATTCCGTTGTTCGGATGTAACGTAACTCCCAACAGCACTTGGACAATTGGAATTTCAGTTTGTTTCTTTAAAATTAAGACAAATTCGCAACGTACGTTCTGAAACTGACACCTGTCCCACGCACCCAATTGAAATGTTCAATTTTTCCGCAAACGAAACGTTACCGAGCGACCGCAAACTTCCATGTGAACTAGACAGACGGACAGTTGGATTCCCGGAGAGAATTGTTTAATATTACCAACATAGGCAAGGTTGTTGTATATATAATTAAATATCTTGCCTACTAACTTGTGTCATTATCAAAAAACAACTCTTAGAATCGCGCTCTAACTCTTTTCTGGATATTAGTTAATATCTATTGAGTATAATAAATAAATGACATGTGACGCAATCTTTTCTATAAATTATTCAAACCAATATTCCCTTTTTATTAACAAAAATAACCAAAAAATTATAACAAATGTGAGTATTGACAAAAATCTGAACAAGCTGGTTGTTTGATTGATTGATAGAAACGATTAAAAAAAGCACAACGTTTTGATAAACTCCATTTATAAATCCCGTGAAACTAGATTGTAATCACATCAAATCCTTCTTTGCAAAAATTTAATTAAGTTGCCAGTATCCGCATATCGTTGCCTTACCATTACAATAAATATAAAGTAACCTATTACTGGATCAAGTTACTTATGTCACTAGTTATTTTAGTTTTACAACATTTCATAGGACGGACCATCCATTGAATACCGGCAACAATTATTCAATCAACATCTAACTTCATTAGCATTCATTCTCGTGGAGCAATTAGTGCTGCTACAAAAGCGCTAGCTTAACGGACCTTGTTTACTTTCGTTCTATAAATGGAAGAGCAAGCTGTATTTTATATAAACATATCGTGTTACAATTTATGATATTATTGTAATTTAAATAAAGGAATATTATTTTATGCATAAAGTAACCTTACCTTACATTCTCGTACAACCTATTTTTTTAGCTAACATTCTCGTACATGTTTTTTTTTCCAACCACACATTAAAAGTGCGTATCCGACTAAGCAATCTTTTGTGCCAGAACTGAAAATCCCCTTTAGAATTTAAGAAAGTTATTCACTTTCTTAAATTCTAAAGGGGATTTTCAGTTCATATTTATTTATAATAATAGTTTAGCTAGCTTGCTTGGCACAAAGTAATATTATGACTTTGACTTCATAGATTTTTGTGATTCATTTAGATAAACAATACACTAACTGGATGCACAATCACGATGAAATATATTATCAACCAAAAACTATTCTAGCCGCTTGACACATATTTCGACTTATTGTCATATTTATGACATAAAAGTATTCATTAAAATGTTTATCTTAATACGTCATTAAAAAGGGTACAAAATTAAAAGCACTTGCATACTACTCATTATAAGATGTAGCGAGCGACGTGATTATGAATGAAAATTCTGCCAATTGACGTGATGGGCAGAGTGTTGCCGCGAACATTCTTTGAGTGAGATTGTGCATGCAGTTCGTTTATTGTTTATCTAAGGTGATTTGATAAAAATCGTGAATTCTTGCCGCTTAAAAGATTAATCAATTGACTAACTCGTCAATTTGCGGCGTGCCAATTATCAATATTGTAAGATAGAAACATATCAAATATTCAATTAACTTCGTATTCCGCTGATATTTAAACAGCACTGTTTGTTGTTCTAAACTAACATTACACACCTTGTTATTTTACAAAATTCTACGATAACAAGTACCTTATTACAAACCCCTTATTCGACAGCTAAATACAATTTCGTGGAAATGATAAACAGGCTAATTTAACAATAACATTCAATGATTTTCAATTATGTCTACACTCGTGTAGCTAAAGAGATACAATGGAATGATTTAAATGATTTGAACGTGATGTTACAGGCTAAATTAGCTTTATTACAGAAAATAACATTATGCTGTGATATGTTTGTAAAGCCGTGGTTTCTTAATTCAAAGTGACAGTTTTAGGGGAAATGTATTACTTGGTGGATGCGTTTTACTTCATGAAAATGAAATTGATATAAGGGTTCCCAGGTTAAAACTTTTGAGCCCTAATACAATCTCACTTGCACTTTTCATTCAAAAAAACCAATCGAGGCTCTGGGGACCTAAATTGAAAGACAAGATACACTATTATTTTGTATGCAACTGTACTGTACAGGTAAGCATACTTCAAAAGCGTATCGAATGCAAAAAACAAATGTCCTTCAAATATTCTGAACCAAAACAATAGACAGTTCTTATTCCCTTTCACGACCTAACCGTCTAATTACTCGTATAACTTTCGTGCCCCGGAAAAGATTTCAGAGTTCATAAAGAAAGGCTGCGGGCTGGAATAAAAGTTAATGGTTCTTTATCTACAGCCTACCGATGCGGGGGCTATGTTATAGAGCTTTCTTTGGAATAAAGCAGTAATGTGACTCCACGTTTACAATCTTATATTGGATTTTACCAATTACAGACATTTTAAATGAACCCATATTAAAGCTTTTTTAATCTCTAGTGCCTTTATTTATAAAAAAACACATAAAACCTGCATAAAAAGTAAGGGTTTAGGCGTTAATATTTATACTGTGATAAGCCCCAGCACTAAGTTAATTCTCGAATGTCAAATACTCTATAAATTCTACTATTATTTCAGTCAGATGTTCCCCAAGCGATTGTTTCCTTCGAATGCTCACGATCAACTGTCTGTAGAAGCGTGCGCCATCTTTATAAAATAATTGTTCAGTGTGATCCATAAAGCAACATTGCTATTATAATCGATTTGCATCTGAACAAAGTTCGAAATGAATTCGCAGTTTATAAAAAACACGATCAATAAAATAAATCACGACATATTGATGTCATAGTTTTATCTAGGTTTTAGGCACAGGTTTACCTAGTTCAGGCAAATGTGAATAATGTCGACCTATTTTAAATTTGAGCTTGTCATGTACATTTATTGGTTTTAAATGAAATAAATAATATTTTGATTTGATTTAATTTGATAGTAATCACATATATTGAATGCTATTTTTATAGACCATAATGCAACATAATATTCGGTGACGACAGAAACACGATATCATGTTAAAAAACATCGCAACCTGTACAGCAGAAGTAAGAGGCGCCTTAATCTCCTCCGCAAAAACAATAGTTTAGCAAAAGTATTTAAATCTCAACAAAAACCAGGGCCGCATTATTACTCCTTAGTGTTCTCGCTAATGTTAGAGCATTAGTTTACAAAATAACGAGTTTCGGGATGAAATTAATGAGCAAACATAAAAGATGGCGTTTTTATAAATGGACACTATTTACAGTAAAATATTTTCTCTTATTCGCTACATTTAAATATATTTCTGCATTTTTTAGTGATACCATTGCTCGGTTTTTATTAAAAAACTAGTGTGAGGTAATCTTAACAACGCATAGCTTAACTGCTCTACAAAAGTATTTATGCATTACAAAAGGGTCAGAACCAAATACATACGAATTTAACCTGTGAAAGATCGTATATAAGATCGTCTACGTGAGATCTTAGTCTCACCTTTCCTGCTGGCATAACAGTGGCGTTGTAGTGTATTTTATGATGTATAGTAGGTTTATGTGGGAACATATAACTTTAAAAGAATTTTCTCGAATTTTCCATCCTCCTTTGAACACGTTTGCGATCATGGCTTAACATTTTAATATTGTTACGCGGAGCATTTTGTTAATATGTTCCCGTGAAAGCTACTCTAGTAAAGTAAAGCCAAGCCGCATTTAATAAATTTTAATCTCATGCTTATACTATTAAAGTGTACGTGGTATATCTATTTTTATTATACATTTATAAATAAATATCCACAGACATTCACACAGCACCATCTGTAGTTAGGATACTATACAACTAATAAACATACATTTATACTTTTTTTTTGTAAATACATATCATACATAGAAACACCCAGAACAGCATGTTCATGCACACAAATTTTTGTACTGCCCGGTATTAAACCCGGAACCCTTGGTATAGTAGCCAACGTCTCAACCAGCAAGGGAAACAACACTGTACAGCCTTGTTTATATGTCATTTAATTATTATTTATACATAGATGTGTATATTTTAATACTATTATATGTATCGTAATGTTTATTAAATTAGTATTATGCATATGGCCAACATTCTTAAATATATCACTTTATTAGATTTGTATTTAAATACCTATTGTTTATATTGACAGTCAATAAGACAGCCTTTCATTTGTTTATTTATTTATCCTTTATCTTTATCCATGATAGTCACTTGTGCTCTGTCAGAATAACAGCGTTGCCGTGTCCACTTTTGAATTATTTTAATGCCAACTCAACACACGGCAACAAAAACTGAGACAGGGCCTTTTTGACCACATAAATATATTGTATTTTCTATTTTATTAAGTATACAATGATTTGCTTTTTTTCGTTCTTTTTACATTGTTTTTTTTTGTTTTGTTTTCTTTGTTTTTGTTTCCTTTATCGTTGAATTGTTTTGTACTGTTATAGTCTTGTAATGTTAATTTTGTGGTCAAATAAATGTATTTTCTTTCTTTCTTTCAACCATTACACCACAGGGGTCGTCAAAGTAATAAGTATTCATAAATTGTTTGTTGGATGTTATAGGCTAATGACGATTATGTAGTTAATAATGAAATGTAATTAATATGCGTGGAACAGATAGCTCATTTTGCTTTATTTTTTTATTCATGTATTGATTTTTGTGCAATAATTAAACTCTGAACTACACATAGAGTACCTTAATACGTCGCTTAGCCGAATTATACTTCATTAATAGAAATCACAAGCTCTTCCATCTCAACCAAATTTGAATAACTTAGAGTTTCTTTGAAAACAATAACAAAGAACTACAATTAGACTCTCTGTCTCTTAATTCTGTCTCTTAATACATGACTTCAATATCAAACGAAAAATTTACATTTTCATTCCATTAATTAATTATTAATTGAAGAAGATGCAACGACTCTTGATGTCTTGCTCTAGCGCGCGGTACCTTTACATAAGCGCTCTTGTACTTCAACTTACGAACATTTACTGTATGAACGTGGGCATGGATCGAAACTAAAGTATATATAATATTTCGCCACCTATATTTATTGGCCATTGGTGTGGACTGTTGCCTTCCGATCCCGCCACGTACTAATGTATTTTCAAAGTTTCGAAATTATATGTACGTTTATCCGACGCTCTTACGGTAAACAAAAACATAGTGAAGAAAGAAATCTGCGTACGCCAACGGATAAATTCAATGCATGAGGTCTCAGGTCTGCTACCAGTTTTCCGCTCATTTTTTCCCTAAGCCGTGCTACTCTTTCGACACTTTTTATCTTGCCTGTAGTCTATTGTTTTCTTTTGGCTGGGTTGATTTTGTCAGAACTTTCACGGGCAGATAACTAAAGTATGATGAAGTAACTAAGGCCATTTAAACTACTTCCGTGGTTTAATGGGTATAGCGTGCAGCTTGGAACACTGCGTGTCTGCTGGTCGTGGGTTCGAATCCCGTGGGATAAAGTCGCTTTGTGCGGTTTCCTCAGTTAGTTTAAGTTATTGCAGGCTGAATCGCCTGATCATCCGAAACAAAAGATGATGGAATTTGGAGACCACGTTAAGCCGTCGGTCCCGAGTACTATCTTAGAATAGTAATAACACCCACCAACCCGCATTGGGTCAGCGTGTCGGGTTACGGCCCACGAGTATCTTCCCATAGCTATGCTGTGCGGGATGGCCTGTGCCCGGCAGTAGGCCATAGGCTGATGATGAAGGCCGCTTTTATGTCTACGCGGCGGAAATAGCGAGCCAGTAATAAATAAACTAATAATATTATTATTTAATGAAAATAAAACATATATTTTCAATAGTCCCCGTCGGCCATATTGTATTAATGGCGTCCACGAGTCATCACTTCGCGCGCTCTCAACCGCGCGTCAAAGACGCCCGACTGCCTAGCTGACAAAAGCGCAGTCTTCACATAACGACCGTATAATTGCGAGGCTTGGCAGCAAACTGTTTTCTTGGCGACTGCTTGTGACTTGCAAAAACTTACCGCTTGCAAACTTTCGAGAGTTGCTAATTACATTTTGCATTTTGTTGCAACTTGGCCTATATTGACGGAGATATGAGTTGCGGCTATGGCTACTATAGAATAAAGTGCAGATTCACTGTGAAACTTTCTAATTACAATGCGTATAAGGAGTTAGTTATTAGCTGTGCCGTCCCGCGACTTATACACAAAACGGATTGTTTTAAGCATACATTCATAATATGGCTGAAAATAATATCGTTCAAAGCTAAATCATTGTGTTAAACCTTTTTTATGTTATGAATAGATATTTATAACAAACATATATATCGTTTAAAATATCCCAAACCACATTTTTGTGCTTGTTCATATTGTGCTTACAACGAAAACGTTGACCCGACCCGAACGTTCGCCTTGGTTGGTGTAAGTTTTGCGGTCGTATACGATGCAGCTGAGAAACGAGATCTATTAAATCAAACTTATAGCGCTGAACCGACTATTGTGGGCTCCGTCTAGCAAAAGTTTTGTTTATTTCGTTTATTTAACATCTGAAGTTTGCATTTTATAACGCTTAGCTTTAAACACGCAAACAAATATTTGAATACATTTCAAGCCAAGCAAAACCCACTTGCATGACTTGAAAAGTATTTCAATTGAAAAAATATAGAAAATCTTTATACAAGCATTGAGTAAAGAAATTGATTCGGCAGAATAATACAGCTTATGTAAGTGGGACTTGGATAGAATTCAAAATATTGAATTTTCTTATAATTGCAAAACACAAATAATTTTACAAATTTCTGAATTAGCGGGAGAGCTAGAGATGCTCAAAATGCAAATGCTTAAGTATTATAGGAATCTATTGGATTGTAAAGATAAGATCATAGAACGAAAAAGTTCATAATTTTGTATACATTCATACATTGATGCGAAAAGTGTAATTATGAATGTAAGTATACACAATTATAAACGCTCCCTGCAATTATTTTAGAGGATCTCAAAACAATAAAGTTTTTAAAGGAAGAAAACGGCAAACTTAAATTTTAATTATCACTTTTATTTTTGTGTAGGAACTGAAACAAACTTTCCAAAAAGTTAAGTTTTCTGAAATGTTATTGTTAAATTTATGTTATTCAATCAAGTTCGAACAGACATTGAAGAGCGTCGGTGGCTCAATGGTGTGGACTGTTACCCTCCTAATGTGTTTTCAAATTTTCTAAAAATATATGTACGTTATCCGACGCTTTTACGGTGAAAGAAAACATCGTGAGGAAACCTGCGCAAGCCTGTGAAAAGATTCAATGGTTGTGCGTGAAGTCGTCCAACCTAATCAAGCCTAATCACCCTATACTTGTGCACCTCGGTAAAAACGTGTAGCTGATGATAAATCAAATTCGAAGGAATGAAAATTGTGAGTTATATTTTGTTATGAGTTAAATACATAAAGTCAGTTAAAAAAACCGTACAGATCTACAAAATCTGTAATAAGTATTTCTGCATTTCTAGTTTACCAGAAACGACCTTTGATATCAAAACTGCATTTCCTAAGAATGCCTTTTATTTTGTACAGGAGCCGTAAATACTAAGAAAATAATTTTCTTTTGCATTCGCATAACAAAGGCCATATATACTGAAAACAGTATTTTCTATACAATACAATAAATGTCTTTGTTAAGTGACTCGTTATTGACATACCAACTTAGTATGCTTCCAAGCAATTGTGTTAGTTCTTTTTCTATTATTATTAAAGGTTTCATTTATTTTGTACCATACTTTGTTAAAGTTCGCAACGCTAAGAAGACAAAATATANAGAGATACAATGGAATGATTTAAATGATTTGAACGTGATGTTACAGGCTAAATTAGCTTTATTACAGAAAATAACATTATGCTGTGATATGTTTGTAAAGCCGTGGTTTCTTAATTCAAAGTGACAGTTTTATGGGAAATGTATTACTTGGTGGATGCGTTTTACTTCATGAAAATGAAATTGATATAAGGGTTCCCAGGTTAAAACTTTTGAGCCCTAATACAATCTCACTTGCACTTTTCATTCAAAAAATACCAATCGAGGCTCTGGGGACCTAAATTGAAAGACAAGATACACTATTATTTTGTATGCAACTGTACTGTACAGGTAAGCATACTTCAAAAGCGTATCGAATGCAAAAAACAAATGTCCTTCAAATATTCTGAACCAAAACAATAGACAGTTCTTATTCCCTTTCACGACCTAACCGTCTAATTACTCGTATAACTTTCGTGCCCCGGAAAAGATTTCAGAGTTCATAAAGAAAGGCTGCGGGCTGGAATAAAAGTTAATGGTTCTTTATCTACAGCCTACCGATGCGGGGGCTATGTTATAGAGCTTTCTTTGGAATAAAGCAGTAATGTGACTCCACGTTTACAATCTTATATTGGATTTTACCAATTACTGACATTTTAAATGAACCCATATTAAAGCTTTTTTAATCTCTAGTGCCTTTATTTATAATAAAACACATAAAACCTGCATAAAAAGTAAGGGTTTAGGCGTTAATATTTATACTGTGATAAGCCCCAGCACTAAGTTAATTCTCAAATGTCAAATACTCTATAAATTCTACTATTATTTCAGTCAGATGTTCCCCAAGCGATTGTTTCCTTCGAATGCTCACGATCAACTGTCTGTAGAAGCGTGCGCCATCTTTATAAAATAATTGTTCAGTGTGATCCATAAAGCAACATTGCTATTATAATCGATTTGCATCTGAACAAAAGTTCGAAATGAATTCGCAGTTTATAAAAAACACGATCAATAAAATAAATAACGACATATTGATGTCATAGTTTTATCTAAGTTTTAGGCACAGGTTTACCTAGTTCAGGCAAATGTGAACAATGTCGACCTATTTTAAATTTGAGCTTGTCATGTACATTTATTGGTTTTAAATGAAATAAATAATATTTTGATTTGATTTAATTTGATAGTAATCACATATATTGAATGCTATTTTTATGACCATAATGCAACATAATATTCGGTGACGACAGAAACAACGATATCATGTTAAAAAACATCGCAACCTGTACAGCAAAGTAAGAGGCGCCTTAATCTCCTCCGCAAAAACAATAGTTTACAAAAGTATATTTAAATCTCAACAAAAACCAGGGCCGCATTATTACTCCTTAGTGTTCTCGCTAATGTTAGAGCATTAGTTTACAAAATAACGAGTTTCGGGATGAAATTAATGAGCAAATATAAAAGATGGCGTTTTTATAAATGGACACTATTTTACAGTAAAATATTTTCTCTTATTCGCTACATTTAAATAATATTTCTGCATTTTTTTAGTGATACCATTGCTCGGTTTTTATTAAAAACTAGTGTGAGGTAATCTTAACAACGCATAGCTTTAACTGCTCTACAAAAGTATTTATGCATTACAAAAGGGTCAGAACCAAATACATACGAATTTAACCTGTGAAAGATCGTATATAAGATCGTCTACGTGAGGATCTTAGTCTCACCTTTCCTGCTGGCATAACAGTGGCGTTGTAGTGTATTTTATGATGTATAGTAGGTTTATGTGGGAACATATTAACTTTAAAAGAATTTTCTCGAATTTTCCATCCTCCTTTGAACACGTTTGCGATCATGGCTTAACATTTTAATATTGTTACGCGGGAGCATTTTGTTAATATGTTCCCGTGAAAGCTACTCTAGTAAAGCCAAGCCGCATTTAATAAATTTTAATCTCATGCTTATACTATTAAAGTGTACGTGGTATATCTATTTTTATTATACATTTATAAATAAATATCCACAGACATTCACACAGCACCATCTGTAGTTAGGATACTATACAACTAATAAACATACATTTATACTTTTTTTTGTAAATACATATCATACATAGAAACACCCAGAACAGGCATGTTCATGCACACAAATTTTTGTACTGCCCAGGTATTAAACCCGGAACCCTTGGTATAGTAGCCAACGTCTCAACCAGCAAGGGAAACAACACTGTACAGCCTTGTTTATATGTCATTTAATTATTATTTATACATAGATGTGTATATTTTAATACTATTATATGTATCGTAATGTTTATTTAATTAGTATTATGCATATGGCCAACATTCTTAAATATATCACTTTATTAGATTTGTATTTAAATACCTATTGTTTATATTGACAGTCAATAAGACAGCCTTTCATTTGTTTATTTATTTATCCTTTATCTTTATCCATGATAGTCACTTGTGCTCTGTCAGAATAAACGTTGCCGTGTCCACTTTTGAATTATTTTAATGCCAACTCAACACACGGCAACAAAACTGAGACAGGGCCTTTTTGACCACATAAATATATTGTATTTTCTATTTTATTAAGTATACAATGATTTGCTTTTTTTCGTTCTTTTTACATTGTTTTTTTTGTTTTGTTTTTGTTTCCTTTATCGTTGAATTGTTTTGTACTGTTATAGTCTTGTAATGTTAATTTTGTGGTCAAATAAATGTATTTTCTTTCTTTCTTTCTTTCTTTCAACCATTACACCACAGGGGTCGTCAAAGTAATAAGTATTCATAAATTGTTTGTTGGATGTTATAGGCTAATGACGATTATGTAGTTAATAATGAAATGTAATTAATATGCGTGGAACAGATAGCTCATTTTGCTTTATTTTTTTATTCATGTATTGATTTTTGTGCAATAATTAAACTCTGAACTACACATAGAGTACCTTAATACGTCGCTTAGCCGAATTATACTTCATTAATAGAAATCACAAGCTCTTCCATCTCAACCAAATTTGAATAACTTAGAGTTTCTTTGAAAACAATAACAAAGAACTACAATTAGACTCTCTGTCTCTTAATACATGACTTTAATATCAAACGAAAAATTTACATTTTCATTCCATGCAACGACTCTTGATGTCTTGCTCTAGCTCGCGGTACCTTGACATAAGCGCTCTTGTACTACAACTTACGAACATTTACTGTATGAACGTGGGCATGGATCGAAACTAAAGTATATATAATATTTCGCCACCTATATTTATTGGCCATTGGTGTGGACTGTTGCCTTCCGATCCCGCCACGTACTAATGTATTTTCAAAGTTTCGAAATTATATGTACGTTTATCCGACGCTCTTACGGTAAAGAAAAACATAGTGAAGAAAGAAATCTGCGTACGCCAACGGATAAATTCAATGCATGAGGTCTCAGGTCTGCTACCAGTTTTCCGCTCATTTTTTCCCTAAGCCGTGCTACTCTTTCGACACTTTTTATCTTGCCTGTAGTCTATTGTTTTCTTTTGGCTGGGTTGATTTTGTCAGAACTTTCACGGGCAGATAACTAAAGTATGATGAAGTAACTAAGGCCATTTAAACTACTTCCGTGGTTTAATGGGTATAGCGTGCAGCTTGGAACACTGCGTGTCTGCTGGTCGTGGGTTCGAATCCCGTGGGATAAAGTCGCTTTGTGCGGTTTCCTCAGTTAGTTTAAGTTATTGCAGGCTGAATCGCCTGATCATCCGAAACAAAAGATGATGGAATTTGGAGACCACGTTAAGCCGTCGGTCCCGAGTACTATCTTAGAATAGTAATAACACCCACCAACCCGCATTGGGTCAGCGTGTCGGGTTACGGCCCACGAGTATCTTCCCATAGGTATGCTGTGCGGGATGGCCTGTGCCCGGCAGTAGGCCATAGGCTGATGATGAAGGCCGCTTTTATGTCTACGCGGCAGAAATAGCGAGCCAGTAATAAATAAACTAATAATATTATTATTTAATGAAAATGAAACATATATTTTCAATAGTCCCCGTCGGCCATATTGTATTAATGGCGTCCACGAGTCATCACTTCGCGCGCTCTCAACCGCGCGTCAAAGACGCCCGACTGCCTAGCTGACAAAAGCGCAGTCTTCACATAACGACCGTATAATTGCGAGGCTTGGCAGCAAACTGTTTTCTTGGCGACTGCTTGTGACTTGCAAAAACTTACCGCTTGCAAACTTTCGAGAGTTGCTAATTACATTTTGCATTTTGTTGCAACTTGGCCTATATTGACGGAGATATGAGTTGCGGCTATGGCTACTATAGAATAAAGTGCAGATTCACTGTGAAACTTTCTAATTACAATGCGTATAAGGAGTTAGTTATTAGCTGTGCCGTCCCGCGACTTATACACAAAACGGATTGTTTTAAGCATACATTCATAATATGGCTGAAAATAATATCTTTCAAAGCCAAATCATTGTGTTAAACCTTTTTTTATGTTATGAATAGATATTTATAACAAACATATATATCGTTTAAAATATCCCAAACCACATTTTTGTGCTTGTTCATATTGTGCTTACAACGAAAACGTTGACCCGACCCGAACGTTCGCCTTGGTTGGTGTAAGTTTTGCGGTCGTATACGATGCAGCTGAGAAACGAGATCTATTAAATCAAACTTATAGCGCTGAACCGACTATTCTGGGCTCCGTCTAGCAAAAGTTTTGTTTATTTCGTTTATTTAACATCTGAAGTTTGCATTTTATAACGCTTAGCTTTAAACACGCAAACAAATATTTGAATACATTTCAAGCCAAGCAAAACCCACTTGCATGACTTGAAAAGTATTTCAATTGAAAAAATATAGAAAATCTTTATACAAGCATTGAGTAAAGAAATTGATTCGGCAGAATAATACAGCTTATGTAAGTGGGACTTGGATAGAATGCCAAATATTGAATTTTCTACTTAGGTGAATGTTTTAATTAGAGATTTATGAACTTAAAGAAAATTCTATAAACTAACATTTCTAACAACTAAAAACCTTAAAAATTAAATATTATAACTAAAATAAAAAATATATATAATAACTAAATAAAATAATTAAAAGAACCCCCCTTTGGTAAAGTTCCGAAGACACTGGCAGCGTTACCCCTTAATAATAATTAAGAATAATTTAACCGAATTTTCTTATAATTGCAAAACACAAATAATTTTACAAATTTCTGAATTAGCGGGAGGGCTAGAGATGCTCAAAATGCAAATGCTTAAGTATTATTGGATTGTAAAGATAAGATCATAGAACAGAAAAAGTTCATAATTTTGTATACATTCATACATTGATGCGAAAAGTGTAATTATGAATGTAAGTATACACAATTATAAACGCTCCCTGCAATTATTTTAGAGGATCTCAAAACAATAAAGTTTTTAAGGGAAGAAAACGGCAAACTTAAATTTTAATTATCACTTTTATTTTTGTGTAGGAACTGAAACAAACATTCCAAATACTTTCCAAAAAGTTAAGTTTTCTGAAATGTTATTGTTAAATTTATGTTATTCAATCAAGTTCGAACAGACATTGAGAGCGTCGGTGGCTCAATGGTGTGGACTGTTACCCTCCTAATGTGTTTTCAAATTTTCTAAAAATATATGTACGTTATCCGACGCTTTTACGGTGAAAGAAAACATCGTGAGGAAACCTGCGCAAGCCTGTGAAAAGATTCAATGGTTGTGCGTGAAGTCGTCCAACCTAATCAAGAATAATTTAACCGAATTTTCTTATAATTTGCAAAACACAAATAATTTTACAAATTTCTGAATTAGCGGGAGGCTAGAGATGCTCAAAATGCAAATGCTTAAGTATTATTGGATTGTAAAGATAAGATCATAGAACGAAAAAGTTCATAATTTTGTATACATTCATACATTGATGCGAAAAGTGTAATTATGAATGTAAGTATACACAATTATAAACGCTCCCTGCAATTATTTTAGAGGATCTCAAAACAATAAAGTTTTTAAGGGAAGAAAACGGCAAACTTAAATTTTAATTATCACTTTTATTTTTGTGTAGGAACTGAAACAAACTTTCCAAAAAGTTAAGTTTTCTGAAATGTTATTGTTAAATTTATGTTATTCAATCAAGTTCGAACAGACATTGAGAGCGTCGGTGGCTCAATGGTGTGGACTGTTACCCTCCTAATGTGTTTTCAAATTTTCTAAAAATATATGTACGTTATCCGACGCTTTACGGTGAAAGAAAACATCGTGAGGAAACCTGCGCAAGCCTGTGAAAAGATTCAATGGTTGTGCGTGAAGTCGTCCAACCTAATCAAGCCTAATCACCCTATACTTGTGCACCTCGGTAAAAACGTGTAGCTGATGATAAATCAAATTCGAAGGAATGAAAATTGTGAGTTATATTTTGTTATGAGTTAAATACATAAAGTCAGTTAAAAAAACCGTACAGATCTACAAAATCTGTAATAAGTATTTCTGCATTTCTAGTTTACCAGAAACGACCTTTGATATCAAAACTGCATTTCCTAAGAATGCCTTTTATTTTGTACAGGAGCCGTAAATACTAAGAAAATAATTTTCTTTTGCATTCGCATAACAAAGGCCATATATACTGAAAACAGTATTTTCTATACAATACAATAAATGTCTTTGTTAAGTGACTCGTTATTGACATACCAACTTAGTATGCTTCCAAGCAATTGTGTTAGTTCTTTTTCTATTATTATTAAAGGTTTCATTTATTTTGTACCATACTTTGTTAAAGTTTCGCAACGCTTAAGAAGACAAAAATAAATTATTATATTACCAATTACACCTAATTAAAGAGTTCAAGTTAAGATGAATACATAACATTACTTTTGGTACCTATCATCATCAGATCATTATACGTCTTCACCGAGAAGTACGAGCCTACCCGTATAGGATGTCTGGGCCTAATCGTCCACGCAGCCTCAGTGTCGATTGGTCGACTTTACGCACAACCTTTGAATTTCTTCGTAGGTGTGCGCTGGTTTCCTCACGATGATTACCTTCCCCGTAGTCCTTTGACAGTCGTTAACGCCCACTAATCCGCATTGAGCCCGCGTGGTGGGACTGTTGGGTTAAGACCTTATCCCCATGGCTATGTTG
>PQWD01001634.1:28798-118139 GCA_019425675.1 Leucinodes orbonalis
TCTGGATATAGGAGAAGACTTAGAAGTAGGAGTCAGCTCCAAAAGTAGATGATAATCTTTTTTTTATAATCGTCATATATATATTTTTAAGATCCATATTTTCGGTTAATAAACGAGCAAATAAGACTAGTAGTGAAATCTCAGCTTCACAGAGAAGTGTTGTAAAAATCCAGAATTATTAATGTAATAATCATGCTCAGCACTGCCCATAGGCAGCCTCTGGCAGGGTCACCAAGTAATATTAGACATCGATGATCTGGTTTATTGATGTATTTGATAAAATCACAATGAAGTCTCTCACATCATTATATCGTATGAATGTGTGGACAATCGTATCACACAATACAATTTAACTTATGAAAATATAAATACTGAACATACTTTTGAGGCTGACTGTACTTAATGACACAATATGAATGTAGCACTTAATGACATTATAAATATTTTCCTTAATCGTAAGAGCGATGATAAGAGAGAGATTTTTTGTGAGGTCGTGGTAACACTTCATGCCAAGAAATTTCTTCCAAACTTTTTAGCGTCATGATTGTTGATAACTCAATAAACCTTGCAGTTTTGTGGTATGTAAAACCATTTTACTTTTAGTATCTTAGAAAACAAGCTGGTAATATGTATGTATCGACCACAAAGTGATTTCTTTTGGCGTTTTTTCCTATTGCTAAATGATAACCAATTTATCATAGAAAAGCAACACCCTGTTGTCATTTGAATAATTAAAATCATATCCACACCATAACTAGCTTCCTTACTAAATCCTTCAATCCAAATTCTGCCTATTATTATTCCGTATTTGAATATACGTGATACAAACGCGCCCGTAACTTTAAAAATGTACAACGCATGAGCTACGTTTCTTGCTACGCCGTAGCCGTACAAACGTAGATGTTGTGTTGCCACTGAGTTTCAGAATAATGGCTTTTTGAGAAGTTAGAAAGGGATAAGGTAGGGCTAGATTAAGCATCAAAAGATTTTCTGTCCTAATGATCCTGAAATAATCATGTCTAGAAGCCGTCTTTTTAGATCGTCTAAAAAAAAGGTCATCATGACCGATGAAATAGGCAAAAAAGTACCTGTATGTGTACAAAATCACAAAAACTTCATAATTTGGTAATATTTTTAAGACAGTGAAAAAGAGCTCGATTGCTCTTTTCGGGCTAAATCGTTAAAAAAGGAGTTCACCTATACTTGAAAGTGCTAAATCTATCTAAAAAATTGGCCAAGCGCGAGTCTGACTCGCCTGTGTGGAGGGTTCCGCAACAGCAAGTAACATAAAATACAAGCAATTTTATTTACTTAGGCACCTACTACAGCTTTAATATGAAAAATAGTTCGTCGTTTATGATATAAAAAAAAACGACACACCAGATGTCGTTCAAACTAAATTTCGTTGTAAATTTTATGGTAATGTACATCATTTATTTTTTTATCAACCCCATAGTTAGAAATTAGAGGGGGGGGGGCACACTTTTTTCAACTTTGGAAGTGTCCTCTTCGGCAAACTAATTCAATTTATAAAAAAATGATATTAGAAACCTCGATATCATTTTTTTAAATACATTGATACACACGGAGGGGTATGATGAAAAAAATTTTTGAGTTTCAGTTCAATGTATGGGGAACCCCAAAATATACATATATTTTTTTAAGTTTCTTGTCAACTTAATAGCGGTTCACAGTATACATATACTTAAAAAGTTTTAATAGTGTAGTGTTTATAGTTTCGGAGAAAAAGGCATACGGACGGACAGACAGACAGACAGACAGACATGACGAATCTATAAGGGTTCCGTTTTTTGTCATTTGGCTACGGAACCCTAAAAGGTCTGCGGTGGCAATAATGCGTAGATATATCTTCCATATCTGTGACTACG
The DNA here is from genome assembly GCA_019425675.1 of Leucinodes orbonalis. NCBI lineage: Eukaryota > Metazoa > Arthropoda > Insecta > Lepidoptera > Crambidae > Leucinodes > Leucinodes orbonalis. The sequence continues at coordinate 30,688 of PQWD01001634.1, forward strand.
ACTGATTGATGCGGCTACGTTGACTTGCTACAAGTACAATATCTCTGCTACGACTGATTGATGCGACTACGGGGCCATATTGCGTCTTCAAACTATTTCACCAAACTTCACTTTGTTGCTGTAAGCCATCGGGTCTCTCAAAGGGCTGTATCATCCATCATTATTGAAGCTAAGCCGCGTCTTTACAAGTAAATTACATTTACCGGTTACATAATAGATGTTATTGTTTGTTTTTGTAGAAATCAGGGGCAAATCTGGTAGAAAATGCATTCTTACAATCATTTCAACACACCAAAAGTCACAATATTTTTTACCTGAGAATATGTCTTTTTTTAAGGACACCAGTTCATATAGCTCCAGACATGTTTCCGATGACAACGAACTCAAAATTTTAATCGTACATAGCAGAGTTTCAAACGTATTTAGCATGTGCTATGCCACGTTCGAAACGTAGTAATTTGACTTATATGTGGGTACATTATTATATTTTTTTTGTATGTTCAGAGAATTCAAGTTGTATTAACTTACTCTGATTATCGTACCCTGATTTAAAAGGCGGGCAACGAATTTTTTTGTTCCTCTGGTATTGCAAATGTCCATGGGCAGTATTAACTTTCCTCCGGTTCTAACCAATATCCCCTACTATGAATGAATTTAAATATACAATGTGACGTCAGAAATTCGCTTCCACGTTTCGATCGCAGTAACGTCACTACGTAGCAGAGCGGCAACGTACTGAAAATGGTACAGTCGACTCTCGTTAATTCGAAACTCGAGGGACTCTTAAAATATTTCGAATTATCGAATGTTTAAATATCAAATGGTTCGAAATTTGTGAGAGAAAATCAATAAAACTTCGAATTACCAAGTATTGATCAATAATTATCTCATTATCTACTATTCTATAACAATGAAAAAAAGTTTAGAGTGTACATACATAAATCTATTCATATGTGAATTAAATTATGTTTGAAAGAACTCTGTTATACTGGTTTGCTTCAAAACTATTCATAACTAAACAAAGGTTCGTGTATGTTGATACAAATTTGAACTTTTCGCACAAATTTACTTACATTACAATCATTCGACCTGTTGTCTCTGCAACTTTGAATTGTCGAGTGTGACGCCGATGAGTTCGAATAAACGCGTCGTTTTATTGTATAGCAATGATTTTTCGTTCGAATTACCAAGTGCATAAAAATGTATTGATTTAGTTCGAAATTAAAGAGATTTTGTAGGGCACTCGTGATAACTTAAATTTATAGGGAGGTTCGATTTATCGCAGGTTGGAATTAACGAGAGTCGACTGTATTGCTTTTTTTTCGTCACCTGAGACGACAGATGTTAATCTCTCATAGAGCGACCACACCTGTTAGAACATTATTTACTAAGATATTAACACTTAAAAACATCGTAACACAGAAATACTTATTTACTTCAAAATTATCTCCTATCTCCATTCTATGTATTTCTAAGTGGTAAACTCGGTACTGAATTGTCGACCTCTGCAGTGCCAGATATCATCCCGTGAAACAGGACGTTATGCCACTTTTGTGTTTCGGATGAGGGCGCTGTAGCTAGTGAAATTACCGGTATAAGAGACTTAACATCTGTTGACTCGGGTGATGGGCGTAGTGCGGCATTGGTGAATAATCATAACTGTCTATCAGTTGTTGGTCTCCTTCAATGCCATTTGTCATAGGTCAGCGTTTACTATGGTTTCTTACCATCAGGTGAGCGTCTAATCGTCCTGTCCACTTATAAAAAACTAGCGAAAAGTGATTTCTCTCCGCGGGATTTACCAAGACCTCTGTGTCACGCAACCGAACGTGTGCCCACTAGACCACCGCGGAGGTACCTTACTGTAAAATCGCCAGATGCTCCCAGTCCCACATAATATTCCCCAATGCGAATTAATTTAAACAGACAATTGACGTCAGCAAACCCGCTTTCCACGCTTCTAGTGCAATGACGTCACGACGCAGCGGAGCGGCAACGCATTTAAAATGCAATTCATCTCAGTGCACGCTCTTTGTAGCTGCTGTTGTGTCTTGTTATTTTTTAATTTCAACGACCTGCCGTCTGCAAAGTATCCGCCGAGGATGCGGGTCCTGATGAAAATTATTGTGTGATGGTGTTTTTTTCATTAATTAGAAACAAGATAGCGTGGGATCATATTACTTTGAATACTCTATCTATAGAGACAAGACTATCGCCAGGCTATCTGATACTTGATAAACATCAGCAGGCTGATCGCATTTTTCAAACGAAGCGATGCGATTATAAAATGGGTGTAGTTACACATCCTTCCGATCCCGTAATAGTTGACATTTCGATATTGCCATAAGATTATGTTTCAATTTCGTCAGAACTAGCTGTCAAATGATATGCGCGATATACTGACTGATATGTGGTAGTTACATTACAGCTGTCACAATGTAGCCTGCAGATCGCTATTTTGGTTAAAATAGAACCATTCGTTCTTGAATCAAAACCACGGCCTGACAAGTGCAGCGTACTTCCGCTCTTACGGTGAAGGAAAACATCGTGAGGACATCTGCGAAGAGATTCAAAGGTTGTGAGTGTATCTACGCACTGTAGGCTCAACGTTCTTTTCAATTCTTTTACAATCCTATCACCATCACGATGGACAAAGTGCGTAAATCTTCGCAAAACACACGAAATACTTTTAGACCGAAGTTCCGCCGACTCCTTGTAGGTCACCTGGGCGTTGGACGATAGCCGTTAGAGTGGCACCAGCATAAGACATACATGTGGCGGATAATGCACAATATGTTTACAGTAATATATTTACAGATAAGATTATTATTCTTTCTTTTTTTACGAGCATCTTTATGTCGAAAAATGCAACCTCGATCACGTCAAATCCTTAATGGTGCGCGCGCGCTAATCCCGCCAGCTGTCATTGCTGTCAACGCGTCGCTATTTTTAGGGTTCCGTAGCCTAATGGCAAGAAACGGAACCTTATAGATTCGACTATACGTCAACCCTCTTTTCTCCGAAGCTAAAGAGCTAGTGTTGAAACTTTGTAAGTATATGTATTCTGTGAACCGCATTGAGATTTTCTCATGAAGCTTGTAAATAAATATATTTAGGGTACCCCATATCCTATTCAACCTATTGGAGTCCACTGTTGAACATAGGTACCCATATATTGAAATGAAAATATTTTCTTAGCTGTAATGATGATGAATTCAAACGTTTGGATATCGATGTAAAGATTTTAAAAAAATGATATTGAGGTTTTAATTATTAATTCCTACCCTTATTTTTCTTTAAATTGAACAGTTTGCGCGAGAGACACTTCCGAAAAGGCAAATATTCCCCTCCCCCTCCCCTTCTAATTTCTAAATATTGGGATTGCTTAAATAAAACAAAATGTGATGTACATTAACATGGAAACTAATAATGAAATTTATTCAGAACGACATGTAGGTAGTCATTAGTTTCTTTACGCATTAACAACTATTTTTTATTATACACCTGACTAAGTAAATAACAATAATTCTATATTCTGTTACTTGCTGCTACGGAACCCTTCATTGGCGAGTCTGTCTCGCACTTGCCAATTTTTTGCTTATCCCCACGAGAGCCCTTAACGTTTGTGTAATGCGGCTTACGTGTGCGCGTTAATTTTTTGCCCACTTACACACAACCGGATTATCACGTTGGAAATGTGAGCGGTGATATTTTCCTTGAACTCGGAGCATTGGGAGGCGCGGTTTTGCCGTGAAATCGTATTGAATTTTGGTTTCAATTTTGAGATTATATAAGTAAGTAACGAAGATGGTTCACATTATGTTAAGTGATGTTTCCACGCATAGACACTAGGGATCCAGAAGAAGCTACTAGTGAGTTAAAATAAAAGATAAAATGGAAAATCGATAGAGGTTAGAAGTTGTATTAGTGTCTCTCACATGGCAAAAAATTAACTCTAACATATCTTACATGTAAATAAAATTGGAATGACTGTTTTAATATTGAAGTTACCATTTCTTCATGCATATGGAATATATATTTGTACATACACCAAAACAATATTTTTAAAATTTGTCTGTTTGTCTGTCTGCATGTTCTGGGTAATCTCTGAAACAGCTTGATGGATTTGGACAGGACTTTTTTTGGCAGTAGAAGTAGAAATAATAAACTACTTTTATTTTAGGATAAACTTTTTTTTTGGAAAATAAACGTATGTTCTGCAGCGCACGTCGCACAGGCTGCGCGCTTATTTAGGTTTTGATTAACTGCGGAAGAATATCTTATACCACGGGAAATACCGGGAAATTAGCTAATTTTGTATTAAAAATACCAAATTTTATCGCATATACACTATTCGATAGTTTCAATGTATTTCTGTCACAAAATCATAGATTTACAAACCTTTTAAAGGAAAACGAAATCCCGGTATGGGTTTAACGCCGACCCCAATCAATTTATAAACATTACGTAGGGAAACCTAAACCAAACCCGATTATAAAGAGACCCAAATAACCCTCTATGTGCATAAGTTACGTTGATCCATGAAAAACGAGATGACGAGGAAGTAAATTCGCTCCCAAAAACAATACGTAAGAAGTTTTAGACACGTTTTTGCCTTACTGTCCACACAGCTCGAGTAGCCCTAAGGATTTTTTTACAAAGTTGCAGTGTCTATGCGTTTGTTTATGTGTAGTATAGTTTTGGAGCGAGTTTCCTATCTTATAATGAAAATGGACTACCAGTTTGCTTAAGCACTTTAGAGTCATTGGATATCCTGTTCATGAGAGACGCAATACTTAATAAATGGATGCTGAGATGAAGGAAAACTTTTTTTACTATTGCTTTTATCCCTCAATACTGCCTACACTTGTCAATAAATCCACAGATGTTAGGCCTCTTACAGTACCCTATTCCCGAACACTTCGGGGTGCGTAAACTCATATTTTTGCACATTGTCTAGCATTGTATCAATTGTATCAACAACCAAATTTAAACATTGTATTTACTTAAATCTTACAAGTAGTTTAGTACCTATTGTACTATCAAGGTATTTGCTTATATTGGGCTTCATGGCACTATGGGAACCCTACGCGGTTATGTAAATAAAAGAATCCGTTGATTATTTAACAAATGTTTTATATTAGGATTTCCCATATACATTTAATAGTTTAACACAATGCACCAGTACCGAATACATAATTAACGGCTGCAGGCCTACTCGTACTTATTTGAAAATTATACATAAACTATGCACATTTACTATGATTTCGTAAATCAAAACTAGGTATTGGCAGGAGTGAAAAGACGTGCATTCGCCGAGATCGTATTGGGCACTATGCTCGGTGGCTAGATATTTTATGAGAGCTGCGCCGGCGCTCTGGAATGTGCGAACAAAAGAATGCGATAAGCAAAATGGTCAAGCGCGAATCGTTTTGCTATAGTTGTGCGTGCACCCGTCGTCACTCATGCCATTAATTTTATATCTAAAAATGAAATATAAACATTAGTATTTTATGAATACAAAAAAAAATAATGGGTGCATCTTAATAAACATTAAACAAATAATTCGTATTACAAGTACAGACCTACAGCACTATAGTAATAAAGATTTGTTGCAAAACATTCAATACAAAGTTGAATGTTTGCTGCAGTTGCATCTCAACCATTCGCTATTGCAAAGTTGAATCACATCCAATTAACTGTATCCAGCCAATTTACAAGGAATGTTACCAGAATACGGGAGTACGAAACAAAACTAATCTAAATTTGTTTCAATTTGTGTCTAATTAAATTCTAACACTGGTAGCGTACACCGAATAATCGAAGTTGTGCAAACGAATCGAATTTCAAGCGGTATATTGATATTTTACAATGAATACGTGATGTAAATACGGGCCCACGATTCGATGTTTTAATTATGACAAATATTCACTTTGAACGAAGATCTTATAATTGTTTTGTTATTGTGGAAAGTTGGTATCATTGTGCATAATTTGTTAACATAGGTACTTGTAGTTATGGAAAAGTTTATTTTTCATTAACAACTCTGTCCTCGTTTGACAGACGATGCACATAGGATGGAGTTTTATTTATATTTTACCAAAACGTGTTATGGATATATGTAACAGTTAATTTTTTGTCATGTAGGAGACACTAACGAAACCTTATAACCTCTATCTGTTTTTCCATTTCTCTTTTATTTTAACTCACTCGTAGCTCCTTCTAGGACCCTAGTGTCTATGCGTGGAGATATCACTTAACATAATGTGAACCATCTACTCGTTTACTTAATTATAAAATTATCAAAATTGTAAAGAAAGAGATTTCGAAGAGCGTCGGTGGCTCAATGGTGAGGACTGTTGCCTTCCTACCGGGAGGGCTATGGTTCAAATTCCGCCACGTACCAATGTGTTTTCGAAATTATATGTACGTTATCCAACGCTCTTACGGTGAAAAAAAACAGCGTGAGGGAACCTGCGCACGCCTGCAAAGAGATTCAAAGGTTGTGCGTGTAGTCGGCTAATCCGCACTGAGCCCGCGTGGACCACCAAGGCCTTATGTGTAGGCTCGTGCCCCTCGGTGGGGACGTTTAATGAGCTGATGATGATGATGACCCACATCGAACCCGGAATCCGTAGTATAATAGCCGATATTTTAACTGTTAGAACTCATGAGTCGATACATAAATATTACTTATTATACTTATAGACACGTGGTACTTATAACTATGTTAGAATTTGCATATAAAAATGTTACTCACACTTGTAGAATGATGTAAAAAGTATAGATTCGTGATATGTTCACAAAACAAATGAAAAAAGTGTTCCGAATGCAGTGACAGCACACCTAAACAAAGAGGATATAACTGTATTCTCTTTGGCGGTTCGTTTTTGAGGCACAGGTGGCGTATCTACCTTTATACATACATAATATCATTGCAGTTGTAACCAAACCTCAATTGATGTAGACGGCTCGGGCTTATCAATAAATACTAAGTTTATGTATCATTCGATATATCAGTAATTACTCATATATTCCGAACTCATATTCATTATAGTCAAGTTTCATAATTAATTAAACGTTATTTACTTTGGTTTTGCTGTGTTTGATAGGTTTTACAGTTACGAAAAGACATTTTGTGTTTGTGAAAAAAAAAGTGTATGGGTGCCATTACGAAAATTACGAAATTACGTAATCTTACGAAAGATTATTATTTTCCTACGAAATTAATAAACTTTCGTAAGATTCTACACACCAGATCAATAACATTATTTTACGGTTATTTTTTCGTGAATTTATTAATTTGTAATGTACGTACGTTTTATTGTTTTCCGGTGACATATATATTAATCATCATAGGAATTGTTTTTAATGTTTTAAATTTCGATTGTAGTAATTTATTATACTCTATATACAACTATACTGTTACAGTGAAGTGACAGAAATATGACTTAGTTTATTATATTTTCAATGTCTATGACATCGGAAATTTAGGTTCCAGATATGTTATTTTTTGCTTATATTCTAAAAGTATTTTAGTATTTATGAGCAATAAAAAGCGTTTTCGCTTTTCATAAGTTTTCTTTTGAAAATAAATCGGTAAGAATTAAAATATATAAACAAATGAATCTCTAACAATTTGAGTATTTACTGAACATTTTATTTACTTTATCATTAGTTGGACTAGAAAGACCTTAAATTCACTACATGCATAAGCTGTTATCAAATTGAAAAAAAAGAGACGAAAATTTAAAAAGATAAATCTAAAACCATGAATCACCTCTCAAAATGCGTTGTAAAGTGACATAAACATTATCCCATCCGTTACCGTAAATGTACTGGCAGGCACCCATATAATCTATTTATATGGAAATGGACTTAATATTTAAATCATCAAGCAGGATTATCCCCCCCGAAGCTTTTATATTATAAACAAACCATATTTGTATGTTTGTATAAAAAAATTTACCGACATTTACACAGAGCCATCTTGTCCCAATCTACAAACTGATAAATATATTTATATACTTTTATTTGAAAGTACTATACATTTGATATTATTGCTCGATCCCCAGCAGTACAAACACATGTCTGTTTGTTTTGGTCTGGGTGTTTCTATGTATAAATTTACAAAAAAAGGATATTAGGGATTGAACCCGGAACCCTTGGTGTAAAAGCCGACGTCTCAACCATTACACCAGATGGGTCGTCATAGATACCACGGATAAAACCACATGATTATGCATTGCGATGCTGAGGGACACTAACAGAGTTTGGGTTTATCAAGAAGTTAAATATAGGAGTTTGAAAATAGGTTTTTGAGCAGGTCAGCCTACTCTTTTTTATGCAGCAATCTTTCAAGGCAAGACGAACCTTTACTTGCGAAAAAATTCCACACCCTTATCCAAATAATTGCACAGACTGTATATACTTGACGACACAAAAAAATAAACAATTTCCTTGAAAAAATCGAAACAAAATTCACCCAAGCTTTCGTACTGTAAACAAAGACAAAACGATTACAGGCGCGTCCCTCGTTAATGGTGCCCTTTTATATACGCCGACACATCTCGCCGTCGATAAGAAGTGATAAATGTCTCAAAGGAAAAATAGAAACAGGGAAATGGACCGTTTTGACGGCAAACTCGGCGCCCTCGCAGCTGCCATGGAATTCGTCCAGTTTCCGAAAGCTCACTTTATTAGGGCGATGGGTCACACCGTGTTATATTGCATTTATGGTATGAAATGGAGGGTAGTTACGAGAAATTGGTGACTTTTTGGGTCAGTAAAGTGTTTTTTCTTGTATAGATAACCTCAAGTTAATTAAAAATAATAATACATAAATATCCATTGACATAAGCATTAGCCTGTGATATGGATACTAAATAACGAATAAACTTATGTAACATTTTTTTCGTAAATACACACATATTATACAGAGAAAAACACATCATCATCATTACAACCTAGAAAGTCCACTGCTGAACGAAGGCCTCCCCTAATGATTTCCACGCGGACCGATCCCTTGCAGTTGACATCCATCTGCTACCTGCCACCTTAACCAGATCATCAGACCATCTGGTTGGGGGTCGGCCTACGCTTCGTTTTCCGTTACGCGGACGCCACTCGAGAACCTTCCCGCCCCATCGGCCATCGGTTCTACGCACTATGTGCCCTGCCCACTGCCACTTCAACTTGCTTATCCTGTGGGCTATGTCGGTTACTCTAGTTCTCCTACGGATATCCGTGTTCCGGATCTTATCGCGTAGGGAAACACCTAAGCCTATTTAAGAGACCCTTAGAGAGAGAAAAACACACAGACCAATAAAAACAGATATGTTCATGCACACACATGTTTCTATTGCCCGGGCATTGAACTCGGAACCCTTGGTGTAGCTAGTGATATTACCGGGTATAAGAGACGTAACATCTGTTGTCTCTGGTGTCGAGCGCAGTGTGGCAATGACGGAGAATAATAACTGGCTATCAGTTGCTAGTCTCCTTCAATGCCGCTCTGTCATGGTCAGGCATATCACTTACCATCAGGGAAGCGTCCTGACCGTCCTGTACACTACTAACATAAAACAAAAGTTGTGAAGGCCATTAACACTAGGATTCCTGACACAATAGAAAATCAATTGTATCTGTTGGATCATTTACTTATATATCCATCAGCGGCGGTTGAAGGGTTAAAAAAACTAATATAACACTATCCTTTTACGAAAATCTAACAATATTGAAATAGTACTAGCGCTTAACAGATGTACCAAATAAGTATTTAAGCTGAAGCTGCCGCTAGATAGATCTCAAGGAACTTGAAACTGTGTTTTACTATAACCTATGACAGTTAGTTAGTTAGTTATGTCGTAGACTTGTGATATTGCACCTCGTAATAAAGCTGTCTTTGACTTTTTTAAATCTTCACCCGTGTACATTCACCCAAAATTGGTTCATTACTTGGGCGAAACAGACACGCAAAGCCACTTCCGTGCTTATTTTATTCGTTGGGAAATATGGTAATAGCGAGCTTTTATGTTCAGATGTGGTCTCCAGAGACTCGGGAGTTTTGCCTTGCATTACCGGAGGGTTAGAGCCGGTGTGATATACTAGTACATTGTAACAACCATAACTATTCTCAAGGAATATTAATCCTTGTCTGTCTGTCAAGCTTTCAAGTCACTTTTCTAGAATTGTTCTATGGTATTCAATTCTTTCGTAGACAAGGAAAAAAATGTGTTTTTGTAAGACAGCTGCTGAAATAGCATCTAGCTATTTCTACACTTAGTTGTAGCCTGTTACAGATAATTGCAGTTCGTATGGCCTTTGTTGCCTGTAGGCCTACAGCAAGCTTGGGACAAAGGGTACAAATAAGCTGTTTTCAAAAGTCATGACAAAAAAAGTTTGACTAATACAAATCGTTTATTAGAGAGATATGCTCTGTCAATCATAAACTACAGAGTCTAGTCACTGAACTCTGCCTAGCTGTCACATACAAGGAAATGTGAGCTTATTTATTTTTATTTCTCTATATCACACTTTCATGTACCACACAACGTGTTAATTGTACCGCCTCTTATCTGTTTAATCTTTGTATTACCTAAACCATTAACTTAATATATTACCCTACATCCGTTAAATGGAGCGAGCAAAATGATGCGCCCTCTGCAGCTGGTATCGAATTTGTCTCTATTTTCAGGACGTGCCCCTTAATTTGTTTGTTTACCCCCAATGTTTGTTGATACGGGATAGTGAATGTAGTAGCAACTGCTACTATCTAGATGCTGTTTACGGGTAATTTCCGCTCGAAATATTGTTATGGATGATAGTGTTTTTATTTTATGCACTTACGTCGACGCTCCCCTTGATAAATAGGACTGCGATAACGGATTCCAATTTGGATGTCCCTGATTTGTGTGTACACGAGTTCTTTTGTTTAGGATTGATCTAAATATTTTCACGAGAATTCATTGAATAGATAATGATTTATTCAATAATAATAATAATTTTATTCAATAATAATAAATAATGATTTATTCAATGAACTCTCTCTCTCTCTCTGTTGAATGCAACATATTGGGTAGCATTACGGGGAACACATTCATTTTCATTATCATCAACATCATCGTCCTAGTCATTATCATCATCATCATTGTCGTGATCTTTATCATCATCATCATCGTCGTCGTAAACATTAGATGCCAGAAAACTAAGCCACTGGTGTCTAAAAATGTAACTCATGTTTTAAATAAACTCCACACTCAGCGGGTGGATTGCAAAACCTAAATTTTACAAAAGATAAAAATACTTATTTTATTAGAAATTATTAGGCGTTTTAATAAATATTTATTAAAACTTTTATACTTAGAACGGTATTGTACACAATTGCCAAATTCTTTTAAAGTACTGAATTTATTGCTGGATTATTCTCAGTAGACAACAATACGAACCAGTGGTAGAATTTAATTTGTCATTTAATTGATTGTATATATTTTGATACCTTGCTCTGAGGTGGTATTTGCCAAGATTTAGTGACGAGTAATGACTTATTAAAATATTGCTCGAATAACGGCCTATTGGCGCGACGAATTTTTTTAAGAGGTTATTGATGAATTCATTTTATGCAATCTTTTAAGGATGCATTTGAATCTTATTCAAATGCATCTTTAAAAGATCATCAAGTTTGCTAATGCCAAAAATAAATATGGAGAAGTGAGCACCTAGAATCCGATATGCAAGATTTTATAGTGCAATTAGCTTTTGTCCACGGCTTCGCTCGCGGTAAGTCATATTATTTATCATCTCCTATTTTCCACTTAGGGTAGAATTTATCAAAATCCTTTCTTAGGCGATGCCACGTCATAGTAGCTTTACGCATGCAAAACCTTAGCCCGATCGGTTTATAAGTCTTATACAAGCTTTCATACCCTATTTTATACCCCTCAAAGGTAGAGTTCATCAAAATGCTTTCTCAGTGAATGCCTACGTCATACCATCTACCTGCATGCCAAATTTCGGCCCGATCCGTTCAGTAGTTTGGGCTGTGTTGAAAAATCACTGTCAGTTAGTCAGTCACCTTTGAGTTATAAATATTTAGATAGAATACTTACCAAGGTACCGTTGGCTTTCCTCGCTTTTGATTTATATAAGGTAAAGAAAGACAATTGTTTAATTCTGATATAATTTATTATTTATTTCGTAATGTCACTGGAAATAACATAAGAGCAGGCGGCGGCGTCGCCCCGGACTCACGGGCGACCCCATCGCGGCTTCATAGAACTATAACGCGTAAAAAAACAATTCTCAACATTCTATATTATATATATACTTTTATGTTATGTACAAATCTTCGACTAAACGTATGTACACTCACTACTAACGATAAGTATGTATAACATACAGAAAGCGTTGAAATATCATACAAGTAGGTGGAATAATGTAGTCCATGTGAGCTCTCGGGCTCAGTTATATACATAGTAGGGACATTTTCGTTAGAATTTTTTGTTTCGCCCACGCCGATGGGTGCCGAAAAGGATCCGCGCGAATGCCTGACGGAAATCTGGGCTAAAGATCGTGTAGATCACCGGATTGAGCGTCGAGTTGAAGTAACCCAGCCAGAGGAAGAAACTGGCCAAGTAATCACTGATCACACAAGACTGGCAAATAGGCATCACCAGCGCCATTATAAAGAACGGCAGCCAGCAGAACACGAAGGCTCCGGTTATGATAGCGAGGGTCTTCGCTGCCTTCCTCTCTCTCTTAGCTTCCAAAGACTCCTTTTTATCTCTATGAGTGGGGGCGGGAACGATGGCGCGCTCTTGTTTCGAACCGTTTGTCACGGTCGAGGAAGACTTCTCCGGCGACACGGATGCCGGCGCTTTTTCGTTGATCGTGAATGCCGTGGTCCTTGGTTCCTCGTCCAATGTATCCACTGTTGAGGTGCTCTGACCTTCGGTGAGTAGCAGTGAAGCCGCCAATGTTTCAGCTCTTGTGCGCTGATTGCACTTTTTCAAGTTAAGGAAGCGCTTCTTCACAAATCTTCTGTCCCTTGCTGATTGCACAGGACGTCCAGACGGTGTGGCTCCATCTGCTGATGTGGGTCTTGGTGGAGGCGGTTCTCGTCTTCTGCGGATGCGTCTTCGAGCAGTCTGGAATATCTTCCAGTAGAGAATTAGGATGACAGCGAGGGGTACGTAGAATGTTGAACAGGTCGCGAAGATCTGGTACGCGAGATCTTGACTGACGAGGCACTTCTGTTGTTGTGTTATCCTGGCGAGGTAGTCGGGGTCCTTCCAGCCGAGCTGTGGGGCAAGGGACACGACTAGGGCCCGCGCCCCAAACAAGGAAGATCATCGCGAAGATCCGCCTCTCGTTGCGGAGGTGTATGTAGTCCACGTCTGTCACTGCCCAGTACCTGTAAAGGTGAAAAATATGTATATGTTTATTTATTTATAGGTTGACAATAAAATAAAGATATTATTATTTATAACAGTGTAGTCACAATTTTTTAAATTTATGACATATATCAAAGTTGTTTTTTGTAAATAAATTTACCAAAATCATTCATAAAACTCCCAGATCAAATATAACCAACAACATTTTCATGCATCAACATTTTGTAATGCTCGGGCACGAATAGGAGACTCTTGGTGTAGTACTTAATTTCTCAGCAATTACACTACATCAGTCGTCCGAATTACAAACATGAGTTGTAAACAAAAACAACCAGATGATCACATACCTAATCTATTTCTATTGATTTATTAGGGTTAATATAACCACTGCAGATATAATTGTCAGACACAAATATTTTGTTTCTGTATTCCTAATATATCCGTTTTCGGCGTTTAAAGAGTTCAAATGTCAATAGCTTCGACTTACCTATCAGTTGCGATAGCAACGAGGTGTAGAATGGAAGCGGAGCTGCATAAAACATCGCTGGAAGTCCACATATCACAGAGTTCGGGTCCTAGGATCCAGCCCTGGCTGACCTGTCAAGATAACAATTCAATATTTAAAATTATACAACAGTTAATAATAAGTTGTTAATATCTCATATAATTGTAAGGATTATTACCGTACAAAATTATTCATTTTTTTATAAAATAAATTGCTAAAAAGTGTAATGTAAAAAGCTTAATGTAATCTATTCTATTATTATACTTTTAAGCTACGGAGGAGCGGAGTCTCCAAATACAGGCACGATTTGCTTAATTCAAGGCTCCAATCCACATTGTCATTAGATTTAAATATTTTACTGAAAAACATTATTTATTGATATCTTATTTTTTTTTTAAAATCAGTTGTTTTATTTTTCATATGATACACAGAATTCTAAAGTTTCCAATCATTGTGGATGTATTAATAAAAGTTCGCTCCCCACAGCAATGCTGTGTGAGAAGGCCTCTGCCCTGCAGTAGGCGGTTTTCGCCTCATGATAATAAAAAACGTTCTCACGGTGATAAGTGCTTGTAAACAATAATATTAATTTTTACACTAATTATTCAAATACGGTTGATTGCTAATTTTTTTCCAAAATAAATTCAAAATAACGTTCTTTAGCAATAGATATACGATAAACGAATAAACCCATTACAATAATTCACATGTTTTACTAAAACATTGTCGACACGTTGCCACCATTCATAAAACCTAATTACACGTCCCTTACATCCAATTTGCATAACAAATTGTATGTAATCGCGTGTTACGAATAACGTGGCGGTACGAAAATAACGTAACGCCATTATGTTTAAAAAAGCGGCCAAGTGCGAGTCGGACTCACCCATGAAGGGTTCCGTAGCAGCTAATAAGATAATCTATACATATATAAAATTATTTGAGTGTCTGTTTGTAATATTGAAAAAACCATTTTCTTCTTCTTGCCAATATATAAACCGGTACATACGCCAAAATAACAATTTTAAAAATTGTTGTCCGTCTATCTGCTTGTACCGGGTATTCTCTCCATTAGCTAGTCAGATTTAGACTGGACTTTAAAAAAAACTAAGGCTACTTTTGTATTCGAAAAACCTTTTTATTGAGAAAATTAAAGTAATGTTTTCATGCGCGATGGCCGCGCGTCGAATGAGCTGCGCGTTTTAAAAAGACTTAACAATGCGATTTTAGGCTATGTTTTACTGCGGGAGAATATCTTATACCTACGTGTCAAATAAAAACAAAATTCGTTGATAGTTTTTATGGTAATGTACATCATTATAATTTTATCAATCCCCAATTTTATAAGTAAGGGGACATTTGTTTTTTTGTTTCATGTTTCATGTGAAACCTAAATGCGGTTCACAGAATATATATAATCACAAAGCGGCAGCATTTTACTTATAGTTTCGGAGAAAAGAGGGAGGTCATATAGACGGACAGACAGACAGACATGACGAATGTATAAGGATTTTTTGCCATTTAGCAACGGAACTCTGAAAACGGTACACCTCGTTGAGAGCTAAGTGGTCGAAATTGTATAATTGGCTCCGTGAAGGTCGGGCACGAAAAGTGAAAATTAAATGGCATAATTTCAACAAACAGAAGGTCGTTGGATTCAATTAGTTTTAATATGTAATAGCTGAGATAATAATGATATATATCCACTGACATTCACACAGCGTAATCTAGCCCCAAACTAAGCATTACCCTGTAATATGGATACTAAAGAACGGATAAACATACTTATCATTTTTTTTTGTAAATACAAACATATTATACATTGAGAACACCCAGACCAATACAAACAGACATATTCACACACAAATGTTTATACTGCCCGGAATCGAACTTGGAACCTGGTGTAATAGCCGACGTTTCAACGACTACACAAGATAGGTTTCTATACCTAAGAGCGTCAGATAATGTACATATAATTTCGCAAATTAGATAACACATTGGTACGTGGCGGGAATCGAACCTTCAACCTACCGATCGGAAGGCACATTCCATACCATTTAGCCGGCGGTGGCTCTAATATTATAAACAATTGAAAACCTACGCCTGTGCGCAGTGCAGTTCGCAAATGAAGGCGTAAATCAAACGGTACATTGCGTACACTAAGCGTTACGCGTATACTCAATTTGCTTTTATTGTTTCTGGTAAAATAAAAACTGAACGAAAGTTATATTTATAAGCTTTATCGCGTTGCTGAGTCAGCTGGATGTATTGTTCGAAGAATAATTACTCCGCACGTTTAGTTTAACTGGTAAAATGCGTGAGCGTGTGTGATACTTTATGCTTGACGCAGTCATTTGTTTGAAATACTTTAAAAATAACGTTTATCGTTTAAAAATTTCGCTAATGACGTAGCTTGGATAGCTAGTGGAGTCTCCGTCTTGGCGAGCGTAGCGTAGGACAACTGGACCAATGGACCGACGACTTGCGAAAGATTGCTGGTGGAGGCTTGATGAAGAAAGCGGAGGACCGGGACATTTGGCGCAAATTAGGGAGACTTATACCCTTATAGTCTTTCATAAGACATATGTTCTTCGATAAGTTGAGGAGAAGAGTATTTATGTAACCTAGTTATTAAAGCAATATTAGCAATATTAGACGAGTTCTGGAGTGGAGATCGCGTCTCGGCAAGCGTAGCGTAGGACGCCCTCCGGCCCGACGGACCGACGACTTGCGAAATATCGCTGGTGGAGGCTGGATGAGAAAAGCGGAGGACCGGGATATCTGGCGCAAAATGGGGGAGACCTATGTGGACTGCGATAGGTTGAATAGGATAATAGCTAGGTGCATGATGGTCCTTTTTGAACACATCTAAATGAAAACATTACCATGATAACTACAACGGCCGTCGTCCGGATTCCCTGTAGGTTCGATCCGCCCCTATTTGCGTTATCAGCACCTACCGGGTTACTTTTATCTACAAACAAGTTTTCATTTCTACTTTATTTTGTAATGTAACCAGTTATGCTATGTTAAGCAAGTTCAGTGTTATTAGTGATACCGAAAATTAGTTTCAGTTGTGATGTTATTACCAATGAACATATTTCATTATTTTTATTTCAATCATTCATTAGGCTACCTAGCACACTTCAATTAGGGCATTGAGTCGAGGTTCAAATCTCACTCTGAGATGCTCTTACGCTTGTTGTATAAACTTTTATAGACTGCAAGCAATTTATGCTCGCCGTTCACCCATAAAACATATAAATATAGATATCAGGAAGGAAACTAGGATGCTAGCCCATGAAGTGTTTCAGTATATAGCTTACAATAGCAATCATCGACCGAGTATCGTATACAGCACATTCCGAGGGCTGTAAATGTTCACTGTTATTACCCATAAAGCATTCACCTAGATACAAGAGTTCTTATACTATTCCCTATGGAGGAGAACCTTACTTAACATGGTCTAGAAGAATATAACTAAAAGGTTATTAGTGTTACAGTAAAAGCCTTAGATTAGACTCAATATAAAACTCAGTTATAAATCTTTTATAACAGTAAGATATGTCTAGAATGAGCGTAAGTCGCTGATTGGTGTGGGCTGTTGCCTTCCAATCTGGAGGGTGCAGGTTGAAATCCCGCCACACAATGTGTTTTTGATTTTTCGAAATACCATGTACGTTTATCCGATGCTTTAACGGTGAACAAAATGTGTGTGAAGTCGGCCAATATGCATTGGGCATGCTTGGACGACTAAGGCCTAATCATCCTTAACGGCTAGGCTCTTGCCCCTCGGTGGGGACGTTTGATGAGCTGATGATGATGATGAAACATAAATGGGTTTTGAATGAGACCTTGAAATAACCCATCAAGAAGGTAGTCCTTGTCGACCCGTGGAGGTAGGCTACTCGTATTTAGTAGTATATATATATTTAGTATGTATAGTAAACGTAATACAAAAGTATTGATTACCTCATAAACAGCACCCAGTGGCATGACGAGGCAAGCTACCATCAGGTCAGCGACCGCGAGAGACGCTACCAGGTAGTTAGCGACGTTCTGGAGGTTTCTCTCGATTATGATGGCAGCTATTACGAAGACATTACCTGCAAATCAAAGAAAAACACAGCTTGTGATTCGTGTATTTAATTTGATACTCAAAGTTTTAGTTATTTTTTTGAGTGCTGAGCTTATGGTACTGAAATACTTTGGAAATTACTCCAGAAATGAAGATTTAATCTAGAGGGTTGTATGAGATTGTAGTGACACTGACGCTCTTATATTTGATTGTATGAGTAAAAAAATAACTAGTGTACTTCTATTGCTAATAACTGTACTCGATATAGTTGATTCAATAATTTGTCAAAAATATAGTCAAAATCAAAATAATGTCAAAAATAATATAATATTGCCAATTGTTACATATGTCAGGCTTGACCATTGTCGTGCCACTCGTAAGACCGATGGCAAGAAACGTAAGTACGAGTAGGAGTGTTATGCATATTTGTGTTTCGGGATGAGGGCACTGTAGTTAGTGAAATTACCGGGTATATGACCTAATATCCGGCGTCTCGGGCGACGGGCGCAGGGCGATGTTGACGACGAACAATCACAAAATTTCTTCTGCTTTGTCATGGTCAGGCGTATCACTTACTATCAGGTGAGCGAACCGATCGTCTCGATCTCGAGGCATTTAACACTACACCGTCTTTTCGTGACACGTTTGTCCCTGTGACTGATGAACTGAACTTGCTAGGCGTGGAGTTGACAAGTGACCTTAACTTCAGCAAAAACATTGAGTCCAAAGCTCAAATAGCCTCAAAGAAGTTGGACATCCTAAATAGGGTGAAGCGGTACTTCAAACCAGGTCAGCTTCTTACTTTATACAAAGCTCAAGTCCGACCTAATGGAGTACTGCAGTCATCTTTGATGGTTCAGCAAAATGTCATCTTGCTACTTTGGACTCAATCGATCGCAGAGCCAGAAAACTCAACTCTATATTATAAAAAATCTCTTTATTATATAAAAAATCCTTTTTTTATTTAGGGCCTTAATCTCATCTGTTTTCCTAATATATATAATAATAGGAATATACTGTGACTTAAATATTGACGTCAGAAGCCAACAACTGCATTGCCCCACTTTTGTTTGTGATTATTATGTGGGTGCTTACTATCATCTCTTAAAACGTTAGTTTATTATTTATCTATGCTTAAAACGGTATTACAATTATATTGATTCGCCTTTTCTGGTACAAAAATGTTGACGTATGATTAAAGTTATACTGTTTTAAGAGATAGAGGTAGCTCCCATGTCAAAACATCTTACTTGTATTGTCACCTGAAAATCCGACTTCAAGCTTTACCCAATAATCTGTCCCGAACAAACATATTTATACTTATACTATCGCATTGTTAAGACAAATTACCAGTTGGGTGGCTCGATAATTGGATTTACTCTAAATAATTGAATGGAATTCTCCTCTTCGAGAAAAGGGGCGGCCGGGGAACTGATTTGCTGATTCTGATTTCTCGATTACACGCTGTGGTATTTATATCGAATTCGCATTGTAAGATAGCAAATTTTGACGACCCATGTGGTGAATGATCGAGACGTCGGCTACTACACCAAGGGTACTGGGTTCGATCCACGGGCAGTACAAACATGTCTGTTTGTAATGGTCTGGGTGTTTCTATGTATAATATGAATGTATTTACAAAAAAAATGTAAATACGTATATATACGTCAAAAGTTGCTGAGAGAACGGTGTGTATGTGTGCGGGTACAAACTTAATAGGTGCACACAAAGAAGAATTTTCGTTCTTCCTCAATTAAAACAATAATTTAATATTGTCTATTAAGAGTCTTACCTTCAAATTTTAACTTTTTCCGTCACTTAATTCGCCAAACTCAAATCTAATTTAAACTTAAGAAACCAGTTCATTAAAGGTATATGCTTTAACCAAAACCACCCTCTGGGGTGTCCACCTTATTTACAAAGCCACCATCGTTAAATTAATTAACATGAATTCGGAGTAACGTAAAAAGTTTAAAACGAAAATTTGCCCACACTCTTTTAAATATTTGGTTAGCATTACAATTCTATAAATTTTTATGCCTTTATTTTTTCGACTGTGATTATGAGAAAAAATTCGGTAATAGAATAAATATACCACACTGAAATAACAATTTAATGGACCGATGTGACCAACATCCCCAAAAGCGTTACATTTATGTTTTTAAAAATCACTTAATTTAGAAGCGTGTTTGAATTCAGTGTATTATTTTTAAATTATTTTAGATTTAAATTGAAATTGCTTACAAGGGTTTTAATGAAAAAGAGTTGACTGCTTATTATGTCTTTTTGTAGCTTCCTACTAGCGGCTTGCTTTACAAAGTTTCAATGTATTTAAAAGCTTAGTTCAAGTATATATTTGAAAGCTTTCCTTCCCTTGTTCAGGAACGTAAAGGTATTTTTTTTAATTCCATTTAATTCAAGTGGGCTTTATGAACTTAATCTATAACATATAAATTGAATTGAAGTGCCTGTTTGTACTATCTAAATAACCTTTTTTTTCTCCATACATATGAAAATAATATATAGAATAGAATAGAAAAACGTTTTTGACCACACAAAAATCACGAATATACAGTTTCACACAGAGGATACAATATAACAATTACAATTTTTACACAGTTTACAATGAATGATACCAGGAAGAAACACACTGATAAAACAAAGATGTAATTGAAGGAATAAATAATATAAAGATAAATATATGAAAGAAAAGGGGGAAAAAGTAATAATAATGTGGTCAAAGGGGCCCCATCTCAGCTTAGGCTGCCGCATGTTACGTGCGTTTATATTATTCATTGATTTAGAGTGGCCGCGGCAGCGCTGGTATTATGACAGAGCCCGAGTAACAATAGAATAACAAATAACTATATTATATATACGCGTGTGAATATTATGTCATAATTATTAATTACTAAAAATATACCGTTAGAATAACACATATTAATACACAATAATAGAAAATATTAAAATATAAAAAGAGTATGTGCTGCGTTTTATTATTAGGCGAAATATACGGTAAATAGGCCAAAATAATATTATTTAAAATTTGTGTCTGTTTGTTGTTACGAGTAATCTGTGAAACGGCTGGTCGAGACTTTTTTTGCAGGCAGCTGATGTAATAAGGAAAAACATACCTTCTTTAATTTTAGAGTATACTTTTTATATTAGGAAAATAAACCAATGTTTCACAATCTAATTATTTCCACAACCCGTCATTTTTTCCATTACTTGTCAGTTACACTAAATGGGTCAAACTTCATAAATGTTAACTCTAAAGCGTGTGCTCGAAAATATTCCACATTGCGAAAGGTTTAAGTAAACTTCCAATGCGAGAATGAATGCTGAACGGAAGTGCATGTGAAAAGCTAACGTTAGAAGTCTAACTGGAACAAATTTAACCTCTCGGTGAGAAGTTAACAGCTAGACGTTCACAACTTAACTTGTAACTTAGTTTTTAAGATCGATTTGAACAGCCAAGCAGTAGCAGTTAAGGGGTGTAATTTCACGAATTGCTTTTGCAAGTAATTCGTTTTGCTGATGGTTAGCTGGTATTGTTTGATTGAGTGTTAATTGCTCATTGGTGAGAACCGTTGCCTTTCGACCTGAAAGGCGCAGGTTCAAATCCCGCCACGTACCAAAGTCTTTTCGAATTTTCGAAATTATATATATCCGACGATCTTACGATGAAGGAAAACATCGTGAGGAAACCTGCGCACGCCTGCGAATAGATTCATAGGTGTTGCGTGAAGTCGGCCAATTTGCACTGAGCCCGTGTGGATGACTAAGGCCTATACACCCTTTACGGGTAGGCGCGTACCCTTCGCTAGGAACGAATGGGCTGATTATGATAAATCACTTGATGAATTTAATATATACTTAAAGTAATTTGTAAAAATCGGACCGCATACTCGTTGAAATCCTTTTGAAAATCGTCGTAAAACAAGCTAGCGGTAACAGTAATCTGTAGTAAAGGTCGAGTGGTTAATTTAACTTGCAGAAAGTTGCATTTAAGTTTGCACTTTTTATTTAATGATTTAACAATTTTTTTTGAGAATATAACTTGCTTTCATCGTGCAGAAAGATTAGATTATAAATCAAGTATCCCAAACCTAGTATAGTTTAAAGAATTTATTTCTCATACAAACTTATAGTTCATTTACAATGAGATATATATGTTACAATATTTTTTTGTTCTAGTTCTGAGGCCTTAAATTGACAGTTTATACGTATAGTATCATAGTTTGACCTACTAATAGTTGTTCAACAGTGTACATTATGATTCTGGCATTGAAGATAGTATTCCTCAAATGCTTGTATTGTATAGAGAACAATTCAGCAAAGTCCGCATTAGTAGTTCACTCAATTACTACTATATTTTGCTCTCAAATATTTTATGCTATAAAAATTAAAAGCTCCTGCGGTTAACAGCAGTAGTTGTTGTCAAGAAACTTCTTTTTTATTTAACAAAGTTAATCTCTTAGATTATGAACAATATTTCTAACGGATTAATATTTTAAAAAGATCAAAGCACTTCAATCTCATCATAGAAACTCCAGCTTCACCGCCAACTTAACCAAAACCTTTCTGAACCATTAAGCGCGTATAATGCGTGCAAAAAGGCTCTTCAGTAGACTTTTTAAAAAGGGAATAAATAAACTTATTCTTTGAAATCACGGCCCGCCGCCTCATTTTACACAAAGGGAAAATTTAAACAGTTCTTGTAACAAAACCTTTACGTGTAGTTTTTTAAAGTGTGTCCATAATTTTTCCTTTTAATTAACGAGTAGGTAAATTGTTTACAAGTTTAGTTGTTTTTGTCTAACACAAACTCAAAACTGTTTGCGTCTTTGGGAGACAGTTTCGAATCCAACGAGTAATAGTCAAAAACTAAACTTTGGCAGGATGTCATCATCATCAGCTCATTAAACGTCCCCACCGAGGGGCAGGAGCCTACCCGTATAGAGTGATTAGGCTTTAGACGTCTACGCGGTCGAACCAGTGCGGATTGGACGACTTCACACACAACCTTCCATACCAATAACCAATCATAAAAGTTATTGTTTGCATTAATTACGTACACTTATCTGCCCCAATTCCTATGTATTTAATTTCTCCATCCTAAGGTTGTCTGGAAAAAATTGCCATGTGCAATAAGGCCGCCCATTGTACTCTCTTTTTCTTTTCTGTTTTTTTTTGTGTATTTCAGTGTACAATAAAGAATGAAATAAATAAATAAATAACCTTCGAATCTCTTCGCAGGCGTGCATGAAGGTTTCCTCACGATGTTTTCCTTCACCGTAAGATGTATTATAATATAATACCGGCAGTATGTATTATAATATTTATAATATAATACAAATTTTAATTTGTAGACATTTAAATAAAAATAATTCTTACTTACTCCTTTTTGGTTCCGGATAAATCGGCCTGTACTAAGTGCCAATAGGGTAGTTGTTATACAAGAAATACGTCAAAGGTCGAAAAGCGGTTTAGGGACTCTTACATCAGGGTCGATTATATTGTGCACTAATCTGACGGCCTACGTTTACTAAATAATAATTGTATATCCTCATCTTGGTAAGCGTCGCGTGGGGCGACCTCCGACAAGATGGATCACATCCTTAAAGCGGCCGGTAGCAGATGGCAACGAAAAACGAGGGACAGATCTATGTTGCGTGATATTGGAGAGGCCTATCTTCAGCAGTGGACAGAAGTAGGCTGATGATGATCCATTAACCTCTACGCAGCGCCATTTGTCCCCAAACAAAACATTATCCTGTAATATGGGTATTAAACAACGGATACACACTTAAATGCTTTTTTTTGTAAATAAATACAGAAACACCAATACAAACAGACATTTTCAAGCACTCAAATG
This sequence comes from Leucinodes orbonalis, assembly GCA_019425675.1. Taxonomy (NCBI): domain Eukaryota; kingdom Metazoa; phylum Arthropoda; class Insecta; order Lepidoptera; family Crambidae; genus Leucinodes; species Leucinodes orbonalis. Next base: position 54,540 of record PQWD01001634.1, read on the forward strand.
ATTGTACTGCGCGGGGATCAAACCCGGAACCCTTGGTGTACTAGCCGGCGTCTCAACCATCAACTTCAACTCAGCCTAAAAAGTCCACTGCTGAACGAAGGCCTCCCTTAATGATTTCCACGTGGACCGATCCCTTGCAGTCTCAAATATGTATTGGCAAAAGATCGTCAACAATATACTTCAGAGAGTCCGTTTATAAGGTTGTATTATATCTTAAGTTATATATCTCATTCAAAAACGAAAAAAATACTAGCGAAAAAAATTCCCACGCAGTCGGTATCTCTCAGTCATATTCATCTTAAAACTCTTTTTTATATGAAATTTTCGTTCACTAAAAGGTAACAAAAAAGCAGCTGTTCGGATTATTTTTTAAAAAAACCATTTTAAATTTATATTTATATTTCTGTTCTATCATTTCGCTGGTATGTAAAAAGCGACTCCCCGAAATGCAACCCGCAAAATATGGATAACGAAACTGAGATTAAAAAACTAGTATACCAATGAAATAAAAACATTATATATCTGCGCTCGGAGTAAAAATTAAAATTTACGTGCGGCACGACTGCATCTAGCGCAAAACAATAATTTTGTTTGTACAACCCGTTCGTTTCACTTACGGGTTTTATGAAAAATTACGATCACTTTGTGCTTAACATATTAACAGTTAAAAGGGTTTGCTTGTCAAAGAGCTGTGCTGATGAGAGCTCTCCGATAAATTCTATTGAAATAATTAAATTTATTTGGATTCATATTTTTTTAAATGAAAAATAATCTTCTTTTTCACTAAGTTTCTGAGGACAGAGTTATAAAAAAAAAATAAAGCAAAGCTTCTCCGTGTCAAAATCATATATAAGGTCCGATTTTCGAACCTCAAACGTCAACCAAGACAAAAAATAATGGTTATTTTTAATCATGTTTATTTCACGCAAAGTACGTTTACACTTTGCTGCTCTCATACTAAGACTTATCGTGGAAAGATTAGAAAATCTCATATTTATGAGGACAATAGTCTTTGAGCGTCTAATGATATGCATTTAACAAATAAGCTCATTTATAAAGAAGAAATAATGTAAATATGCGATTGTCTATTTTGTCTTGTTTAATGTAAATATATATATAGAGCGTCGGTGGCTCAATGGTCTGGACTGTCGTCCTCCTACCGGGAGGGCTGAGGTTCAAATCCTGCCACGTACCAATGTGTTAAAAATATATGTACGTTTTCCGACGCTCTTACGGTGAAGGAAAACATCGTGAGGAAACCTGCGCATGCCTGCGAAGAGATTCAAAGGTTGTGCGTGAAGTCGTCCAACCCGCACTGGGCCCGCGTGGACGACTAAGGCCCAACACCCTACACGGGTAGGCTCGTGCCCCTCGGTGGGGACATTTAATGAGCTGATGATGATGATGATGATGAATGTAAATATTTGACAGTAACTTTGGTACACATTTCCTTTAAATGTCCAATGAACTTTTTACCCTTGCAAATACACTTCGAAATGTTCCTTTTTATTGTAGGCCCTTACAGAAATCTCTTGACCAAGTTTTTGTTTAAAGGAGCAAACAGCCGTAGGCATTTTGATGGGAATTTTCCAGATTCGTCTTCTATCTACATAATAATGATGCATTGAATCGCGTTTAGGGCTACCAACATTATTTTTGTAGCTATTAAGATTGCCGCCAAAACCAGAATTTGAGAAGCTGGTTTGAATGGTAGGCAAATATTGTTATTTAAGAAACATCGTGATGTTGACCAAACCTACCAGAATTGAGAAGTTTTGGTTTATCGAATAAAACTTCTCGTGAAAAGTTTAAGCTTTTCGAAAGATGGTTTGGTGAAATCGGTAAAAAGCACGTCAAAATTTTAGGCTATCTTATAGTCGTTTAAAAATATCGAAACTCCTTAGAAGAGTTATTGAAAATCTGGATCTAAAAAAACATTTAGATTAAGAGAATTTTCTGTGCAACATAATGATGGTAATGTTTTTATAACAATATATTTCTGTGTACAATGTAAGAACATTTTCTCCTACGAAGGAGAAGGATTTAACAGCAATAGCCTTAAAGATTTTTAAATTATCAAGATTTCTTTATTATTTATCCGTAAACTGGTTTATGTTCATCTACCTTTCGGAAAATATGCGGTTTGCTTTAAGTGAACCATTTGCTGAGATATATGTCCTTTTAGAACTGATACAATCTAAGGATTGGCAATCGTTGCCGCGGGCATACCAGCCGGGGGCAACCCGGAATAATATTTTTTAATTATTTTTTTACATTAAATAGGCCAGCGTTTGACTACGCCTTGTCTGGTGTTAAACATCGACGATGCCTAGGATGAAGCACGCCGTTATATATTTATATATAAATATATAACGTCCGGCCCCTTAACACCCACCTATCCGTAATAGGCTGATGATGATGATGGTTTATTTTGTCTTGTGTGTATGCAGCCTGCATCTACCAGCCCTAAAACTTTTCCGCACATAGCTACCTCCGCAATCCGTTACTCTTTTAATCGTACACTCTCAAACTTCTGTTAATTAAAAAATAACTCAATAAAAGTTTCGAACGGGGTCTCGGTATTATGGAGTATTTAAAAGTTTAGAGGGATTAGACCCGGGAAGCCATTAATATTTAGAGCGTTGTCAAATTTGAAAACGCGGCTTATATCCACCGAGTTAATCATTTAAGATGATAACTTACACTTTGAGGCTAAGAGAAATGTTATTAACGTTACCACTTCAAATAACGGTATATTTATGATTCATAACAAAGATTAACCTTGTATTCATAGCCGAATTATAAGTACAATGGACTTCATTAACCTAAGTATCAACTGAGTCGCCTAGGTAGGCACTGCGGTGATACTTACCTAGACGACTCAGTACCGATTCTACCACCTAGTACGTTGTTTAGTGTCTATATTACATGCTAATGCTTAGTTTGGGGCCAGATGAACGAGCGCTGTGTGAATGTCAGTGGACATTTATTTATTTATAACAGAATACAAATGCATTCTATATCAGACCTAGCAGACCCCTTCAACGATAATACTCGTAGAATTAAACTAAGAACTCCCAAGTCCCAAGATGTAAAACTAGTAAGCTCTTTGTGATCGGAAGATTACGAAGATCCGACCTATTCATATAGTCTTTGTGTATAAATGCCACTGGTAAGTAGTCTCTAAGCCCCGTTGCACTAGTGAAACACGATAGTCACTTGATATTTGCATATACGAAATGCTCGGTAAAATACCTGTGAAATTTATTATTATTTTTTTATAGCTGCATATCTAAAGGCTCCGCAAAGTGACAGAAAAACAATGTATTTTGTGTCATTTATCATTGGTTGGTTTTGGTTACGTATCAATGTTTTTGATAAAATATCTGTGATATTTTTATTGAGTCTTATTAGTCAAATGTTTCAGCAGTACTTGATGAAAATTAAAAATGTTATCTATGGTGGATTTATTTTTGCTTTTTTTGTTTAAACATATTAGTGATGTGTATGTTTAATTTATTTAAGTTAATTAAATGATTAGTATTCTTTGTTTATTTATTTTTATTCATGATGGGCTTGCTCTTGAGTACAAATTATCCTCGTGGAAGAGATGGAGTAAGTTTGCCTGTTCCCTCGTTTTAGAATGAAATTTACAAATTTAATTTAATTAGTCGCTGGGCACTGTGCTCATATTAAAAAAAAAATCATTATGACGGGCAACCAAATTCAAATATTGCGAAAACATATTGTGTATAAGGTCACTTTTTGCGTAAACTTAAATCACTTACAATATCATCAAGCGGTCACGTGTATTTTCAAAATATAATATCGACTAATCTGATTAAATCACAATAGTTTGTTAATAAAAGCACTGTTGCAGAGCACATTTCGGCGACAGCACGTAAATATTAAGTTTGATGACCAACTTGGCACTGTTCCAGTAAAGAATCACAGACATTAAAATACTTTCCACTTTTGCCCAAGACGCCAAAGCGGGGAGAACATTATTGCCTATTTAATAATACTTGTTGCTAAATAAGTGAGCTTGGAGAGTGAATAGTTACCGCCGCCCGCCTTGTTGTTGACCAAATTAGGAGAATTTCTCTTGGCAACCGTTTCTGTTTCTTACGTCGACTGAAGAGACAGTCTAATTAATATTGGTTAATGTTTAACAACTGTTGTAAAAACTTCTACGCGAATTATAAGTACAAGAGAAAAGACTGATTGTGTAATCGTTTTATAGAGAAATGGTGAGATTTGCAGTAATATAATGTGATTTAATGACATAGTAGTGTGCCCACTGGTAAGCTTATTAGCTCTTCTTTTTCTTTTTGTGGGGAAAGACTTGCTTGTTCTTTGTTTAAAATTGGTTTTTAGAAGCAGTAAAATATATTAATCGCGCTCAGAACGTAAATTAGTATACTAAGGGTAACTATAAATAGCCTAGATAGATAAATCTATCTAAGGCTTATTCCTTCGTGATAGAGAATGCCATTTAATGTCACCATGTAATCTTGAATTTATTTAGCTAAAGATATGAATTATGTACAGATATTTGCATCCACATAGCACATCGAGCTTCCATTAGCCGAACGTTTGTGTACACTTCTCTGTCATATGATAAACATTTTCAGCTATGAGTAATTTTATTTGGAAATCCATGCTTCCGTAAGTTATTAATAGAATTCGTTCAATTCCTGTTCATGTGCGCTAATATTTTCACAATATGATTTTCCTTCGTCAACATCTTACTGAAAATTAATTTCAAGATCCGTCCGCCATTAATGTACCAATAAATAATTTGCAGGCTGGATTAATAATCAGCAAGAACGTAAGTTAGGGTAATGTAATAATAAAAATCACAGATATTTTTATACTATTTTAAAAAAACAAATCCTGTATAAAGATTAGTTAAGTTTTTCCTTTATAAATAAGGAAAATATCATTACGTTCCATTTCAGAAATAGGCCTTCCCACATCGCATGACTATGAGGAATTTGGGTCAAGCGATCCTAATGCGGATTGGTAAGTAAACAAACTATTATTTCGAAAGAATAATTGACATTACGAGTAATGTGATACTAAATCACTGTATCACAATTCGAAATCACTGTGGCTCACACGTAGCAACGCTAGAGAGAACAGCGACTTGACCTACTAACAACAGATTTCGCACTTAACTCCGAAGCTGGTTTACGTAAATCGAGTAGCTCTCACGTTTCGGTATCGAGTATACTGTGGCGTATCGATCATAGTTCGCCTCTAGTTAAACTCTGGAAGTTTGTGAGTGAATGCCTATTAGAATTCCACTATTACAGGCGTTTGTTGGTGCTTCGAATTAGGCTTCGTTACTCGCTATTGAACTAATGCTATAGTCTTGTTTTCATTTTTATAAGTGCGAAATTTTGTGAGAGTGTAAAGATGTATATATGTGTGTAATGGAAAACTACGAAATGGATTTTGATAAAATTATACAGTGGAATAACAAATGGGCTGTAAAAATAATCTTCGAGTTCCTGTAGTGACGGATCCTTTACGTGTAAAACCGTCACATAAATAAAAATTATGACTTTTCATAGTTATTTAGCAATGAAGTTGACATTCCATTTTAAACAGTAACTGTAATTTTTTAATAACACTTTTATTTATTTTATAGGTAGCTATGTTTGTTGATTGGGTGTCGATATCACTTACATTTGATAGTAAGGACCAAGGACACTCGTAACTCGAAGCTTCATACATAATAAATAAATAGATGGAGAAACTCACTCAAATGTCGCAAAATTCTGCCCATCGCTTCGGTCGGTAAATTTTCATTCATAATGACGTCGCTCGCTACATATCATGATGAAATAGTAGTGTGTTCGTGCTTTTGATTTTGTCCTCTTTTTATGGCGCGTTAAGGTCAAAATTTTAGTGAGGCCGTTTTGTAAAACTACATAAGTAAGCTTTTATTATGTTATTGTTTTTCGTTCCCAATAAAATGAAAAAATATATCTAAGTGTAGATTTTCACGTCACGATAGTCATCGGATAAGTGGGTGTAATAAATTGAATCCCAACAATGCTCGGGTCACTACAACTATCGCCCTCACAGCCTTCATAATCGCAAATCATCGTGCACTCATTTATATTACGGCTTGCTTTTTATATGACGTCATCTCACATTTTTATTTCAGTGAAAACGCCAGCTGGAAATGTCTCTGCTGTTGATCGTCGATAAAAATGAATGTTCGCATTCGAAACCATTTGAATTCGCCGGACACATAGATTCATTGATACGGGTGAAACACCCATGTTGTTACGCAGATAAGCACTCCCAATTTGGATGTTTGCCAATTTCGTTGGCGCATTCATAACGGTTTGATTAGAAAAAAAACTTACGTTCTCTTTGGAAGTTTGTCGTCATGCGACGAAATTGCAATGGAATGTGTACTGGCTAGATTGAAATATACTGAAAAGTTTAAAATATTTAAATAAAGAACTTTTTTATTTATGTGTCCGTATAGGTACTCGCATTGCAGTTTGGCTTTAAATCTATCATATTTTAAACAAAAGTACTGGCGAATTTAATTTTCCAGGTTGATATTTGATATGATTGAGGTAGTTTATAACAGAAAATAGTAATAGTAAAAAAATGTACTCCAACTTTATAGCATATGTAAAGATTTCAATAGAAAGTATTACGTACCGCCGCTGTCGGGCGTTACTCCAACAATTGAATTATAGAGATAATTATGTTAGTATTTGCTAAATGCTGATGCTGGGCGGTTGGATGTGGCGAGAAATGATAACAACCAATTTGAGAGACTTTAAAAAGTACACTGATTTATTGCTAAATATTTTAAATAACAATAATTCGGGTCATGTTTACTTAGCAATAATATTCCACTATTGAGAAATGCTTTGTAGCCATGTACGAACTCTTACAACCACTGTGCCAGATATCGTCCCGTGAAATAGAAATGTTTTGCACTTCTATGTTTCGGGATAAGGGTACTGTAGCTAGTAAGATTACCGGCCATAAGAGACATAACATCTGTTGTCTCGGGTGACGGGCGCGTATTGTGGCCTTGTTGTTGGTCTCAATTAAGGCGGGTGGCCTTGATTGTCATGTTCACTTACCATAAGGTGAGCGTCCTGACCAGAGTGTACAGGACACAATGTGTAACATAAAAAAAAACAATTCTTTCGACGAAATACGTTAATATTGAAATTCATAAACTGGACCGTTGCAAAGATCGATATATCCTTATGTCTTTATTTTATCTACCATCACCAACTGTGAGCATAAAATTCGATACTAAAGTTTCAGTTAAGATGCGATAGAATTTGTGATTCAAGCTTCAAAAATAATATAGGCATCTTTCAAAAAGAGAGCGTTTTCTTATATAAAGGGCCGGCAGCGCATCCCTGCGACCTCAGCTGTTGCAAATGTCCATGGGCGGCGGTGACACTTTCCATCAGGTGAACCGCATGCTCGTTTGCCTCCCTATGTTATAAAAAAAAAAAAAAAAAAAAAAAAAAAATAGGCAGTATAACTTAGTTGTGGTGGGCCACAATTTTCTTGATAAATTCTCACATAATTTTTAACTATAGTATCCAGTAATATTAAAGGTTTTTTAAATTATTAATCAAACTTCCTGATAATCATAGATAATCGTATTTGTCTTAATTGATTATGTGCTTTAACATCGAAATAAGATTTTAAAGAAGAAGAAGAAGGTTTTGAAGAAAGCACGGAAACATATTTATTGACTGATTAAATAAAATATTCTTGTAAGATTTTAAATTAATGACATAAGCTCGTGCTACTTCCTAGCATAAACAACGTAACATCACTGAATATGTTGTTGTTGATATAAGTGCAGATGCCATCAAAGATATCGTAGCTCCCTTGGCTTTAGTACCTTCTAACAATAAAACATACAAAACTCGTAAAAGATATTGCAGTGTATGAATACGACTTTTTACTCGAACCAGTTTATGATATGTAGCGAGTTCTAGGTAACTGAAATGTAGACAAACTAGATGACGTCACAGTTGCAAATAACACATTGGAATTCAAGCTCTTAGGTTTCAGTTAGGTACTTTCAACTTAGTGAACCTTTGAGGGTATAAATCACAGTCGAGATTTTTATGCTTCATTGATTTGTCTGTAGTAGGACGATTTGATTTTATGCCATGCGGAAGACACAGTTAGATGATTTTATTTAATTTTCGTTTTTGGTCGAAGATAGCCTTGATAGCTTCACAAGTGGCGAGCGCAGAAGGCTCTCAATGCAAATAAATAGTAAATAAATATCCACTGACATTCACACAGCGTCTAGACTCAAATAAATAATAATAATAAATATAGTGAAACGTGGTCGCTCACTAAGGTCCTCTTGAATAGACTCAAGGTTGCTCAGCGTGCTATGGAGAGGGCTATTTTAGGTGTCTCCCTACGCGATAAAATCCTAAACAAGGATATCCGTAGGAGAACTAGGGTGACAGACATAGCCCAAAGGATTAGCAAGTTGAAGTGGCAGTGGGCAGGGCACATAGTGCGTAGAACCGATGGCCGATGTGGCGGAAAGGTTCTCGAGTGGCATCCACGTAACGGAAAGCGAAGCGTAGGCCGACCCCTAACCAGATGGACGGATGATCTGGTTAAGGTGGCGGGTATCAGATGGATGTCAACTGCAAGGGATCGGTCCGCGTGGAAATCATTAGGCGAGGCCTTCGTTCAGCAGTGGACATAATTAGGCTGTAATGATGATGATGATGAATAAATATAGTCGAAATTAGGGTTGGTAGAGTTAGCGAGTATGATAAGCGAGCACGACCGATGTAACCGCCATGAGGATGAACGACGTGACGTAAATCTTCTGAGCTAAGTTTAACACAAATGACGTCACAGTACTCACCAACAATGGAGCGAGTATGAGAAGTGAGCACAACCGAGGTAACCGCCATGAGGACGAGCGACGTGACGTCAATATTCTGAGCCAAGTTTGATAGCATTGACGTCACAGTACTCACCAACAATAGTAGCGAGTATGATGAGCGCAAGCACAACCGAGGTAACCGCCATGAGGACGAGCGACGTGACGTCACTGGAGGTGGTGTTCCCGCCGGTGCCGTTGATGGTGGCGTTACAGCCCCACGACACCGCCTCTACCCAGCTGCAGTTGCCGTCGAAAAAATCCGACGGCGGGTATGTGACGTCATCTGGGAACAATAATAGAAAATAAAATTTAAATGGAATTTTAGGCAAATGTTGTTAAATTGAGGCTGTTGGTGTAAGGAGCAAATGAAGTTTTTTTTTTTTTTTAAATATGATAAACAACTAATAATATTTATAAAAAAATCTATTACACAATTAAAATTTTAACATGGCTATATCTTCTAGGCAACACCAGGGTAGAGAAATAAAATACATGGGAATTGGGACCGAATAGTGTACGTTTACTTGGTGGTACCTACCTAGATGACTCGATACTGAGTCGTCTAGGTAGGTACCAGTACAGTGCCAGATATCGTCCCGTGAAATAGGAATGCTATGCACTTCGGTGTTTCAGGATGAGGGCACTGTAATTAGTGAAATTACGGGGGTATAAGAGAACTAACATCTGTTGTCTCGGGTGACGGGCGCAGTGCGGCATTGCTGGAGAATGGTAACTGTTTATCAGTTGTTGGTGTTCGTTAATGCCGCGCTGTCATGGTCAGATATATCACTAACCATTAAGTAAGCGACCTGATCATCCTGTTTTCATCTTAACATAAAAAAAGTTACGGCATTATAACGTCACCAATTCCGCATTCTATATTCCTGCTCGAAAAGTGCATTTTGCATACATGCTCGTAGTATATGATAAAACACTGGTTGCGACCATAGGTGGTGTGCTGAATATGAGTATTTTTATTTATGACTTATCAAATTAATGCCAAAAAAATATATAAGCACAAGCATCAAATCAAATTAGCATTAACACCTTAAAACGGTGTTAAAAATTCAAGTACTAATTTGAATCCGTCCCACTATGCTAGCAATATTTAAATCCTCCCTTCATAGCCGGCTGGTAGAGACGCTCCATTTATAGAGAAGTGAAGCTCTGGAGTGGTGCTTAACAAACAATGCAAGCCGGTGCTGTCTGAAAACCCTCGAAACTCTGCTGTCGCTTTAAAACCTACGGCCACTTTGCGGGTATGTCGTTAGACGTAAACACCGAATTTTTAGTGCTGTAAACATTGAATTTAACTAGCGAGTAGTAGATTGTATAGTGAGTTAACTAAGATTATATTATGTGCCTTGAAAAAAAGGAAACGATATAACTTATTTAGTGTGATGGTTGAGACGTCAGATACTACACCGAGGGTTCCGGGTACGATCCCCGGGCAGTACAAACATTTGTGTTCATGAACATTTTGTTTCTTATATTGGTCCAGACGAACACCAGGTGTTTCTATGTAAAATATATATAATTTTCAAAAAACTATATAACTATGTTTATCCGTTGTTGAGAAGCCATATAACATGCTAATGCTTAGTTTGGGGCTAGATGGCGATGTGTGTATTTCAGTGGATAATAATTGTTAATTAAGGCTTTTTTTGTCATTCATCGATGGCCTATGATGGTAGCCGGGGCCATAACAATAGCTTAACATGTCAACCAAAGCATAATCAATGAAAGACGATTCCGGATGGTCTTTCAAACAGTAAGATTTTAATCAAACTGGGAAAATACTTAATAAAATGGCTTTTGTAAGTGTATGCTCGTAAATGCGAAGCCATGCAGTGCAAAGAAAGATGATGATGTTCTTTTAATGATATGGTTCCATGATATAGTCTTTTAAAGTTACTGATTATAAGCTAAGGTTCGGAATTATATTAGCACTTGCATATTGTTTGGTACCTATGTTAAAAACCAAATCAACAGTCAAAAACTGTATAAATCATTGATTTCACAAAAAATAAGTTCAATCTAAAAGAATCCTAGCCAAAGGTTTTGAACTTTCAAAGTTTATGTTGACAGACCCTCTAATCAAAAGTTATATTACCAATGGTATAACAGAAATTGAACGTTAACGCCTCATAGTAGAGGTTAAAATAGAAAAGTAAGGTCGTTGCTTTGCCCCCCCCCCCCCCCATCGTTAAGATTGTAGTCACGTATCAACACCATTTGAACCACAGTGAGAAATTCTCATCCATATTCATCAAGTGATACACCGAGCAATTAGGAAAAAATTCTTGTCCGTTGGAGCGGACCGTTTCTTGTACCCAAAGGAAATGCATCACTAACTGGCAACGCTGTTAAAAAATAAGGAACATATAAATTAGTAAGTAAAAGAATTCTATTAGACCGGATATCTTGCGCAAAATGGGCGAGACTTATGTCCAGCAGAGGACTCCATGATAATCTTTTGTGTGTGTTCGTGTGAGTTTTGTTCATAGTTTATATATTTTCATTATATTAAATATACATCCAACAACCCATTTAATGTAATGGTTGCGACGTCAGCTACTACACCAAGGGTTCCGGGTTCGATTCCCATGCAGTACAAACATTTATGTGCATGAATATATCTGTTTGTATTGGTCAGGGTGTTTCTATGTACAATATGTATGTATTTAGAAAAAAAAACTATTTAATTATGTCTACCCGTTGTTTAGAACACATATTACAGACCACAGATTTCCCAATACAGGAGATGGGGCAAGCCGCGTTTAAAGTGCGACAAATGTAAGCTCAACGAGCATACACTGGCTGCCAGTTTACGCTCTGTGAGACGAGTCAAGACGCACGAATATTAATGAAATTACCGTTTTTTTTCCAAAATGCCATCCTGTGCAATTATAACATGCCATCATCGCAATGAATCAGTAAATTTACCAAGAAATATAACAACTTTTCACAGGTAAGAACCGAAAATAAATTGCGACACTGGGACTGCCTATAAACTTGGCGGCTTGTCCAGTCTAATTGTATATTCTGATGTCTGTGTTACAGACTAATGCTTAGTTTGGGGCAATGTAAAAAATATGTTCTATTTTACTTGCATGATAAAAAAAATATATAAATCGGAATTGTACCGCATTCTTACTGCTATAAAAATAAATTCATGATAAAATATCACTCAACCAGTAACCATCTCTTTGCATCAAGGCCGACGTCTAAGCCCTCGACTGCCGTGTTATAAAATCCCGTTCAAATTCCGGTATCTTCACCCCACTTTTCGTACAACGTGACGCGGCATCAAAGAAGAAGCTTGCACTTTACCCGATCGTCCCGGAAAGGGTTTAGTGTGAATTTGCAAGCGACCCGGCCGCCCGTGACTGGAATGGGGATCGACTCGACGACCGCTAGGATTAACCGAGATATTGGGAGGCTGCCGTGAAATGTTTGCCTTCCTGTGCGAAGATGCTTGAATAGTTGCAGTTGAATTTTGTATGATTAAACTTTATCTTATTTATACATTGCTGGCTAGGTATGGTTCGGTAAGCTTAATTTTTTTTGGGTTGGGGATTTTTTTTTGTGGAATTGTATTTTCAATTATTTCACTTCATTTTGTTTATACATTGCTGGCTAGGTATAGTTCGGTTCGGTTTAATTTTATTTTGTGCCGAGAACTTTTTTTTAAATTAAACTGTACATCTAGTCTGACAAACAAACCATAAAAATTACTTTAGACATCCATTACTTTGAATTTATATGAAAGAAATATGAATTTGTATTTTAATTTTGACCATGCCAGGAAAACAATTATACATCATCAGCTCATTAAACGTCCCCACCGAGGGGCACGAGCCTACCCGTATAGGTGATTAGGCCTTAGTCGTCCACGCGGGCCCAGTGCGGATTGAACGACTTCACACACAACCTTCGAATCTCTTCGCAGGCGTGCATGAAGGTTTCCTCACGATGTTTTCCTTCACCGTAAGAGCGTCGGATAACGTACATATATTTTCGAAAATACATTGGTACGTGTCGGGATTTGAACCTCAACCCTCCCGGTAGGAAGGCGACAGTCCACACCATTGAGCCACCGACGCTCATTAACAATTATACGTAGCTCGCGAATGTCAGAAATTATTGACCCTTTAGCAGGAAGCGAACGCCGCGGTCGGTAAGAGCTAACATTCAGTGCATTTTTAGCTTGCTAACGAAAATGGATGTCGAGTTTTATTCTGAGCCAGCGTATAATGTGTTGACTTAGAAGCTCAAGTGTGCTACTTACTGAGTGCACCTTTCACCTTTTCAAGCTTGCTGCCAAAAGTTTACACACTTAATTCTGTGAACGTTGTTCTTAAATATTTGTATGCGTCGGGTGTTTAATGTATTATTTAATATTATACCTATGATTTATAATATATTGTTCGCTGTTAATGTTTAAAAAAATGGCATAATTATCTTAATTTTTCCTAGCCCGCATTTAATGAAATTACTCGTACCTCTACAAAATAATATGTACCGCAATACCGTCATGCATCATTAAATTTTAGATCATCATCATCATCATCAGCTCATTAAACGTCCCCACCGAGGGGCACGAGCCTACCCGTATAGGGTGATTAGGCCTTAGTCGTCCACGCGGGCCCAGTGCGGATTGGACGACTTCACACACAATCTTCGAATCACTCCGCAGGCGTGCATGGTTTCTCACGATGTTTTCCTTATCCGTAAGAGCGTCGGATAACGTACATATATTTTCGAAAATTCGAAAACACATTGGTACGTGTCGGGATTTGAACCCCAGCCTCCGGTAGGAAGCGACAGTCCACACCACTGACCACGGACGCTCTCTTACGAAATTAGATGGTTATCGGAATCAGAGTTCCAACCGTCCGATTTTGCCGGGACAGACCTGATATCGAAGGCGTGTGTCCCGGGTCCCAGAAAACTATCGATTTTGTCCATTTTTGTCATATGCAAGAGGATCAATCAAATAACAATCATATAAACAAACATGATGCTAGAATTATTAAAATCGGCTCATAACTAAAACTACAAATTCATCATTTAAATTATTGACTGTCTCACTTGCGTCATAATATGATTGGATCAACCTTCGAATGTCACTGATAGATGTCAGATCGTCCTGATTACCCCCCCCCCCCCCCTAAAAGTGGCAACCCTGTCTGTAATAGGTTTCATTTGCGAAAAAAAGAATTTACTCTTAATGAAATATTATATTGTGTCTCGATTCCATCAATAGTAATGTTAAATATATCTTTATATTATTCCACAAGTAATAATAATACATTATTTAATAACAATTTATATATACATATATATATATATACATACATATATATCAATGGAATAATAATAATACATATTTTAATGATACGTTTATTACTTATAGCATCAGGATTAATTATATAGTAGTCGTATACAACACTCGTCAAGTTGTAAACCAGCTAATGAATTCGCACAAAAGCCTTCATCTCGCAGTGGTTCTGACAGACGCAATAACATAGGTCATTTTAGAACTTTGTTGGTCTACGATTTGAGATTGGTTAGACGAATAATTGTACTCGTGAGTTATTTGTGTAGTTTATGTATGTCTTTAATTTTACGGGTGTTCCAATTATGTAAAAAATTAGTATGTATGATCTCACAAAATAACTGAAAAAGTGTCCGAATGCAGCGACAGCACACATACACATATTTCGCCTACAACTGTATTCTCTTTGGCGGTTCGTTTTTTGGGTTCGGCTGGCGCATCTACCTTTATATATATAAAAAACAAATTCTTGTGTACCTACTTACTTTTTTTTATTTCTCTTTTTAAATTATTTTATTGTATTGTCCTGTGAAATTATGTGGTGAAATACATGTTTTTCTTCCTTTCTTTCTTCTGTCTTTCTTTATATAAACAGAATATCATTGGGGGTGCCAAACCCCCGCCGGCGGAGGCCTTCGTCGCGAGTCCCTGTAGTTTGGAACAGTTCCTATTTTCATTTTCGGTATTTACCCCGTCACATTTCTCCCCGAAATTATGCTTGGTTACCTAGCCCCCCTGCAACTCCCTAAGCCGAGGTTGGCGTCCCACTCTGGGACACCCTTAGGTTCGTTGCATAATTTGGGCTGAGAGCTATCTGCGATCGCCATTGTCCAGTCAAGCTGAGACTTGCGGCCAACAGCGATAATTCCGAAAAAAAAGAGTTAAAGTTAATTTAGCGGATTGTTTTTCGGGTGGATCATAGTTTTACCGGGCAACTGGCGAGTGCAGGGGTCTCTCAACTTCATGAAGAAAAGTTTGGTTATTTCAATATAACAAACTTACACTCCCATTTTGTTATGTAAAGATTATTTCTTCCACTCAGAAAAAAGTTACGGTGCGCTTTCAAGACATCCCTAGTCAGCTGAAAACAAATTTGCAACGCTTGTCACGGGTCGAGGGGTTTTGTAAACTGTTTGATACAACTCGAACTTGTTTCGACCACGGTTTGGATTGTAGATTCCGGGTCGGACCATCAACCAATTTTACTTACCTGATGGTCTGATAACAACGCAAAATAAAGTATACGTTACTGTCATTTATTAAGGGGTGTAAAAGAAACACGAGAGGGATATTTGGGCCTCAGGTGAGGTTGCTTTTTCTTACTAGGTGGTATACTCGGTACCGAGAGTGGCGTGCACTCCATATATGCAAATAAGCAGTGCATACCCTGTGCGTCCAGACAACCCGGAAAATTGCCAACATATCAAATGATTCCACTTATTCAATACATAGACGATCTGCTGTCATCAACAGCAATCAATTTGACAAGAATGTGAATTATTCATTGTTTTTGCGATAAATGTCACTCACTTTGTATACCCTACTCATAATCTCCGTGCACGCCACTTACCAGATATCGTCCCGTGAAATAAAAGTGTTTTGCACTCCTGGTTAGGCCGATGAAACAATGTAGTATTGGTACATTATATAAAATTCCATTGGTACATATGTATCTTACCGTTACCGTAATACCGTTAAAATTTAATCACCGCTTCTATTGATTATCATTTTAAAAATCTATTGTATTAAAATTTTATTGTTTTTATTTATTAATAATAATCACGTTTATGTCAATTGTTGATGGTTGTTTTTGTAACTTTGGCTGTAGCTGAAAATCAGCGGTTTGCCAATGGTTAACCTATCGCTGAGCTCTGGCCATTTTATATCGCCGCGACGCACACATCAGAACGTCAATGTATATTGAATTGTTTTTTGTTGGTGATATAAATAAATAACTAAATAAATCTTATATCAAATGTTCATATGATGGGAGGTAATGGAAACAGATTTCAATTTGCAATGCACGTGCACTCCGCTTGCATGTGCATTTGAACAGTGTTGTATGAATACATTAAGTTTATTGGTGAGACACAGGTGGACTGCAATTGCATGCTGTATAGTTGTAATATAATATTCGTTTCTAAGTCTTTAAGCGTGGGTGGCTCAATGGTGTGGACTGTCGCCCTCTGAAAGGCTGAGGTTCAAATCCCGCCACGTACCAATGTGTTTTCGAATTTTCGAAAAATATAAGTATGATATCCGACGCTCTTACCGTGAAGGAAAACATCGTGGAGAAACCTGCGCATGCCAGCAAAGAGATTCAAAGGTTGTGCATGATGTTGTCCAACCCGCACTGGGCCCGCGTGAACGACTAAGGCCTAATCACCCAATACAGGTAGGCTCGTGCCCCTCGGTGGGGACACTTAATGAGCTGATGATGATGAAGTCTTTAAGAAAAATTTTTTTTGAGAAAATAGGAACCGTATGTCACAGAACTGATGGCCGTTGGAGCAGACAAGTTCTGGAGTGAAGACCGTGTCTCGGCAAGCGTAGCGAAGGACGCCCTCCGGCCCGATGGACCGACGACTTGCGAAGGGTCGCTGGTGGATGCTGGATGAGAAAAGCGGAGGACCGGGATATCTGGCGCAAAATGGGAGAGACCTATGTCAAGCAGTGGAATGCGATAGGTTATAGAGAGGAACCATACTTGTATAATGAGCTACATAGGCCCATTGTTAAAGACTGTACACGCAAAAGTAAGTTAGTACGATATCTTCAGGCCCTGGTATATGTAGATACTGAACAATTACTAAAATAAAATCGTAACACACACTCACACACATAGACAGAAGTTACATAAACCTATTTAATATTACTTACCTACCTAACCTAGTGTAGTGGTTGAGTCGTCAGCTATTAAGTAAATAGTTCCGAGTTCGATCCCCGGGCAGTACACACATTTGTTTACATGAACAATTGCACATAATTATCTGTTTAAATTATATATTTGTTGTCAAGTAACTATATGCAAATACAGGCTAAATGCTTATATGGGGCTTAATGGAGCTGTGTGGCTGTTGGTGGATATTTAGTTATCTATAAAATTGGTTGATGGTCCGACCCAGAATCTACAATCCATAACCGTGGTCGAAACAAGTTCGAGTTGTATCAAACAGTTTACAAAACCCTTTCGATTGCCGCCCGTGACAAGCGTTGCAAATTTGTTTTTCAGCTGACTAGGGATGTCACTCGAAAGCGCACCGTAACTTTTTTTCTGAGTGGAAGAAATAATCTTTACATATAACAAAAATTGGAGTGTAAGTTTGTTATATTGAAATAACCAAACTTTCTCATGCACATGAATATTATGGTACATACGCCAAAACAACCTTTTTCCAAAATGTTTATCGGTTTGTGGGACTTATTGTTGTTTGTGGGACTTTTTTTTGGCAGATAGCTGATATTATAAGGATAAACACAGGCTACTTTTATTTTAAATTAAACCAATGTTATCATGTCAAGTGTGGGCTTCGATAAACGTACATATTATTTGGAAAGTTCGAAGATACATTGGTACGTGGCAGAATTTGAACCTGCACACTCCAGATCGGAAGGCAACAGTCCACACCGTTGAGCCACCGACGCTGTTATATAACAAAAGGCCGTGGATTTTCTTCATTATGACATCTAAATCATTATTTGACTGTACGTTTAAAAAAATAAGTTATCAGTATACAGTGACAGGAAGAAAAATTTTTTTATTTTATCTGCGCTGGACCGCTGTCCTAGTTAATTGCGGTCCGTTTTGACGGAAGCCTCCCTCAAGCTGGATTTATAGGCTAATAATGTTATCGAATATTGCAGTAAGTTCAAATATAATTTCATAATCAGCTCATTAAACGTCCCCACCGAGGGGCACGAGCTTACCCGTATAGGGTGATTAGGTCTTAGTCGTCCACGCGGGCCCAATGCGGATAGGCCGACTTCACGCACAGCTTTTGAATCTCTTCGCAGGCGTGCCCAGGTTTCCTCACGATGTTTTTTTTTCCTTCATCGTAAGAGCATCGGATAACGAAAATTCTAAAACATATTGGTACGTGGCGGGATTTTGAACCTCACTCCTTCCCGGTAGGAGGGTGACAGTCCACACCATTGCGCCATCGACGCTCTTACTTAAATAAAATTTGTTTGTAAGTAATAATACTTTACAGACAGATTTTATACAGATCTCAGCCATCCCTACTGTGACCTCTTTCCACAACATTAGACGGGGTAAACGCTATAAGAGGCCAGAAACGCGGAAGCGTGTTTCCATTTCATTTAAACGATTCCTCGATGATTACGGGCATGATAATCATTCACGTTTTGCTCCGAAATATTTCTCAAGAAACCTTGTTACAAACACAGTAGAGGTTGGAAATCAGATAAAATGTAACATTTTCTATGAAATATCAAGTGTTCGGATTCGAGAAATAGGAATCACAATTGACGTTTACATGTGTAATGGAAATATTAATGCCAGGAAGATAGAATATTTTTTAAAGTAATTTGACGACCCATTTGTTGTAATGGTTGTAACGGCTCTTACATCAAGGGTTTGATCTCCGGGCAGAATTGTATTGGTCTGGATGTTATATATATATATATATAATATATATATAATACATGTGTATTTAAAAAATATATAATATATAAAAAAAATATTTGTTGGTCAGTCCCCTGTATAGCATACCTACTTAATTCTTAGTTTGAGACTAGATGGCGCTGTGTGCATATCAGTAGGAGATATTCAGTGCAAAACACTCCTATTTCAGGAGATGATATGTGGCCCTGTGGTGGTAGAGTACGATTCACAAATGGTGAACTTTTGCGAAAGATCAAAAATATTTTATTGAGAGTGTAACAATAGAATTTTGAGATATTGAAAAGTTTCAGAAGCGTATACCTACATAAATACACAATCACAAAGAAATATCAACCAAAAAAGGTCCGAGCCGCTTAACACATACGTTGACTAATTGTTATATTTATGACATACAATTATTCATTGAAATTTTTTACCTTAAAGCGTCTTTGAAAGGGTACAAAATTAAAATCACGAGCATATTACTATGTCACTATGACATGTAGAGAGCGACGTGATTATGAATGAAAATTTTGCAACTGCGCAAACTTTTGCCGCGGATATGTTTTGAGTGAGATTGTGATTTTAGTTAGTTTATCGTTTTATTGATTTGTTTAATTCTGACAGCAACGAAGGCAAAGGAATACTAATCATACAGCTTAATAATAAAACGCAGCACATACTCCTGTCTATATTTTCGTATTTTCTGTTATTGTGTATTAATAGGTGTTATTCTAACGGTTAATGTATATTTTATATTTTTAGTAATTAATAATCATTACATAATATTCATACGCGTATATGTAATATACTCTCGCGTGCAAGTAAATCGACTCAAGCCTCAAGTGCGCATAAAAAGTGATATAACTAAAAAATGACTTATTTTACCTCTATATAATATTTTACATAATTAAAGCCTAGTAATTAGGCTTTCAAATGGTAGCATAATATCAGTAATTTAAATAAACACTTGTA
Source organism: Leucinodes orbonalis (assembly GCA_019425675.1). NCBI lineage: Eukaryota > Metazoa > Arthropoda > Insecta > Lepidoptera > Crambidae > Leucinodes > Leucinodes orbonalis. The sequence goes on from PQWD01001634.1 coordinate 74,409, forward strand.
CTTAGAATGCAACTGAACGCAACCTCCCGTAAACTGCTCTGCGCTCTATTCACAACTTGCGCGACACAACCCCCTATAAAACCCCCTGTAATCGTTTTTTTCTTATCAGTCGCTCATTAGACGTTGACCTGAACACATCTCTGCAAATTAAAGCAGTCATTTGAAGAAAATTATGGATACAACACCTGAAGAAGCCGCTCAAGTCGTTGCCCTGTTGCAAGAAGGGTTGAACCAGCGAGAAGTCGCTCGTCGTTTGAATATGAGTCAGTCCGCTGTCTCGAGAGTATACAGAAGGTTTCAAGAGACTGGTGCCTTCACTCGGAGGCCTAATACCAGCCGACGCCGGTGCACCTCGGAGCGTGACGACCGGTTTTTGGTCTCGACCTCTCTCCGAAATCGACACCTTACCGGCGTAGATGTGCAGCAGGAGCTACGTCAAGTTCGCGGGGTGACTGTCAGTCAGTGGACAGTTAGAAGAAGGTTGAAAGAAGCTAACCTTACTCCGAAAAGACCCGCTACAGGCCCGAAGTTGACCACAGCTCATCGTCAAGCACGCCTTCACTTTGCTCGAGAACATTTGGATTGGAGCATAGAGCAATGGCAGTCAGTCCTGTTCACAGATGAGACGAGGATGTGTCTCCATGGCAGCGACAGGAGAGGTCGGGTATACCGTCGTCCCGGTGAACGGTTTTCACAGTGCTGCTTTGTGGAAACCGTTGCATATGGTGGCGGATCTTGCATGATGTGGGCTGGAATTTCCTTAGAAGGCAAAACGGACCTTGTTTTCGTTCCTGGGGGAGGCCGGGGAGGAGGTCTGACCAGTGATCGTTACATTGAAAATGTTCTACTGGATCAAGTTGTCCCTTATCAAGGCTTTATTGGGGAAAATTTCATCTTGATGCATGACAATGCCCGATGTCACACTGCTCGGGCCACACGTGATTTCCTGAACGAAGTTGGAATTCACACTATGCATTGGCCAGCGCTCAGCCCCGATTTAAATCCCATTGAGCACATATGGGACGAGCTCAAAAGGAAAGTTAGAGCGAGGAATCCAGCTCCGACAAACATCAATGAGCTCAAGACTGCGTTGGTAGAAGAGTGGGGTCGAATACCACAATCATCCATTAAAAAGTTGATAAGGTCGATGAAGAATCGCATGAGAGCAGTGATCAGAGCTAGAGGAGGGAATACCAAATATTGACACGAATAATTTTTTTATCTTACGCACATTTTGTTTCATTTAAACACAATAACCCCATACTGTGAAATTGTATGAATTTTCAACATTTTTTACATTATCATTAGCATTAACCTTTTTTACTAAACTACTGAATCGATTTTCATGCAACTTACACCATTTTAAAGCTCAATTACTAGGCTTTAATTATGTAAAACATTATATAGAGGTATAATAAGGCATTTTTTAGTTATATCACTTGTTATGCGTACTTGAGGCTTGAGTCGACTTACTTGCACGCGAGTTTAGTTATTTGTTATTCTCTTGTCACTAGGGCTCTGTCATAATACCAGGCAGTGGCCGCGGCCACTCTAAATCAATGAATAATATAAACGCACGTAGCATGCGGCAGCCTAAGCTGAGATGGGCCCCCTTTGACCACATTATTATTACTTTTTTCCCCCCTTTTCTTTCACATATTTACCTTTATATTATTTATTCCTGCAATTACATCTTTGTTTCCATCAGTGTGTTTCTTCCTGGTATCATTCATTGTAAACTGTGTAAAAATTATAATTGTTATAGTGTATCCTCTGTGTGAAAATGTATATTCGTGTTTTTTGTGTGGTCAAATAAACGTTTTCTATTCTATTTTATATTGTGTATCTAAAGTTTGCTACAACAAACTTATATTATAAACCTCAACGTGTTATTAACACGTCAATCAATAAGTAATTAGACCATTATCGCTACTCCGTTTACTAAGCTGGAATAGCCACTATCCTTTTTTGTTATGTGTATAATGAGATACGACTGAGGGATAATTTACTCGGATGTTGGGTTCTTTGAAACATTATAAGATTTGGAAAGATCGGAACGTATCGGAGATCCCTCGATATTATGGTGCCGTCGGTGTTCACTTACAATATTGTAGAGCTTAAAGTGACGTCAAATTCTTTTGTACTAATCATGGTGTTATAATTCCAAGGATAATTACTACAAGGACCTTTTTACAATACAAGCTACCCGTTGTATTACCCGCGGGACAAGATGTTCGCCTGAAGTTAATTGTACCCCATATGTTAATGCTTACGTGTTTTCGAAAATATATGTACGTTATCCGACGCTCTTACGGTGAAGGAAAAAGAAACCTGCGCACGTCTGCGAAGAGATTCAAAGGTTGTGCGTGAAGTCGGCCAATCCGCACTGGGTCCGCGTCGACGACTAAGGCCTTCTCTCTAATCACCCTATACGGGTAGGCTCGTGCCCCCCGGTGGGGACGTTTAACCCTTTTACCGCCAATGACGCCTTAAGGCGCCAGACACAATAGATTTTCTATTGTGTCTGGATTCCCGGCGTTCAATAGGTTAATGAGCTGAAGATGATGATGTTTACCCAAGGTGTCAGATTACTTCATTTTAAATTTTATTATAATCTCTTTGTCAAGCTGTCGTGTAATCTGTGCGACAGTAATTGGACATTGAAACGTTATAAATAATAGTAGGTTATAATTTTTTTTTCAACTTTGCTATAAATTGTATGTGTTATCCTTTGGTTTTAAATTATTTGTCAATTATGAACATACTTCAAAAATAGACTTGCCCACCTAACTTAGAAGACTGATAAAATTCTAAAACATGAGTTTTCGAGCTGACAGTTAGCATAATGTTATTTTTAACTCAGATTTGTAATAATATGAAATAGTTCTTACGATTCCAGAACCCAGTCATCATGCATATTGTGTCGTAATAGCAAGTAAATTAATAAAGTTGAGGACCTGCACACAAAGTACTACAAACGACCCTTACCTGTGGTGTCATTGAGCCCGCGTGCCAGTATGCGCGTTGCATTCATGATAGTACCCTTGTCGCTCGCCCTCCTGCAACAAAACAAAGTGCTTGTGTTCAATTAAGGCTCCGTGCACATAACATAACAATTAATAATTTATTTCCAACACCATTATTTAATAAGACAAAAAATTGATTAAACACACTGTTGCAGCGTGTGTGCGTGCGTGCGTGCTGGCGTCGTGTGTGTGTGTTTGTGTTTGCGCGTGTTTGTGTGAGAGAGCGCAAGCGTGCGTGTATGCGTGCGCGCATGCGAGTGTGCGTGTTGATGTACAGTTTACTTTGTACATGAAGTCAATACCTAAGAGTTTATTAATGTTGTTGTAATTCGAGGACCTAAGTAGCAGAAAAATGTATAAGCAAAGTTTAAAACATGAGAGTACATGTCACATTTCAAAAATAAGATTAATTTTGCAGTGGACTAGGACGTCTAAAGCCTATACACCCTTAACGGGTAGGTTCGTGCCCCTCGGTGGGGACGTTTAATGAGCTGATTATGATGATGCAGTGCCAGTGGTCTAGTGATCAGTGCGTTGAGTTCAGAGAGCGTAGTCCCGGAGTCAACTACCGCCGTGATCTAGAATCACAGCGTTTGGTATAATCTTTGTGTTATCCGGGAGTAGTGGGTTCAAATCCCGTGGGGAAACCATATAGTTAAATTGTGTGCGATTTTACCCAGATTGGTTCAAATGTTATAGTTCAAACCTGCTTGTCTTAAAATGCATTTGTGCTGTTTAGTCCCGGATACAATCATAGGTGGTTCTTCGTTAACACTCGCCAATCCGCATTAGGCTCACGTTGTGGGTTATGACCCAATCTCCCCATGGATGTGTTGTTGCCTGAAGGCCTGTGCCCTGCAGTGGGTCTCAACCATTGCACTCAATGGGTCCGCAGACCTGTTCCTATTGCCGCTCACCGTCTCTAACTATTAAAACGATTCAACTTTTTGAAGATGTAAAATACTAAAACCACTCTCGTCAAAGCAAAGTTAATTTTTCCATGTTTTTCTCAAAAGCAAACCAGAGTGGTTCAATGTAAAGTCAAACTCAGTACAGGAATCGTGGCCTTTCAACATTGAATTTGGTTTTTGCTAGTGCAAAATGCACAAACTTTTCAGAACGCTTAAACTCTGAACAAATCCCGCGTTGTTTATGAGCTAAGTAGGTTAAGAGCTTAAACGGCCTCCACGTCGTGTATTATTTTGTTTGGAGCATGGTTATCTTGACGTTAGCCAGCGAGCTGGTTACAGTTTTGATTAAGATTTAAGGAAGCTCTTTTAATATGAACGACATTGAAGATGGTACCTGGAAGTTTTAAAATTGTTGTGACTAAAATTTGAGTGTCTGTTAGTAATATTGAAATAATCGTTATTAATACTAAATGCATATAAATATGGATACAGTATATACACCAAAAAACTTTTTTTAAAATTTTTGTATGTCTGACCGTTTATCCGTCTGTCTGTTTGTCCCAAGTTCTGAAATGGCTGGACCGATTTGAACGGAACTTAAAGAGTTAGTTGTCACCCTCGATAAACATAGGGCCACGTTTTACTATGAGAGAATATCTTATACCAAGGATAGCAATGTGGGGCACAGCTAATATAAAATAAAAAAGGGTCTGAAGTTATCTGAGCTGAAATTGAAGTCATGTACGAATACGCAAATTCTGATGATCCATTTGGTGTAATGGTCGAGACGTAAGCAACTATATCACGAATCCCCGTGCAGTTAAATATATGTATGCATGAACATTATTTACACGTATTGGTCAGTTTTTTCTGATGTGTAAATATTCACTTTTAAACATTTATCTTTATCCATTGTTTAATGCCGCATAAATGTCGGCGGATATTTATTTATTTATCAAATAAGTCATCTTTACTCGATAGTTACATGCCAACAAACATTTCACAACATCTTTTATCCATGAAAAGAAAACCACACAGGCTCTTAGCTAAATTAAATCTTCAACGCTTAGTAATAAACCTACCCTTACTGATCAATAAATCACACTGCGTTAAATTGAGTTAATCGAGCTCCAGTTCGTCACAACGGAGTAAGCATAGGCATCAAGAAGCTTAAAGACCTTTAAATCCTTTGATTAGGTCTTTGGTACAATTTAACTTTGAATAAAATAATAGTGTTTATATTTTGATATGAAACTCGACCAATTTAGCGGTTACAATAATTAGAAAATATAATTTAAACTAAATTATTGCATTTCGGCGTTTTGGTTCTATACGTGTATTAGTTGACTGCTCAACTTGGCTCAACTTGAATTCTTCAAAGATTAACAATTATAATTATATAACCAAGAAAGAATTCTACAAACAAAAATTTTAACAATTGCTCAGTCGAGCTGACATGTTATTTCATGTTAGTGATGCACCTATAAAAAGATGTTTGTCAGAAAAAAACTTACTATATCAACGTAGTAATAAAACTCATTTTTCTATACCAACTAATGCAGCTCGTTAAACCACTTACTCTGAGCCTCAGCGCCAGTAACTTAATCCTTTACAGTAAACGGTTTAGCATTTGCAAACACTACAGAAAAAATGCATAGCAATATTCGCATGCAGCCGTTTTAGTACAATTTAAGGCTCCCGAAATCGATTACTATCTATTAGAAAACTTGTCGGTTTACTTTTTTTGTGTTTCTTTGGAATCAGTTTATCGGAGGTACCTGTAAGTCAATCCTTCGGTTTATTTACTTATAAAATTAACATTAGTGACGTGACACAACAATTCAATTGATTAGGAATGAAAACGAAAAGTGTTTATTCAGTTTAGGTCCTTACAGAACACTTAGGAATGTCAAATGAAGCTACCACTGGTTCGGGAGGTAGTTTTCTACTGAGAAGAAACCAGCAAGAAACTCAGTAGTTACTCTTTAAAAAAAATGTGTTTAGTACAGAATCATTTGTAATCAAAATAATTATATAAATCAATAATATTCACATCACAGTGCCTGTCAGACGCGCGAAGAGGTTATCTCAATATAAACATTGAGTCAACCTCTAAATTGATTAACCAACATCTTCATTTCTTTGAAGTTTGATATTTAAATAATCAAAAAGCAGACTCGTGGTGCCGTAGATCGTGAGTTAGAGCTGACTTTAAATGAACTAAAAACTACTAAGGCGTTGGTCAATCAATTGTATGAGGAAAGAGATGACAGTGTAAAGGAGATGTTGGATGTCTTAAATAGGAATACATTGTTAAAAAAAGAAATGGCTGAGATGCATACTAGGTACTTATTAGTAGATTCAGAACGGAACAGACTTCAAGAATTGGTAGATGGGTTTGGCCAGTGCAGCGATGAATATGTGCATGGACTTAAGCGCATTTCCATGTTAGAGCAGGAGCTATAGGAGGCCCATGACCACATATCCGACATGGAGACAGAGAAGATTGACACTGTAGCGGCCCAGAACCAAAGTCTGTTTAATGAGTTAGTTGTATGTGCACCCAGCCTAGTTTCTGCTCCACTTAGTACCTCATCAACTGTTATTGACTTGACCAATGATGTCACAATTAATTCACCAGTTGCAGAAGGTTCATTGAAGTGGAACAAAAACAAGTATAGAAAATATGTTAGGAGAGATAGAATTTAAATTATAAATAAAACTAGGAAATTAATAAAGACGCAAAAAGGAACATATAGCAATGTTAAATGTATAAATGAGCGCAGACGTTTGGGTGATGAATTAGATGTGTATTCTATAATGTTAAATAATAATTGATTAAAGCCTAAATATATATTTTTTAAATTTATTTGAGTCTCATCTCAAATTAATTTGTTTCAATCAGAAATCAATAGTCTCAAAGAACAATTAGACCATATCACAAATATGTATAATTTAAACAAGAAGGAATATGCTGAACATATTCTTGCTATGAATTAGCAGCAGCAGCAGCAGTCACTGACTCTCCCGACTGTCCATCTGGTTCGATGACAGGTTATGGTACCAGTGTCGGTCCCTCCCCATTGACATCCAACAATCCTGGTAGGTCTTTTGATAGTAAATTATGTAATCAAAGTGATAGTAATATAGTTATGTTTAGCGATGGTATAGGAAAACATATGGGCCAAATTTTGAGTACTTGTTTGGGACAGCGAGTGCTTAATCATTGTTCACCAGGAGTGCCTTACTCTGAATTGATAAAAAAATTTTGAATTATTCATTTGATAGTAATACAACATTAATCATATTTGTAGGCAACCGTGGTGATATGATCAAAAAGGACCTGATAAAATTTTATAATTCTTTGTGTTTATTGAATGTTAGTAAAATGATTTTGTTCACATTACCGTATGGTTACTGTATAGTAAGAATGTGCCACAGGAAGAAAATAATATTAGATTTAAACTAAATTTGACATTGGATTCAATAGCTTTTACCAATAATAAATTATTACATTTGATTGACACTAATAAATTGTTAAATTTTAATTGTTTAGTGACAAAGAAATTATTATCTTTCAAATTATTTTAAGGGACAAATAGCAAACTCGCTATCTTATTATTTTAAACATTTAGCCAATAATATGGCTATACAGCCTGCTTTTATGAGCAGAATAAAAATAGTTTAAGGACTTTGGAATGGTTCCAAATCATTTAAATTAGATAATAGAGGCAAACTCTTGCATATCAATGACTATGCATTTGACAACAGAAAAGCCAATTAGCAATTATTTAAATGTAGTACATCAGAACATACAAGGATTCTCTGGCAAAGACCTAGAAGTAGGGTTATTCTTAGAACATAAAAATGTACATGTATTATGTCTTACTGATCACTGGATAAGGCAACATAATTGTTATATTAATATAGATAATTATAAAGTTGGTGGTTTGTTTATGAGAGTGTCTGTTATTAGAGGTGGATCACTTATACTATTACAAGATAATTTAAAATTTAAAGAACGCAAAGATATTGTTGAACACTCTATTGAGCGAACTATTGAACTTTCCTGTATAGAGCTTGAGCAGTTTATTATAGTTTGTGTATATAGACCTCCATCTTCTGATTATAACTTATTTAAGACCACTATGGAGGAAGTTCTAAAAAACGTTTGTAAATCAACCAAGAAGGAAGGAACATAAATATTATAGATGTTTAAGTCTTTTAATTTAATCAATCAATTCGCTGAACCTACAAGAGCTACTCCTTCTACAGCTACCTGCTTACATAACATTTTTTATGAAAATATTATACTTCAAAAATCAATACTTAATTGCTTACAATCAGACCATATTGGACAGTGGGCACAATTTGAGCACTGTCATGTCTCTAAAAATATAGATATTGTTTATAGGCCAGTAAATAAGAACCGAATTAATAGATACAACGCTCTTGTTGACCAAAAAATTTCTCAATTGCATTATAATGTATCAAATATAGACAGTTTATATGAAAACTTATTTAATGTTATCAAAAGTACCTATGATTGTATCATCTTAACAAAATCAATTAAAGTAAATAATTTTAAATCCAAATTCTGTGATTGGGCGACACCAGGCCATAAGGGTAGAAATATACTTTTTAATTTATATAACTTGAAAGCTACATCTTCGGATCCAATATTTATTGCCTTTGTTAGAAATTATTCAAAAATTTTTAAAAAAGTTTGTCACACAGCCAAGTCGATCTATTTGCGTAACAAAATAATAGGTTCTGGTAATAAAATTAAAGCCACTTGGAATATTATTAACAAAGAAACATGTAAGAATAAGAGTCGCGATAATAATTTCTCCATTAAAATTAACGATAATATTGTTAGCGCGGATCTCGAAGTAGCTAGTGTATTTGAAAATTATTTTACCAATATTCCAATTGAAACAACCAGCACTTTAAATTCAAGCTCTTCCATTGCTGGCTCTCTTTTGACATCTAGTGTTTCTGAATGCAAAAAAATGTTTAGCTTTAAGCACATAACTCCAGACACAATAACCAAAACTTTCAAGGAATTAAATATTAAAAAAACAGAAGATCTATGGGGTATTTTTCTACACATATCATAAAAGTAATTATTAATAGTATTGCACCCCATTTAGCATTGATATTTAATACTTGTGTAGATAAAGGTCTCTTTCCAAATTTAATGGATCGATGGATTTGATGGATCGCGGCAGACAGAGAGCGGGTAAAAGGTGCGTTCATTCAAATCGGCGCTTGGTCGCGTTCACTATCTTCAAAGTCTTATGGCTACATTCCAACAAAATACAGTAAATTAATACCATTATTTCAATCCGGTGGTAAAAGTGATCCATCCAACTTTAGGCCTATATCTATTTTACCTGCATTAAGCAAAATATTTGAGAAAATTATATTCAATCAGTTGCTTTCACATTTTAACGTTAACAAATTATTACATGAGAAACAGTTTGGCTTCACAAAAAATAAAAATACTACTGATGCTGGGATTGCACTTATTAAGCATATTTTTGATGCCTGGGAGGACAAGAATGATGCAATAGGAGTTTTTTGGATTTGCCTAAAGCTTTTGACTGCGTCGACCATAAAACACTTTTATTAAAGTTGAGACATTACGGTGTATCAGAATGCTCATTGAGTCTTGTAGAATCTTACCTCTCTGAAAGAGTTCAAAAAGTCTGTATTAATGGCACAAAGTCGCATGGTGCCCTTTTGCGCATGGGAGTACCCCAGGGTTCAATTTTAGGCCCTCTATTATTTCTAATATATATAAATGACCTCCCTTACTATTGTAAAAGTCTTTCGGATATAGTTCTATTTGCTGATGATACGTCATTGATTTTTAATGTGAACAGATGTAAGAGACTTTTGACGATGTAAATAGAGCTCTGTCTCAAGTAATGCATTGGTTTACTGCTAATAATCTTTTACTTAATGCAAAAAAAACTAAATGTATAAAATTCACTATGCCCAATGTAAGGCAGGTCGAGACCAACATAACTCTGAATAATGATCAAGTGGAACTTGTAAACTCCACTGCATTTCTTGGTATAACTTTAGATTCATAGTTACAATGTGGGCCTCACATTGAATCACTGGCTGGTAGACTTAGCTCGGCAGCTTATGCTGTTAGGAAGATAAGGCTTTGACAGATGTAGAAACAGCAAGATTGGTTTATTTTAGTTATTTTCATAGTGTCATGTCATATGGTCTACTGTTGTGGGGTTCAGCTGCCGACATTAATACAATATTTGTACTACAAAAAAGAGCTATTCGTTTTATCTACAACCTTAGACCCCGTGACTCTCTTAAGGAACTTTTTAAAGAAATAAATATAATGTACATCACACTATATTTACGAAAATTTAATTTACGTCCGTAAATACTATCATACCTTTAAAAAAAATTGTGACTCACACAATTTTAATACTAGGAATAGAAACAAACTTGCTGTTCCAGACTTGAGACTACATAAAGTAGGTAAATCTTTTATAGGAAGATGTATAAAGTTTTTCAATAAGGTACCGCAAAATATTGTCGAGTTACCTTTACACATGTTTAAAGCTAGAATAAAAAACCACCTTTCTAAAAAAGGGTACTACACTATTGACGAATATTTATGTGATAAAAATCTTTGGTCTTAAATTGCTCAGCTATTTCAGTGTTTATGATATATTGTTACATTAAGTAATTGTTTTAAAAAAAGGCTACACTGTTGAGTTTTCTTGGGTGCTTCTTTCTCAACAGGCCAATCCACTGAAGCGCTTTTTTTTTCAAAGCATCAAAATTCATATTTTTAGTTTAGTATTTTTTATTGTTTTTTATTATATTTTTGTATATTTTTTGACGTTAATAAGTGCTTTTTGTAAGCCTAATTTGAATAAAGAATTTTGAATTTCACAATTTATATCATATTAAGTATTAGTTAAAATATAATAATCTACAAAAGTATTATTAAGCAGTTAAGTATCATATAAATCTAAATAGATGAAATCAAAAAAAAAAATACGAAAGTAGTGCACATGTCCATGAGTTTTTATCATTTATATAATGTATGAGTACCGTTGGCCGATTGTTTTCCGCCTACAAATTCAAAAATTGAATGCAAGGATTCATAGAGAGTGATTACTGAGCTAGAAAAGATAAAAATGAAAACATTCAGTTAAGAATAAATCAAGTATAATGTCTGCAGCAAACTACGTCCGAATTAACAATTTCTTAACAAAGTATTAAAAAAAGATCTAGCGTCTAAGCGGGAAAAATTTAAAGTATTTGGCGTGCGGCCAAATGAAGTTTTAAGTGTCTAATGGCGTAAAAAGGAAACCACAGCGTTTATAGACTTTAGAGTATCAACGACACGTTTACTCTTTACTCTATGGAATAAAACCTTTTTGCCGCCAAACTGATTGACAACGTTTATCGCAGAGTAGGATCTTACATTACTTATTATATTATATTTTTACCAATACTTAATATGATAAAAATTGTAAATAATTTGCTTTATATAATTTTTTTGATTACAAATGATTCTGTATTCAACACAATTTTTTTTGAAAAGAATAACTACTGAGTTTCTTGCTGGTTTCTTCTCAGTGGAAAACTACCTCCCGAACCAGTGATAGCTTCATTTGACATTCATAAGTGTTCTTTAAGGACCTAAACTGAATAAACACTTTTCATTTTCATTTTCACATGTTTGTTATTTGAATCACTCTTGCATATTATTTATTATTTAAAAACTATTCCACATAAAATAATGTACAAAGGCGAACCTAAAGCCGAATGGCACTCTCTACCAGTTAACCTAAGGTCATGTAGAAATAAATAGAAGTGGTGCGGTTAAAAAGAAAATATCATTAAAAAGACAATATCATATTCGTGTCTATGATTATTTTGTAACTCAAAACCATTTAAGGAGATACTGATATGCTAGCGGCTAGTTATAAGTAGATTATATATGTTTTAAAGAATTACTAAATAAAAGGTTAGAATAATGTTATTCAGAAACGTATTATTCTTTAAATTATATTATTTGTATGGCTCTTTGCAGTTAAGTTTGCAATTAAAATATTAATATATATTAATTTGCGCTGAAAATTTCAACCACTTTATATTTATACTACCATTTTGACAGATTCAAAAATTGGCCAAACGCGAGTCGGACCCGCCCGTGGAGAGTTCCGCCCGTGGACAGACTTGACGAATCTACAAGGGTTCCGTTTTTTGCCATTTGGCTACGGAATCCTAAAAAATGATATACGAAACCTCAATATCATTTTCCCGATCTACACATTGATACACCAAACGTGGGGGTACGATAAAAAATAAATTGAGTTTCAGTTCAATATATAGGGAACCCCAAAATATATACTTTTTTTTTTGAGTTTCTTATCAACCCCTTATAGCGGCTCACAGAATACATATACTTACAAAGTTTGAATAGTGTAGTGATTATAGTTTCAGAGAAAAAAGGGTGTGATATACAGGCGAACAGACGGACAGACTTGACGAATCTTTTTTGCTATTTGGCTACGGAACCCTAAAAAGCAGCTTAATTAATCTATCAATAAACATCCCAAGTCACTGACAGCGTACTCTACCGTTTACATGTTACAACAGCTGTTACACAAACTTCACTAAATGCTTCATAATTACCACGTTTACGCAGAGTAATTATTATATCATTAAACTCAAACGCTCTGTCACTGTAAACATAACACTCCTTGTGACGTCATCATTGTCAACTACCAATTAGTGTCCCTATTGTAATTATCTAGTAAAACAAACTGAGCCGGCAATGATATACAGAAGGCCTATTTGATTGATTGATTAATTTAACCAAGTTAACATAGAAAATATTACCTAGTAAGGACTATTATTTTACGAGATATTTAGAAGATTTTAACTTTTAATGGGTAGGCCCCTTCCATTTTAGGATGTGTACAATTTTTAAATACTTATTCTAAAAAGATTTTGCCATATCAATAGGCTCGCGTGGTGGGTAAAAGGTTGTAACCTGTTCTTATATATGATGGGACGTTAAAGGTTGAATATTATAAAGTGTAATTTATATTTCTTTTTCACTTTAATTATATTACGTTATGTAATGTTTACGATAATATTTAAAAATATCTGTTCATAGGCAGTACATGATGTGTCCACAATTTGTTTATCTATGCCAAAATACGCTCCAAATGAATCGTAGAGACATAATTCGAGTCAAGTGAGGAGGGCTGGAGGGCTGGCATCGTGTGTTGGCCTTCGTTTAAATTACGACTGTCAGGCTGGACTTGAGCCAAATAAATGGCAACGAGGTGAAGGGAAATCGAGTAATTAATATTATGTGTTTAGAACGGAATACGAGTCAGATATTGATATGGAATAAGTAGTTATCATCATCAGCTCATTAAACGTCCCCACTGAGGGGCACGAGCCTACCCGTATAGGGTGATTAGGCCTTAGTCGTCCACGCTGGCCCAGTGCGGATTGGACGACTTCACAACCTACGAATCTCTTCGCAGGCGTGCATGAAGGTTTCCTCACGATGTTTTCCTTCACCGTATGAGCGTCGGATAACGTACATATATTTTCGAAATTCGAAAATACATTGGTACGAGTCGGGATTTGAATCACAGCCCTCCCGGTAGGAAGGCGACAGTCCATACCACTGAGCCACCGACGCTCTTTATAAGTAGCTATAAATCTTATAAATTACCAACTAATTAATCAGACCTTGAGACAACAACCCTCTTCTCTCTTCAACATATCACAGTCCACTGCTGGAAATAGGTATCTCTCATTCTCGCCAGATATCGTAGGCCACCGTTTTTCTCTTCCAGTCTGTACCAGCGACCTTTCAAACCGTCAGTCCATTGAACCAGAGAGCATCGCTAAGCTTGCTAAGACGCGGTCCCTACTCTAAATCTCGTCTGCTCCACCGATTAAAATATGATAGATTTCCCTGATGAAGCAAAATTATTGTGTAAATAGTATAGACAGTGGTTTAATTTAAGATTATAAACTATTTATAATGTTTCTACCTATGGAGCGGCATTGTCTTTATTAAAAAAGCTCCTTATTAAAGAAAAAAAGAGATAAGACGTCCTGCCTTTTATATCTTTTTTTGCTTCTAAAGTAAGGAGGTAGTCAAGATGATATTTTACGGTTATGGTCATCCGATGACTAATTATTGTGATGATTGCTTGACTTCCGCTGACGTCAATGGCGTGCACTCTATATATGCAAATAAGTAGTACATACTCCGTGCGTCCAGACAACCCGGAAAATTGCCAACATATTAAATGATTCCCACATATTCCCCCATTTTTCTCCACAGACTTAAACCATAAGCGATCTGTTGTCATCAGCAGCTTTCAATTTGACAAAAATGTAAATTATTGATTGTTTTTGTGATTAGTTCCACTCACTTTGCATACCTTACTCATGATCTCTGTGCACGCCACTGGGCTGACGTCATACCACACCACGGAAACAATTGTTACATTTTTTCGATGAAGTGTTGTACGTAACATTGTTTTTTGTTCCCAATCAGAATGAATCGCTTACTTTGTAACTAAATGCCGTTATGTGAGTTTTAATTTTAAATTGTTTATAAAAGGGTTTGTCATTTTTTTATACAAGTGTCACTTAAATCCAATATTAGTAATGTATGTTGGTTGTGATCGGCAAGTTTATTATACCTTTAGTGTACAACTGGTATTTAGTTATATACCTTGCGGATAAAATATCGGGGAAACAGCCTTTGGAAAAAGAGCCGACTTTACCTGCTAGAGACATGAAGTAAATCAATTAAACAATGCATACTTCTGAATATATATTCAGCCACCTACCAATTCCACAACAAGTTACACAGTTTTTTCCCTTCTATTATTGCAATCTGTCTCTTGGCGGACATTCGGCAATATTTTTAATATTATGTGCATTAATTTGTGGGCCTAGTCCAGTGACTAGGCCACTACATTATTTTTATATTGTACTTAATATGTACTTTTAATTTCTATTGATGCTGGATTTCTAATGTTTCAATACTACTACACACTCTCATCATTTCAACAAGTCGAAAGGTGTTTTTCTTTTCAGCCTTGAGAAAGCATGTCCATCCTTCATTAAGTTCACAGCGAGCTCGTTGCTGTGGTTTATCAAGCGGTTCCTATATTTTGGCATCATATTTTTAACCTGCTTTATTGTTGAGATTCCCAAAACCTAATGTAGTCTTTCGTTAGTTATATACCAAGGGGCATCAGTTATAATCCTAAGTAATTTGGATTGGTATCTGTAAAATTTCTAGATTTGAAATTTGCAGCTGCACCCCAAAGCTGTATTCCATACGTCCAGATTGGTTTAAGTTAAACATTTATAATTGTCATTTTACATTCTCATGTTAAATCAATTAATTTTCTATGTAATAGGTTTCATTTAAGGCTAATGATACGTTACGATAGTTATTTCATGTCGCACGTCAACGGTGAAGGCAATTTGTCACAGATAGTTGATCTGATGGACGATTGGACAAGGGCTAGGAAAGGTGATAGACATATAAGTATTATACGTATACGTAATGCTAACTATCTAGCCCGGAATACGATTAGCTCATCTTTACTAGGTGATAGAATCAATACTAAGTCGTCGAGATAGATACCATAGCAGTGCCAGATATCGTCCCGTGTAACAGCAGTGTTGTGCACTTTTGTGTTTCGGGATGAGGGCACTGTAGCTAGTGAAATTACTGGGTATAAGAAACCTGGTATGGTTTATCCGAAAATGTCGAACAAAAAATATATTTTTTATTGATTTCCCACCAAAAATTCAAGCAGTAATTTGGAAAACCCGGTACTCAAATAGGGCATTCAAAGCCATATAGTCATGTGCACTCAGTTAACTGTCTGTGGAGAGTTCAGTCGTCTAAATTCAATTGCTAACTTTGCAATTACATGAATCAATCTCACAATGGACGCTGAATATTTGCATAAGAATACCAATCGCTAGATTGAGAGTGAAAACTTTCATGGTAGTTTTACTAATGTTCCATAAATAAGTAACGTTAGCATTGACTATCTTAGAAAAAATACACACACATACCTACTTATAAACATGTTGCTGTAAAGTTTTAAAAAGCTAAACACTTTCGACTGAAATATTTGGATTCCATTCATTTGTTGTCACCCAAATCGAAAGATTTTTCCCTTTACACTGACTTGGCGAATTTAAAATAAAATATAATTATATAATAAAAATAATTCTCAACAAGACAGACATATTAACCAACCTTATAAAAACTGCAAGCTGGGTTTAAACGGAACAAATTGTTGCATTTGTATGCATTACAGGGGTTGGATGCATCTTGAATTCGAAGTAAGACTGTAATGCACATATTATTTCACCAGTTCTGTTTCTAAGACGCCGTTTGTGTTGGGTAAATGTTATGTATAAATGGGTAGATATATGAATAATATATAATCTGCACTGCTTATTTCCGTAAACCTGCAGTTCTGTGATAACTATTGTGCTCTGGACTTTACAGTCCAGTACACAGTCCGGTCCATTCAAATAAACATGAGATATTATTATATATTTATTACAGCAGATATTAAAAGTGTCGGTGGCTCATTTGTGAGGACGGTTGCCTTCCAACCTGGAGGTTGCAGGTTCAAATCTCGTGATACTAATGCGATTTCGAATTTATATGTACGTTTATGCGATACTCTTAAGGCGCAGGAAACCATCGTGAGGAAATGTTTTCCTTCACCGTAAGGGCGTCGGGTAACGTACACGAAAACACATCGGTACGTGTCGGGGTTTGAACCTCAGGCCCCCCGGTAGGAGGGTTGAGAGAGGAGTGCGTCGATGTCTCAATGGTGTGGACTGTTGTTCATGTTAACAATATGAAACAATTGGGTGATATAATAAATACCAAATACTAAAGATAATATTGGAAGTATCTGTTTTGAATTACGCTTATTTAGCCTTTTATTTATTTATTTAAGGACAGTTTACAAAACATACACTTACATTGACATTATACATACGTAAGCGATACTAACAAGTAGTGATGCCTTAATTACAAACTGCCACGACAAGCACAGCTGATATGGAAGCAGTTTAGAAAAATAAAAGTTAAACAGAATTTAATGTAAATTACATACTTAAAAATACTAACCTAGAGTATAGGTTACAAGTGAGTACAACAATTACAAAATTATGCTAAGACATAATTAAGACTGCCCCTTAAGAATACTAATCAACGTTCTTTTGAACGTTGTGAAATTACTATTAATATCGAGATCTGACTTCTGAGCTAACTGACTTTTGGTCTTGTAACTTCGAATATACCCTTTTACAAAAGCGTTAAGATCGGTTTGAAAAGAGCTAAATTTTATTTATATATTATGCATAACTTGTAATAATAATAACTAAAATCAGCATTATATGATTGCTCAAACCGCATCATGACAGTGCTGACCGCAACCACGGATCCGTTATCTCGCTGAATGGAATTACAGCTCGTCACATGGTTGGTGACATTCCGAACATTAATATTTCATGGCGGTTGTGCCGCCGTAAATATTAAATTCTACGTAGTGGCAGTGCATTATTAGAATATTATGAAATCTTTTATCAATTTTGTTGTGATAAGCAAACGTTCTTGGCCGACGACTTGCGAAAGGTCGCTGGTGAAGGCTGGATGAGAAAAGCGGAAGACCGGGATATCTGGCGCAAAATGGGGGAGACCTATGTCCAGCAGTGGACTGCGATAGGTTAAATAGATAGATAGAAGCAAACGTTCTTATGTTCGAAATAATTGCAATTAACTTTAGTGTTATTAAAGGAGAATTCATGTCTATAAACTAAGTATGTACATTTAAAAAAATGTAATTATTTATTCTATAAAAATTTAAATTTTGAGATTCAAAAATTTGCATACTTCATTGTTATGATTTAAATCCATACATTTCATTGATATGAGGAAAAAAACAATACGTGAAACACTTATGATGAAGTAACTAATTTATCCAAAAAAAAACAACAACTCATACCTGCTTTTTATTCAAAACTATTCTTACAATTTAATTCTTAATTAAGAAAATAAGACAATACAAATTATGTTCGGAAACAGAAAACTTGATCTTGTTCCAATAAACTTATTTGGTGTTACAACTTATTCGTTCTTCGCACAGAATATCACTATCTTGTGAATTTAGCTCGGTTTCCTTCACGGTTCGGAAAATCCAAAGCTGATGTTCGTTTTATGAATTTCCATACCTTATGACTTGAAGTATTTTGTTCACCGATGTATACTTATATTTTGTGTCAATATATGAGAGTCATAAAAAATATAATAATAACAATTGACGATTCAAAATTATCTGTAACAGATTTATTTGAATAAAGATATTTAGATTTATGTTCTTTTTTCAATTTATGACTACGACAAAATGCGTAAATAAATATATTTTCATCAAGCCCTTCTAAGAGAGTACTTGTAAATGTCAAATACTACAGCCCGTCCCAAAGGAATTTACTACGTCAGAGACGTTTAGTGTTGTGCCGTCATATCTATGATATGAGTAGTTCCGACCGGTGGCATCCGTAACCGCAGCTTGATTACATCTCGTCGGGCGAGTGTGACGTATCTGCGCTCCCGTTTGGCGGAATTGGTGTCAATGATTCGATTGAATCAGAGTTCCGTTTTTTAATCCGTTACTTGACATCATTTATGGTTGACGTACTTTTTATGAACTGTCAGAAAAGAAAGTTACCATATATTTTGTATGAGATTAGTGATATGTGACGTCATTATTCTCTATTATCAATTGCCATACATGGCACAACTTCGACCTTCTACAATGTTGTTATGGGGGATTTCAACGCTAAAGTGGGAGTACAAGAACGCGGCGAATCGAAAATCGGACTTCATGGAACTTCAAAATCGATTCGACTTGCTGGAAATCACTGGCGACGTGGATGAGATAACCGACAACGTGGTGAAAACGGTGTGTAAACTGGGTCGCAGGCATTTCCCGCCGATGAAACGAGCGAAGTCGAGGCTGAGACGCGAGATGCCATCTGCTGCTGTTGCTTCGCCGAAATATCAGGCTCTCTCCAAGCGGATACGAAAACTCGTTCGCAGGGACCTCCGCTGTTTCAATACAAGGTTCATCAAGGACCTCATTGAGCGCAGCAGGGGTCCCAAAGTTTTCCAAAAACCACTTGGGAGGAGCCATCTGGTGAAGCTTAAGACAGCAGATGGGCAATTACTCGCAACTCGCCCACAGATCCTGGAAGAGGTTGAGAAATTCTATGGACGACTGTTTTTTTTTATGTTATAGGGAGCAAACGAGCAAGAGAGACGCCTGATGGAAAGTGTACAACTCCGCCCATGAACAACGGTGGCACTAGAAGCGCTACCGGTGCGTTGCTTACCTTTAAGGAAGGAATACGCTCTTTTCTTGACGGTATTCATCGAGCGCTCATCAGCCACAGACCGAGGACACCGAAGATCCACGTGCCCCACTAAGGCGCCATTGTACGCAAGATATCCCGGATATTGACGTTTGCGAGATCAGTGCAGCACTGGAGCAACTTAGAAATGGGAAGGCCCCGGGTGATGACGGTATTATGACAGAGCTCCTAAAAGCCGGTGGACAACCCGTCCTTAGGGCATTAGTTGAGCTCGTTGAGATTTAATCCGTAAGAGAACTAAAGTCACCGACATAGCCCGCCGGATCAGCAAGTTGAAGTGGCAGTGGGCTGGTCACGTATGTCGCAGAACCGATGGCCGTTGGAGCAGACGAGTTCTGAGAGAGACCGCGTCTCGGCAAGCGTAGCGTAGGACGCCCTCCGGCCCGATGCACCGACGACTTGCGAAAGGTCGCTGGTGGAGGCTGGATGAGGGAAGTGGAGGACCGGGATATCTGGCGCAAAATGGGGGAGACCTATGTCCAGCAGTGGACTGCGATAGGTTGAATAGGATCAATTGAAAATGACCTATAAAAAAGGTTATGAAAATAAGGTTTGGTATTTTATTGCGGATGGTGGAAACCACCGGATTATTTTTCGAACGGTCGGTGGACAGACATACGTAAAAATCAATTGTAAAATCGAGGTGATATAAACTTTTAATGTTATCTTTAAAATTTGCTTGTAATAATTGAGTTTGTGAATTTGTTTGATGAATAAGTGACGTAATCCAAATTACGTAAGTTTTGACTTGGACTTTGACATGCGGTCCATCTTAATTTTTACCGTAATTACTTTGAGAATGTTTCGTTGAAGACAACTTTGAAACTTCCGAATTGTCCCCGATTTGGGAGAACTTGTCGCGGCGAAGATGTTTTTTACGTAGTTTTGAAATTTTAAATTGATATTGAAACATAAAATCATTCCTACAGCAATGTTTCTAGAATCTAATTTAGCCTGGTTTTCAATATTTATAGTCACCTAAAGGATGCTGAGTTTCAACTATCATCTATATATAGGTAAGTTATATACATAGGTATTTACAAAAAAATATAGTTGTTGTCTATACCATAATACAGGCTTCACGCTTAACTTGGGCTATATGGCGCTGTGTGAATGTCAGGTGATATATTATTTATCATCTATTGCATTAAGAGGAGACTTTTTCAATAATAATGCTTTTCATTCGAGTCATATGATAACCGGCTATACTGCCTTCGTGGTCTTGATATGAGCGTCGAGTTTAGACTGCTGCTCAATCCGAGAGTCGTGGGTTTTAATCCCGACGTGAACGCACAGTAATCAACTATTCACTCAGTCATCGCGAAAAATATTTCAAAATTGATCAGTTTGTTTAATGAGAGCGTCGGTGGCTCATTGGTGTGGACTGTTGTCTACCTGGAGTGTGTAGGTTCAAATCCTGCCACGTGTTTTCGAATTTTCAAAATTATATGTACGTTTACCCGACGCTCTTATGGTGAAGGAAAATATCGTGAGAAAGCCTGCGCACGCCTTCGAAGAGATTTAAAAGGTTGTGCATGAAGTCGGCCAATCCGCACTGAGCCCGCGTGGACGACTTAGCCCCATACACAATTTACGGGTAGGCTCGGGTCCCTCAATGAAGGCGTATAATGAGCTGATGATGATGATCTTTTTATTAGCAGCACGCACCACGTGGTAGTCCAACACTGGGCTTAAGGCTACTGGTTACTCTACCATAGTTACTACTGAGTTTCTAGCTAGACTTTTCCGTAGGACACTACAGTGCGAACAAGTGGTAGCTTCATTTGAGATCCTTAAGGACCTTGATTGGAGACTTCTTCGATATCTATAGTCTTCACTATTGATGGTTGAACATCAACGCTTTGCAAGTGTATAGAAAGAAGCTGGGTTATAAAATAAAATTTTGAAACGGGTTAGTTTTAGGGCGTATAAGGCAAGATCACCACCAAATATATAAATAAATAAAAAATATATCCACCTACATTCACACAGCGTCATCAAGCCCCAAACTAAGCACAAGTCATCAATTCATATCTGCTTGTTTTTTGATAATTCATACTTCTTATATGTAGATAAAACCCAAAATAAATACATCAAACATTGGTAAATTTCTTACAATAACACATTCCTAGTATATAACCATACATACCACAGGATCCGTATAGCCATATGAAGATCAAATAGTCAATACGCCTTTACGGGTTCGCAAATACAAAGTTCTCAGTTCCAAGAATAGCACCGCCCTATACATTGATGCGAAAATCAAACAGCCAACCGCATTCGTAATCAGGTAGATAACATTAGACGATACGGAACGCTAAATTAGATTAAAAGGGGTCTAACCTGACCCACACGAAGGCCTTAGAGGCCTCAAGGATGCGCAGTTAAAGGTAATAGGTAACCTCGGCTAGTTTACCCAAGATAACGTCTTATCTCCCAAAAGTACTCACACTAATTGTAGTTTCGTTTAGCCAAAGTGATGGAAATGCATATATAAGAAACCAAGCAAGTATATCTTTCACCATGCTTTAACTGAAATGTTTCAAATTATAATCGAAATATTTTTATTACATGGTAATTAATATCAATAACTAGCTGTCCCGGCGAACGTACCGCAAACAATTAATATCGTGTTACCTTTACCTGAACTAATTTTTAAAACATTTAATTTAAGAATGCACGCGTAAACGTTAATCATTTGTCATTATTTCTGAACGCATGTCAACTATTACATATAGTATTTGACAGGATGGACAATCAATATTTGACAGATACGAAACAAAGGTAACATTTAGGAAAAATGATTCATCTTTTATAATTATGTTTTCGTCAAGTTTTCATTATTTTTAAGATGTATTCTGCTCGCGTAAACGTTAATCATTTGTCATATTTCTGAACGCATCAACTATTATATATTATTTGACAGGATAGGACAATCAATATTTGACAGGTACGAAACAAAGTAACATTTAGGAAAAATGATTCTCTTTTTCAAGTTTTCATTATTTTTAAGATGTATTCTGTTATTCGGGGCGACGACAAATACAACGAACCAAAAACCATGAAAATTGGTCTAGCCGATCTCGAGTTAAAGTGTTGTAACAAACCCGACTTTGATTTATATATATATATATATATATATATAAATATTATATATATATATATATAATATATATATATATATATATATATATATATATATATATATAATATATATATAGATATATATACATATTTGATTTAGGATGCTTGTTTGTTATGTTGAAATGATATAAACTCGTGGAAATCGTTCCGGTATGAAGCCTTGAAGGAAGGATAGGTAGTTACCGAACCTTTTAGGTAAGGTTTCATTTATTTTGTTCGTAGAGAAAGTGGATGATTACCTATAGTATTTCTCGTGAAAGATATACTCGTACTGACGTCATATTGCAAACAATCGACCAATTTGTGTAATGACGTAGTAGCTAGCTGCTTCCTTCGTACTCAACATTATTTCAATGCGACATTATTTTTGAAACTGTTCTCAATATGTTCTTATATATTTTTTTAAATGCGTCTTTTTTTTTTCTATAACGTCAGTTAATAGGACCAGTCTCTAATATGTTCATTAAATCAATGTCCTCAGACTTCAAACTGTGAAAACTGTGAAACAAACCTTTTTTTATAAAACATACACAGAAACACAAACTATTACGAACTGAAATGTTCATGCACACAATTTTGCACTGCTCGAGTAACTAACAGCGACTCTCACGTGGGTCGTCAACTACTTAAGCTGAAGAATAACATAAGCTTGTGGTTGTGTTTAGTCTTTCTAAGACGAATTCAGATCTTTCAAATCCGTCTCTGGTTCGGTTTGTATAAAGAAAGGTACAAATCAAGCGAAGATCTCATTAGATATGATATCTAGTTGAAATGCTTGTCTAATTAATATTTATATTACTAAGCTGAAGAGTTTTGTATTTGGTTGAGTGCACTTATTTCAGTCAAAGTCAAGTAAAAATCATATATTTTAATTTAGGGCCTTGACAGGCACTTGTAATCGTCAAATGAAGCTACCATCATAATGTCAGGTATCCCGAGAAACTCAGTAAGACATACACCAAAAAACTTTGTGATTATAATTTTGTACATACCTTTAAAAAAATGGAATTTATTATTTTCATGCAAGTAATTATTACAAGTTTGTGTTAGTGAGTATCGGTAAACTCGTGTCGTTCAGTTCAGATACTATTTTTTAAATAAAATAAATAATGAGATCAAAAGTACATTTATTGCGGGTTTCCCTATGAGTTATTATAAAACAATGCAATATGAATAAAACACTGAATTCTAAAAAGTCCTATATAATATCATCGGCTTTAAAGTCAGCTCAATATAACCGTAATTCTGGCAGTAGATATTTATAGACTGTTGCAAGCATGTGAAACTGCAAGACAAAGCTAGTAATGATAAGCTAGAGGAATTCAGTAGGAAATATATGTCAGCAGCTTTTTTAGTTAACCAAAACAAATTTGAAAAATACGTCCCAAAGGGAAGAAAATCTACGTTCAATATACAATGGCCACCAAGGAAAATGGTGAAGCATTGTGAAATTACAGTGCCAAATTACACCAAGTTGCCAAAGAAATGCGAAACACGGGAGCATTAAAATTCGAAGTGGGTTCCAGAGAGACTTAGTAATTTCAACTTGTGATGCAGACACTAGCTTTGGCCTAACTTTATTTAGATATTTGGCTCTCCAAATTTAGTTACGATGCGCTGGATTCCTAATTTCCTTAGGAAAAGAATGTAGGTACCTAATCAATTTCTATTATTGTCTTTGACTCTTTTTCAAGGAAAATGTAAGAGCCGTTAATTTTGTATTATTATTTTGGTAGGCTTTAGTTTTTTTTTTATTATTGTATTCTAGGTGTTTTTTGAACTCCTTTAACCCAAGATTTTTTCCTAACTTTAATATAAATAATGATAAAAAGTATAGATTCGTGATATGCTCACAAAACAATCGAAAAAAGGTGTTTTACGTATGCAGTGATACCACACATAGACATTTCGAAAATTCGATTCGAATACGAATTTCGAACACATTTACCTAAACAAAAGATAGTAGATTATCGATTGAACAATATTGTGGTATTTGTAATAAATGAGGTTGCATATTCACCATCGATTGTACCTTTAAATTCTTGTATAAATAATAGGTGTTTAAAATGTATTAAACCGTAATTCCAGCTGCTTCGGCCGTTTAAGGTTGTATTCGACCGAAATTATCGCTGTCCATTAAAAGCTTAAGTTGTCATGAATATATCACTTTTATCGCCTACGGAGATACGTACAAATTATGGAGGCAAAATTTCAAACTGAGGCCTGGGAAATTTTATGTATTTTTATTTATGATATACGAGTATACAAAAGGGTCGGTGGCTCAATGGTGTGGACTGTTGCCCTCCTATCTGTGGGCTATAGTTCAAATCCCGCCACGTACCAATGTGTTTTCGAATTTTCAAAGTATAATAGTTATCCGACGCTCTTACGATAAAGGAAAACATTGTGAGGAAACCTGCGCACACCTGCGAAAAGATTCAAAGGTTGTACGTGAAGTCGGCCAATCCGCACTGGGCCCGCGTGGAAGACTAAGCCCCCTCGTCGTGTCGTGCCCCGATACGAATACGTTCAATGAGCTGATGATGATGAGATATGAGTATAAGTTCTCAATGTACACTCATTTTTAAGATGTCATAACATCACATTACCAAATTTTTAAACACACTTTTACAGTCATTCGCTCAAAATGAAAGTTAATTTGTAATTCAAAATCTTAATTGGTTCTTGAGATACAAACTTCATAAGAAATAATATTATAGGTACTTTTGTAAAATGTGATTATTATTAATATTATTAAGTGGTGATGGCTGTTTAGTATATTTATTGGGAGTTGTTTCTGTCGAGTGTTGTAAAAAGTGACTCAGGGATAACAATCAAGTTACCGACAAAGTCCGCCGGATCAGCAAGTTCAAGTGGCAGTGGGCTGGTCACGTATGTCGCAGAACCGATGGCCCTTGGAGCAGATGAGTTCTGTAGTGGAGACCGCGTCTCGGCAAGCGTAGCGTAGGACGCCCTCCGGCCCGATGGACCGACGACTTGCGAAGGGTCGCTGGTGGAGGCTGGATGAGGAAAGCGGAGGACCGGGGGCTGGATGAGGAAAGGCGCCAGATGGCGCAGGGTGGGGGAGACCTGCAGTGGACTGCAATAGGTTGAATAGGATAACAATCAGCAGAAAACGAATAGTCGAACCAGACTTTTGTAACCCACCAACATGTTTCTGACTTATTTATAGTTTGCCGAATAAGTTTCATTATATTATCTCTTTCATTTTGTATTTTTTCAAAATTCACTGCTGTTATAAGTGTAATTAACAAAACAAATTTATAAACTTACAACTAATAACGGATTTTACATATGTAATCTAAAATATATAGAAAAATGACATTAAGAGGAGGTTCCAAAGAAGTATACTTATTTTAAAAAACATTATTATATTATACTGTTAGTTTTTGAGTGTAAGTTGCTGTCTTTGATACTATTGTTTGGCACATCCTTTGTTGGTGTTGTGGCGATTATTTTATCATAATTATTATAAGAAACTTTTAAATAAAGGTGTTGGGTACAAAATGAGTATTACTTCAATTTGGCATGCAGTTTTAGTGTTAACCTTTATCATACAATGTTTTTTTGTTTTATGTAAAAGAAAATAAAACTCTACTTGTACAAAAATATGCCACAACTTTAAGTTTTTTAAGTAATGACAGGTAGGAATTTTTTTTTTATCTGATTTTGTGGTAATGAATTTGTAAATATATGCGATAAGCTCAGACATTTACCACAAACTTTGTGTCATCCGAATATGGAAAGCGTGACCATGAGAAGTATCTGTCACATAAAATGTTGTCAAATGTCAAATAAACGTTGAATATCCTCACTCGGAATAAAGGACACTGGAAACTTGGTTTTCGGTCGGTACTCCAAAAGTTACTCGCTGGGAATAGTTGGTCTACAGATCATTTCTATTCGTATTGCTAGGTATTTGAGACCTACTTCCTAGTATGAGGAGATGAATGTACGAGTATGGAATAAGAGAAAGAATATGGAGAAAGAGTAGGGTCTCCTGATACAGGCATTTTTTGCTTAAAAGGGGACTCCAGTCACTATGTTGTTATTGTAAGCCCTAGTACCGAAATAAACTTATTATTATTATATGTTTTTTTAATATTACTAGTTACGTATATATAGTACAGAATAGGTTGCTGCAACAGGCTCTTGAGGGTGCTATGTAAGGCGTTATACGTCGACAACAGAATAAATAAATATGTTTATTCTGGAGCAGTTGTATTTATCCCCAGAAGAGTGACGTCTTGACAAAATACTGTTATTAAATTTTAAGCAAAAAATACAATCAAATTTGTTTTTCAATAACTCCATTCTTGATATCTAAATTACGTTATTTATTTATTTTTAAAATTTTGTAGTACCTAATTTCTTTTTTTTTCAGAACAAGTTTAGTTTGAAAATAATTTTAATTGTTTTTAATTACCTCTATAATAATGCATATTGTAAATAATATATACTTATAAAAGAAACATTGAATTTGAGTTAGTGATTTTTAACTAAATCAAAATTAAGATATAGGAAGACACCTTAAATATGCTATGTTCGTATATATTTCATATAATTCAATAAGAATATTAAACACATGAACAGAATAGCATGTTTTACAGATATGTCTATATTATACTGCATAAAACAGTAGTTGGAATCGGGAAAGTCCTTCCGTATGGTTTGAAAGGCAGTGAATTATTAATGAGTGACCCATATTAATAATGTATTACGGGCAATGTTCATTTTCTTCTCTGAAATACCATTAGCATGTTTAATGTTTAATTTAAATTGTATGTACCAAATTTTTTAAAACTTTGCTACTGCCAGTGTCATATCACCTCAGGCTTTTAACTTGTGTTGGTAAATTTTTCTGTTAGGTTATACATTAAGAAATTGTTGATAACTTTATGCTATTATAAGGTGACTAACTGACTGACATAGATCTATCAACACACAGCCCAAACTACTGGACGGATCGGGCTGAAATTTGGCATGCAGGTAAATAAATAAATATCCACTGACATTCACACAACGCCATCTAGTCCCAAGTTAAGCGTGAAGCCTGTATTATGGGTACTAAACAACGGATAATATACGTATATATTTTTTTTAAAATACATACATATTATATATAGAAAACACCCAACCTACAAACAGACATGTTCATGCACACAAATGTTTGTACTGCCCGGGGATCGAACCCGGAACCCTTGGTGTTGCAGCCGACCTCTCAACCGCACACCAAATGGGTCGTCAAAATTGTATGACGTAGACATCGCGCTAAGAATGGATTTGGAATAATTCTACCCCAAAGGGATAAAATAGGGGATGAATTTTGTCCATTTTGAACCGATCGGGCTGAGTCTTTGCATGCATATAGCTTCGATGACATAGGCATCTCCTAAAAAAGGATTTTGATAATTCCACTTCTAGGGGATTAAATAGTGAAGATAAGAAAATAAATCGATGTAAAGATGTATATTGTCATCTACAGCAGCGTAAAAATTATATTCTGTTTTCGTAACTAGGAAAGGGGAACCGTATTTTCCTGGATTTTACGCGAGCGAAGTTGCGGGCAAAAGTATTGTCTGTTAATTGTATATGCAAATTACGATGTATTATCTTTTAAACACTGAGAACAGTAAGGGGATAGAACACCAACTTGAGGAACACCAACACCACATCACACCAGGACACAAAGAATCTCAACGTTGATTCGCTGTCTGCGACCAGTGAGACAACTCCAAAACCAGTGAACTGAGTGAGAAACAAATGTTTATTTAGAGTATTTTGTTATAATTTCTTTTTTCAGTTTTCAATTATATGAAATGCATCTGTGCTTATGATATTATTTAATGAAAAGCCGCCATCAAAGGCTGCAGAAAGATAATATTTAGTCCCCGGATGATAGCCCGGTACTTACAAAATGGCGAAATGTCGGAACCGGAATATAACAATAACAATGCCTGCACTCGAGCTCGGAAATCCAAGAAAGCAAAGAATATAGTTTTGTGCGCGAGTTACAAGCGTGGCCACTAAACAATTGAAATTTTGACAAGTTACTCTTACTCTTTAATGCTTAACTTAACGAAGGATGTCATAGTGTCATCTTCATCATTACTTACAAGGTGATAAAGCAAAAAAATATATTTCCGTACGTTCTAGAATATGAACAGAATTATTAAATGAAATATTTAAAGCATGATTCTGTTGGAAAAATATGTCTTTATTGTTTTTATTCACCAATGTTACTTACTTATATCATCATCAGCTCATTAAACGTCCCCACCGAGGGGCACGAGGCTACCCATATAGACCTTAGTCGTCCACGCGGGCCCAGTGGGATTGCACGACTTCATACACAACCTTCGAATCTCTCGCAGGCGTGTATGAAGGTTTCCTCACATGTTTCTTCACCGTAAGAGCGTCGGATAACGTACATATATTTTTCGAAATTCGAAAACACATTGGTACGTGGCGGGATTTGAACCTCAGCCCTCTCGGTGGAAGGCGACAGTCACACCATTGAGCTACCGACGCTCACTTACTTATGTTTTTATAATAAATAAAAATTTAAGAAATAAATCTCAATGTTGTGGAATACATAAAATCAAAATATCATTTTTTTTATTAGTTTATTTTTGATGTGCGTCCGATACTAGATACAAAATCTTTACACTATCCCTGAATCACATGATAGTCTGAAAAGAAAGATTATTCCATGCCTCGGAGGTATGTCAATCTATCAGCCCCGGCCAAAATCTTAGTACTCATTTAAACCCACTGATTCTGGGTCCGCGTGGTAGACTACAGCCCAAACTCCTCATAAGCCATGCTGTGTGTGATGGTCTTTCCTTGTTTTGGGACGTAAAAGGTGTAATGATGAAGTCTGGTTAAAAATTATTTGTTTGAATAAAAAATATGCTGAGACTCTTACATCTGCCGTTTTCACTGGGTGGTAGACTCGTACTGAGTGTCTAAGTAGGTACAATTACGGTGCCAAATATCCGTGAAATAGGAGTTAAAGAAAACATGGACTGGGTCTTGGTCTTTTTTTATTGAAAAAATAATAATTTGTCAGCAGTCCTCTGTTCTCGTCAGTCTATTTTTGTCGTCGAATAGAAGTCATAGTCTTACTGGCCAGTCTAAACCAAAAAGTCCGTAACAGGAGTGTTATAACGTTTCAAGGACATTGTAGCTAGTAAAATTACCGAGTATAAGAGACCTAACATCTGTTGTCTCGAAAGGCCGGCGCATTGACAGAAAACGATAAAAAATCTATTGTATCTTGCGCCTTTTGGCCTCATTGGCTGTCAAAGGGTGATATTCTATCACGGTCAAACGTATCACTCGCCATCATGTGAGCGTTCTGACTGCCATCTCTTGGTTACATAAAAAAAACTTAAACTTAGCCAGAAGCTTCAAATGTCTCTTAAGTTAATTCACATGTCACTGCTAATTACATTGGTTACTCGTACATCACCGACTTGGTAACTTGGAGTGAATTTTAACCCCTGACATCAAAGTGCTTAAATTACATTACTTAATTTTATGATAGCGACACATCCAGAAAGGGCCTTATTTTATAATGAATATAATTAAAATGTCTCGGTGTTTGGGAGCGAAGACAAAAATCTTTGGTTGAAATTTTATTTGTGATTAGTTTCTAGGCATCTTACCAATAATATATAAAACATTTCATTGACAGCCATCTAGCTCCGAACTAAGCGTTAGCATATAATATGGATACTAACAACGGATAAACATACATATATACTTATTTTTTTGTCAATAAACACTTATATACATAGAAAACACCCAGACAATACAAACAGACATGCACACAAATGTTTATACTGCCCGGGGATCGAACCCGGAACCCTTGGTGTTGTAGCCGATGTCTCAATCATTACACTACGTACACTACTCGTGCGTCGCCAATACATCGGGCTGGAGGACGAAGGCATTGCTAGACAACACGGGATCTCTACTTGTAAAAGAAAATACTGTCTGCGGCTTGAAAGTATTTAATTTTAAATTAATATAATAAAAGCAGTCTCTGTTTCCCTATCGGCAATAGTCAGTTAAATTGTACGTCGAATCTTATTCTTTTTTTAGTCATAGTCTTACTGGCCAGCCAAAATCCAAAAAGTCCGAAACACTAACTCAAGAACTCGTCAGCTCTAACGGCTCTTTACCAGCTATGTTCATAGCAAACTGAATCGCTAGCTTTATAGCCTCGCGGGTTTGGAAACATAATTCTGAAAAGCTACGGAGGAGTGAACACGCGAATTCAACTGTTTGTTGTCATGCAAACTTGTGTACATAATAAGATGCTTATACAATGACCAAATGTCCAGAGTATATCTATCGAGTCTACAGTTTCCTTTTGAGACAATTAAGGCCCGTATTCTAGAACGAGACTCGTCCGTTGATTTTCACTTAAATAGAATTAGAAGGGACGTCGCCATTTATCATACATAGTATATTACTATACACCCTTTCGGGTAGGCTCATGCCCCTCTCTCTTCAACCTATCGCAGTCCATTACTGGACATAGGTCTCCTCCATTTTGCGCCAGATATCCCGGTGCTCCACTTTTCTCATCCAGCTTCCACCAGCGACCTTTCGCAAGTCGTCGGTCCATCGGGCCGGAGGGTCCTACACTACGCTTGCCAAGACGCGGTCTCCACTCCAGAACTTGTCTGCTCCAACGGCCATCGGTTCTGCATACGTGGCCAGCCCACTGCCACTTAAATTTGCTGATCCGGCGGGCTATAACTGCCCTCGGTGGGACATAATGAGGTGATGATGATGATTTGTAACTAAGTGTAAACAAAAGTTATTTTGTTTGCAAGGCAGTGTATACTAATATCTGTTATGGGATAGAAGTCTTGCGTCGCCGCGAATGGGAAACTGAAAATACAGAAAACTTCGCTTCGTGTTATATTGAGTTTAGAAGTGAGGTTACCGATGGCTCAAACATATGTTCTTCCTTACCAAGTATTTGTTTTCCGACTTCATTTTTTCAAGATGGATACCATGCCTTGTTGCACCCTCTTGAGTTGCGAAACCCAGAGGTGAACTGTTAGGTGAACGTT
Source organism: Leucinodes orbonalis (assembly GCA_019425675.1). Taxonomy (NCBI): domain Eukaryota; kingdom Metazoa; phylum Arthropoda; class Insecta; order Lepidoptera; family Crambidae; genus Leucinodes; species Leucinodes orbonalis. Next base: position 106,116 of record PQWD01001634.1, read on the forward strand.
TGCCAATGAAATCAAAAACCGGCTCACTTTGACTTCAAACCGTGGAACTTGAATCTAATAAGCATGAACACAAAGAACAGACAAACAAGCACAGCGAGCGGCTCGGTTCATCCATTTGCTCTTAACTCAGTCCAACACGGCACTCGGAGTAATTGTTCGCAAATTGGGCAAATCAAGAAAATAGAAGAGCCCGGCGGCGACGTCCGAAGTGACGGCTTGGCACGGCGACTGATTACGGGCACGGCTTTTGTTGCCGGATAAAAACCGGCGAGATTTAAATGGATTAGCCGCCATATTTTATGCGTAAACTTACTCCCTCGATCCTTCGCGTCGTAAATTTGTTGCGATAATTTCACGTTGGTAATTGGATTCGTGATGATTTTGGCATGTAATGGATTTCACCTTTGTTTTTTTGTGTTTGAGTCAATCTCGCCTTTTCACATATTGAGTGAGCTTAGTAAACTAAGCATGGTCCAAATAATATCAATTGTTGGAGTCGGATAGCTTAGTTTGTATGACTTTGTCACTATTAAGGCACTGTATATTGGACTTTGATAGTATTAACTTATTCTTTCAAATCGTAACATTATTAAAATGGTTAAGCTATTCGAATATTTAAAATTTCAGTAATAGCAAAGGAGTTATTTTTCGTTATTTCTTTGCCCTTTGGTATTGCAAATGTACATGGGTGACGGCATCATTTACCATCAGATGAGCCGTCTGCTCGATGGACCGCTATCCCATAAAAATAGTATTAGATTTTTGGTATGTCGTTTATTGATCAAATCAAATTGCGTAAATACTTATTAATTGTTTGGGTTAAATTAAATAAATAAATACTGACATTAACAAGCGCCATTTAGCCCCAAGTTTATGTAGTAGCCGACGTCTCAAACCATTACACCAAATGGTCGTCAATTAATAATTTAGAGGATAACGATCAGAATAACCAAACCCCAGTATTGTCTTCACTGATTTATTACAAAATCTTATCGTAAATACAAAGATTATTAATACTCTTGTAAATCACTTGTTGTTTCGTTCGAAGCTCAACTCCGACTGACTTCCTTTTTTTTAATTGATTTTGTTGTTGGCCGCAGATGGCCTTAACGACGTCACCGGATGAAAATGGCGAGCCTAGCTCAGCCGATGATTGGCTCCGCTCGCGGTGGTATAAAAAAATTGATGTCTCAAGAACATGTACCATTTCACCAGCTAGTCCTGTCGCAAACAGAGCTTATACTTTTGAAACTGTTGCTTTATACAAACTTTTTTATTTCATAGTTACCTAGCAGCCAATTCATCTGATGTAAAGCGCATCCACTCAATATCTAACTACACTTGTGACTTCAAAGGACAGTTGTGATTCTAACTTTGTGAAAAAAAGGAAATATAAATCAATAAATATTTTTTAAGGAGCGCCAGTTGCTCATTGCTGTTACCTTCCGATCTGGACGGTTCAGGTTCAAATCCTGCCACGTACCAATGTATTTCCGAAATTTCGAAATATATAAATTAATAACGCAGGAGCATTGGCTCGTACAATGAACGAAACCATCGTGAGGAAAGCTGCGCACGCCTATGAAGAAAAGGCTGTGCTTGAAGTCGGCCAATACGCACTGGGTCCGCCTAATTCATGTCTTATCTCTTACACTTTTTTAAATCCAAATATTTTCCATAATTCTAGCAATTCATGATAAAGTAACGTCTAAATAGTTCACAAATTAACTAAACAATTCAACCAAGTATATAATATTATAGCAATCGGTAAAAATAATTAGAAAAAAGGAATAAAGTTTTTTTAAAGTGCCTGTTTTCCAAACAGAAAATGAAAGTTGCACTAGTTTGTCAGACGCGACAAAGTATAAGACTGTCTAGACTGTAATAAAGACAAACAAAGACGACCGCATAGCATTTCAGTTATTTTACTTTTAGCCTTCAAACTTCAAAGTTTAAATCTATTTACTTTATGAATACGAAAGTCCATAAACACCAATCAGATAAGTAAACGGATATTTTATGAAATACGTATGATGTATTGTTTTATAAATAAATACCACTGACATTCACACAGCGCCATCTAGCCACAAGTTAAGTGTGAAGCCTGTATTATGGGTACTAAACAACGGATAAACATACTTACATACATTTTTTTGTAAATACATACATATTATAGAGAAAACACTCAGACCAATGCAAACAGACATGTTCATGCACACAAGTTTTTGTACTGTCCAGAATTTAATGCAGAACCCTTATTGTAATAGCCGACTACTCAGCCATTACTCATGTGGTATGAGTCGTCATGATTGTTTTTGTCATCATCATCAGGTCATTATACGTCCCCAATGAGGGGCACGAGCCAATCCGTATATGGTGATTAGACTTTAGTCGTCCACGCGGGCCCAGTGGGGGTTGGACGACTTTACGCACAACCTCTGAATCTCTCTGCAGACGTGTGCAGGTTTCCTCACGATGTTTTCCTTCACCGTAAGAGCGTCGGATAACGTACATATATATTCGAAAATTCAAAAACTGAAATTCCGTGACAACTTTACCCGTCTATAGGTTTAGGCGTCGTAACCGAAACCGCCCACGTTATGTGACGCATGGTCCCGGACATTTGCCCTTTGAGGTTTGAAACGCTGATATTGCATGGAATATGTTAGGGCTAACGGTGCATGGAAACTACGGGCGTGTGAAACATGTACGAGATATAATCGGGACAAACACTTATGGTAATTGCGTCTTCGTTGGTAGGTTATATATCAAAACTTATAATAATGACACATGTGTTATTGCTTGAGATATCGGCTTTTACACCAAGGGTACCGGGTTTATCCCCGGGCAGTACAAACATTTGTGTGCTTGAAATAATACAGGGTGAACTCGAGAAATTTGGCAATTTTTTTAAATAAGAACGTACTCTTTGTTTAAAGTACATCCCCCTAAATATGAGACAAATGTAATGATACATGAATCAAATATTTTAAAACCATAAAATACTTTGCTTTCGATCAAAAATACATATTACAAAAAATATAAAAAAAATACTTAAGAAATCAATTAAATAGAGGTTGAGGCGGGTTCACGACGTGCAGTGTGGTAAAGGTCGGTGCAGACGCGATGGAGTGGGCGGCGCGGGCGTGCTGAATAAAGTAGTACAAGCTATAATAAATTATGGAATTGCTCTATGCAATGTTGTTCCTAACACAAGTAAACTAATTTGCTTAAAGGGAAATTTCAAATGCAATAAAATGTAAAAGTATACCTGAGTTACGAAATAAATAAAGTATTTTAAGTATTAAAGTATTAAAGTTTATTTATTAATCATTTATTTTGTGTACCTTTTACGATAATAGATTTATTACGGTAGTCGATTTCCATAAACGCATTCCATAATATGAGTAGATAAAATAATAGATCGAATGGATGCCAATGATTCAAAATTCATCCTGTATATGTAATTCAAATATAAATATTTGAAGAACATCCCCTCGTAAATATTGAAAATCATACAATAACCGTTTGATAAATACTTCCACTGAAAGAACTTCGCGCAACATAAACCTCAGATGAGGCTGAGATCCAACAGGAATGCTTTGTGTTTTCATCGAATCGGGATTTACAGTCACGCGCCGGAGTTGGAATATTTTAACGGGAAATACTTATTGGAAAGTACCTTCTTATTAAAATATGTAAAAATAATCACGAACATTGTGAATACTGATACAAGAATAAATGACGTATCAATTATATTTTTAATACGCATTGTGAAAATGTTTCCTTTTATTTATTTTTGTTCCGACCATATTTTTTTGGAGGTAAAATTCGCGTTTGATGTCCCCTTGGCTGATATTAATTACGATGATTTCTAGATACCCATAACCATTGATTTATAGATCCTGCTTGATATGTGTAGTTGAAGATACTATCATAACTGACAACCAGTCCAAAACATTCTACTGCAAGCGTAAGCGTTTCTGCACAGTTTGGCTATTAGACAGTTGGTTTGTAACCCCCAACGTGAGACCAATATGTACTTGTAGGTCTTAAAGACTACCATCCTAGAGTAGCAGAAGGGGCCATTGGCCTAACATTTTACCACCAAATTATATACTTTTTAAACTAGTTTTGTCAAAAGGATAATAGAATCGTCCTTTAATATTTACCCCTTAAAACCTTTTAGGGTCACAAAATTTCACAAAGTGTTCCATAACACCATTATATGGACCATTAATATAGCCGTCTATGGCAGACGTTGCTGTCAACTTAGTAGAAATAATTGCTTGATCAATGAATTAATGAAACGAAATAACTGCTACAAACCTACTCGCCTTTCAATATCTTATAAACAAATGTAAGGTTAAAATCATACCAAAAATCGATACCGTTATACACACAGATAAAGCTGGGACTCAAAGTTAGTATCAAATAAGAAACGTTATTATCCTCACGTTACATTGCAGAAAGTCATAAAGCGATGCAATAACAACTTTCTGCAGAGATGGACCATTAAAAACTCATCGCAAACAATTTTCTAAACAATCTTTCCCCGTCGAGAAGCATTATTTGAAATTCAGTGAAACAACAGGTTGTGAATTTAATACTATGACTATTGAATTTAAGGTTTTTGAAACAAGGTCAGATGAATGTTCAATTTGAACCATACATATAATTTTTTGACACCCCTGACTGACTAACATTAGATTTCCTTCATTTTTTTTAGACATACATTTTTTTAAATTTAAAATATTTGAACCAATCTGAGAATATTTCAAATTAAAAGTAACTTCTGTACTAGATTAAGTTTCTTTTCCAAATTCAATCCATAACCAAAAATGTAAAAAAAATTTACTCCAAAAAAAGATCTTTTAACTGACTCTTTAATGTATGATTTTGTTTTTATTTTATTTGTCATTTAACTATGTTAATCAAATTTGATATATCGTCTCCATTCCAGTCTTTAAGGGCAGAATGGCATCAGTCTTTCAGGCTGACCTAAAAATTAGCGAGACGCATTTTTCCGCACCCCAGAGAGTGCACAGCATTTTATTGCGCTCATTAGTGCAGCTTTATATTCAGCTGCTGTTTAACTTTTAATATGAGCTTCGCATTTCTATGGGCGCTTCAATCTAGATTTGATTAAAACTGCGCCCAACGATATAGGTGCCTTCGTTTGACTCGGAAAATGAAACTCAGTAAATGTCGCTTTGAATGCTAAACATTCGTAAGGGGTAGAGTTTTAGTAAACTTATCAGCAGCGAAATCATCATTAGGAGTTTTATGAATAGAATGTAAGTAATAATATTTAATTAACAAAAACAGTATCTTTAATATTGAAGAAATTATTAAAAGGCGAGGTGGTCTTTTCATACTCGTAATCTATGTTATATAATTGATCAAGTAAAAATACGAGGCCTTTTGTGTAAATATATTTGTTTTAAAGGCACCATGGTCTATATGCAAGCCCTAAGAATTCAGTATTACAAAACCAAAACCATTAAAATGAAAAATAAATATCTTAAATATTCAAAACTTCTTAAAAAATGCATTGATGCACAAAAAAATAGAAACAATCGGTACATACAAAGCTGTAATAAAAATGTAAAGCGTCCTGGCAAGTTATAAAAAACGAACACTGTGACAATGTAACGAAATATAGCATTGATAAAATTCGTTATAATGATGAAACCATTCATGATCCGATGCGCATAGCACAGCTTTTAATTCATACTTCATAAACTCATCACATGCAGCTCCAATAAAATCACACTGTAAACATAAGAAACAAGTCGATACAAATAAATTGAGGTCAATATATCTAAATCCTATGTCGGAAGAGGAAGTTAAAACATCTTATCACTAAAAATACATATTCTGAGGGCTTTGATGAAGTATGCACTAAAATTATAAAAACTCGTGTCAATGAATTAACCCCTATACTAAACTTATTTGATAAACCTTCATTTGAAACTGGACAATATCCGCAACGATGAAAATTATCTATTGTTAAACCGATTTACAAAAAAGGCTGCAAACTCGATATTAAAAATTATAGACCTATCACACTTATCTCAATAATTTCCAAAATTTTCGAGAAGTGTATACACAAGGCTTATGCATTTCTGTTCAGCTCTTAACATTATCAATGAAGATCAGTACGGCTTTCAGAAGCATAAATCTACAAATCTTGCTATATTTTCTCTGTTACAAGAAGTCTTAACTAATATAGATAAAAATATATAACTACAGTATTATTATTAGATATGTCAAAGGCATTTGACTTAGTTAACCACTCAACTTTGTTGCAAAAATTAGAGGACATAGGAGTAAGGGGACTAACTCTCCAATGGTTTCAGTCATATTTACGTGATAGGCGTGAATTTTACGTGAATATAATGTTGTGCAATCTTATAAGTCTAAATACTTGAATTATTTATATGGTGTTCCACAGGGTAGTGTCCTTGGACCTCTTTTATTTATCATACATATAAATGATATTATACATACAATTAAATAGAAAACTATATGATTTGCTGATGATGTGTAGTAATAACAACTAATTCGAAACAAGGTATTGCTAAACATGAAGCTGAAATCAATAAAACATTGAATAAAATCATTGAATGGCTTGAAATAAATAACTTAAAAATAAATTTGACGAAAACGAATTATATCCATTTTAATAAGAATAATAAATATAATTTTAAAATTTCCTACAAAGATACTTGTATTGAACAATGCGATCAAGCTAAATTTCTTGGTATAAATATTGATAAATGCATTAACTAGAAATCAGAAATTGACAAAGTATGTGATTAACCGCTTTGTATTTGTTCTTAGGCGTCTTCGACCTATAACAGATCGAAGTTGTGTCCATTCTGCCTATCATGCCTTTGTTGCATCCATTTTGCGCTATGGCTTGATCTTTTGGGGTAACAGTGTCAACGTGCACAAAGCTTTTATAGCCCAAAAAAATGCGTGCGTGCAATTATTGGCGTACCACCATTTCAGCCTTGTAGGCCGTTGTTCAAGGAGCTGAGACCGTTGACGTTGCCGTCACTTTACATATTTGAGACATGCAAGTTTGTTAAGCACAATCTGAAACTTTTAACTCGGGCAGGTGAGATTTATCCCCGTAATACTAGAAATCCTGATAGGCTTGTTTTAAAATTTGCACCCAGAACTACTTTATATGTAAAAAACTTTTTGAATATGTGTGCCAAAATATATAACAAAATACCAGAAACACTAAAACTGATAAATCTGCCATTATTTTGTAAAAACCTGTTCATATGGCTTTTGGATAAAACTATTATAGTCTGAATGATTTTTTTTATGTAATTAATATATTGTTTTCATTGTGAACATTTTTTACATGCCTTTCTTAGGCGAAACATGTTGTACTATAAACCATTGTAAAACATCTATTGTATTACCATGTTTCAAGTAAATAAAGTTTATTATTATTATGTATACTGAGAGTAGCTAAGAAGGGGATTACTACCTGGTAAATCTCGTCAATTATTTAGGTTAGAAGAAAGACACGTTTGCCTGTTTATAAGTGCATATTGTACTTCTATATATTTATTTCAAATACATTTAATATCCAACTGAAACAAGATTAATAGACAAGACAGTGCCGTCCCGCAGGCTTTTCCCTCGCAAGATCATCACGTATTCAAAGTCAAAGTAAACTATCACAAACAACTACAACAAACAACGATACAAGACAAACACTGACAATCTTGAAACATGCGACATTTACATACCAAATTAATTAGAAGCAATAAACATAGTGATAAACTAAGGGAAACTAAATAGGGTGCAACCACGGTATTAACATCACTGAACTATCACCGTGTTTGTTTGGGTTATGTGAGGGTTCCTGCACACACAAGAATAACTTTGGCAAGTTACAATTAGCCAGATCCTACTCAATATTATATACAAATGGTGTATCTTACTGAATCAACTCGTCAACACGCTAAATCCACAATATAGCATGTTGACGTAAGAATCCTTTAAATAATCACTATTGACATATTTAGACGATATGGATTGTAGAGAGAAAATAATAAAGGAAGAATAAGGCACGAAAGGCAGAAGTAGAGCGTCGGTGGCTCAATGGTGTGGACTGTCGCCTTCCTACCGGGAGGGCTGAGGTTCAAATCCCGACATACGTGTCGGGATTTGAACCTCAGCCCTCAGCCCAACCAATGTTGTTTGAATTTTCGAAAATAAATGTACGTTATTCGATGCTCTTACGGTGCAGGAAAACATCGTGAGGAAACCTTTATGCACGCCTGCGAAGAGATTCAAAGGTTGTGTGTGAAGTCGTCCAATCCGCACTGGGCCCGCGTGGACGACTAAGGCCTAATCACCTTATACGGGTAGGCTCGTGCCCCTCGGTGGGGACGTTTTATGAGCTGATGATGAAAAAGAAAGAAGATCTTTTTATCTTCTAAAACAATTTAAAAGAAGGTAGACTATATAAGTTACCGTAAAATTACGAAAGCAAAAAACGGGAGAAACTATACAATACTGAATTAGTGTAATTCAAAAAAACATCCACATCAAATTCTCTGATCCCTTATAATAAAAAGAAAACTTATTCCCACCACGTTGCGCAAAAATGCTAAACAATCAAATACTAAATAATCAAAACGAAACTGAACGGATTCTGCTATATGTTAAGTATTATCCGCGGCATGCCTATTCATTTGGTTCGTTTCATTACATGAAATTTACATGCAAAATTAATTAACGAAGCATTTTAACTGAGTGACGTGCCGGGACACTTCGGTAATAAAATAAGACGCGGCTATGAAGTTTTATTGCCGTCTGTATTGTAAGTGGCTCATAGGAAGAACTCGCTGCAACTGTAATTGGGTATTTGGCACTACTAATCGTTGACGCACTTTTTATGAACTGTCAAAAAGGAACGTTTCCATATATATCGTATGAGATTATTAATATGTGACGTCATTGCTCACTATCATCGATTGACCTAATATTTATTGGTTTCAGTGTATCTAAAAATACAATATTGCTAATAAACAAAAGTGATCAATGAAACGACATATAAAATAAAGTGCGCTTTTATAAAAATAAGGTTTGGTATTTTATTGCGGATGGTGGAGAATACCGAACTGTGAAGGCGTTGGTGTGAGAAATTAATTAAAATGATTAATAAATATTGCCCTGACAAACAGTGTGCACGGAGATTATGACTAGGGTATGCAAAGTGAGTGACACTTATCTTAAAAACAATGAATAATTTTCATTTTTGTCAAATAGAGAGCTGTTGATGACAGCAGAATGATCGCCTATGGTTTCGAATCTGTGGAAAATGGACAAATGAGTGGAATCATTTAACCAATTGAATGCCGGGAAACCAGACACAATACAGAATCTATTGTGTCTAACGCTTTAAGGCGTCATTGGCGGTCAAAGGGTAATATGTTAGTGTTGTTCCGGGTTGTCTGTACTACGTACAGGGTATGCACTTATTCGCATATATGGAGTGCACGCCATATTCATCTATTTTGTATAAGTATTTTTAAAATTGTAAATTTAATAAATTTAAAACATCCGTTTTTAAAAATTCCACTGGTCCCAAATTTCAAATTCACTAAAAATGTTGTATTATATCGTCGGTTGCTAATTGGTGTGGCTAAATGGCATGTACTCGGGAATAAAACAAGTTTTGGGACCTATTCATAAAAAACCCGCTCTACTTAAAGATGCAAATGGAGTTATAATAACGGATAATCGTCTCCAGCTTCAGCGTTGGGTGGAGCATTACTCCAGTCTTTATTCGCACGCAACTAATATCCTACCCGAAGCTTTAGCAGATATTTCAGGACTGGACGTTGCAACAGAATTGGATACTCCACCAACACTTGCAGAGTTTCGAGTTGCAGTTACTCAAATGAAAACCAGAAAGAGTCCGGGCGGTGACTGCATCTACCCTGAAATCGTGAAGCTCGACTGTGTTTCACCGATGCTGTATAACTTTTTGATAAAATGCTGGAATGCAGGCACTGTACCTCATGATATGCGTGACGCTAGTATTGTCACTTTATACAAAGGGAAGGGAGATCGTGGGGATTGTAACAGTTACCGCGGAATTTCTCTACTAAGCATTGTCGGAAAACTCTTTGCGAGAGTAGTCCTTAACAAATTACAATGTTTGGCGAACCGCGTGTATCCAGAAAGCCAGTGTGGATTTCGTCCAACAGGTCAACGACTGATATGTTATTCTCACTTCGTCAGTTACAAGAAAAGTGTAGAGAACAGAATACACCACTTTTCATAGCATTTGTGGATCTGAACAAGGCGTTTGATACCGTAAGTCGACAGGGACTCTATAGGTCGCTGGAACTTATTGGATGCCCTCCGAAACTTCTAAGCATCATAAAGTCTTTTCACGCAGATATGAAAGGAAGTATCATTTTGACGGTCACATGTCAGACCCCTTCTATGTTCGTCACGGCGTCAGACAAGGTTGCGTGCTTGCTCCGACTTTGTTTGGCATATTTTTCTCCTTGCTTTTGGATAGGGCATTTGGTCATGATCAACAAGGTATCCATTTGCATACACGTTCTGATGGAAGACTGTTTAATCTCTCGCTGCTAAGATCTAAGCGCCATCGTTCGGATCTCTTTTTAAATAACCTTTTATACGCAGACGATGCTGCCTTTGTAGCCGACTCAAATCAAGAGCTCCAAGCTATGATTGACCAATTCGCACGTGCATGTGAGTTGTTTTCAATGAATATTAACGCCAAGAAGACCGTTGTGTTAGCACAGGGCGTTACAGAGCCCCCGTCCATATTTTTGGGTGGTATGCCCCTCGAGGTCGTGGACAAGTTTGTGTATTTGGGATCGGCTGTGTCGAACAATCTCTCGCTCGATGTAGAGATCGATATTCGTATCGGCAAGGCAGCCACGATTTTGGAAGACTGCGTGAAAGAGTATGGGACAACAAGTACCTAACTGCTAAGACGAAAGTTCTTGTCTATCAGACGTGTATCCTCAGCATATTACTTTACGGAGCTGAAACATGGACCTCCTACGCAAAGCAAGAAAGACGTCTTAACACTTTCCATATGCGTTGCCTCCGTAATATCCTCGGTATCTCATGGTCAGACAAGTCACCAACGAGCGTGTTCTTGACTGCCAATTTATGTAGTGTCACTGCCATGCTCAAACAGAAGCGACTAAAGTGGTTGGGCCACGTACACCGAATGGAACCATCTCGTTTGCCCAGACAAATACTGCTCGGTGTTATCGCTGACGCCAAAAGAACTGTTGGGCGGCCCCTTCTCCGCTTAAAGACTGTGTCAAGCGCGATATGACCGCGTTTGATATTGATCCCATGGGCTGGGAAGAACTGGCCGAAGACAGGTCAAAGTGGAGAAAATCCCTTAAGTCGGGCAGAAATGCCACGATCAAGCTTGGTTCGGGAAGCTGGCAAATAAAAGGACAAAAAGACACCACAATGCCGAAAATCCATCTGTGACACAACATATTTGCGCCAAATGTGATCGTGTGTGTCGTTCCCGAATCGGCTTATATAGTCACGAAAAGAGGTGTCTTTCGTAGACAATGTTTAGATCGTCTGCAACAGACGTAAAGGCCAATATATATATATAATATATATATATAATTGGTGTGGACAATACCGAACCGTCATTAATGATTTTATTCGTTGATTTCACATTTCACTTTTAAGTCACACACAGATATAAGGAAATCTCCATACAAGGAATAGATAAAATCGAGGCGCCATAAAAATTATGCACGGGCTCTCTCACATGAAGATATCCTGCAAAAACATGTCGTGCTAGCATTTAACGACGAACCGTATTTTGTCAATGTTGTACGCATAATTAACACGCGTCGCGTGATACAGGCTACTCTGAAGCTGAGGACTCGGATGTATTATAATCGTAAATAACACGCATAAAAATTGGCCAAGCGCGAGTCGGACTCGTCCGTGGAGGGTTCTGCAGCA
>PQWD01001635.1:0-69988 GCA_019425675.1 Leucinodes orbonalis
TACTGTAACGACAGATTTTTTCAAACCAACGTTTACGCGAGAAGATATACCTACTTTGATAAATGGCGGGCTTTGAAATGCTCATAAAATGGCTGGCACAGTTTGTTTGGATCCAACTGACATGTCTATGAATAATTTAACTGTTTTTTGCCTTTATACCTAAACATAAAATCAGGACTATATACTCAAATGTTAGTCATGGATAAAGCAGTTACGATTGCAAAACGTAAAAGACGAATGGCGGGTTGGGGTGGCGGCTAATGCCCGCTAAGCAACTATCAAAATGGTCAGTCGTTAGATGAGTGTGTGCTTCAGGCGCCTTAAGTCTTGGATGCTATATAAGGCACCGTTCCTTCAATCTGAACTCAGCTCTCGGATGGGATACGGTTCAATTAAGAGTATTTGTGAAGTGGGAAATTTGAGGCTAGGCCTTCTATAAACAATACACTAACAAGATGTACAACCACGAAAAAATGAGCGAGGTGCGAGAACACATACGTTGACTTATTGTTTTATTTATCACATAAGATTATTCTTTACAATTTTTAGCTTAAGCCGTCTTGTAAAAATCAAAAGTTCAAGCATACTACTATGTCACTATGGCATGTAGCGAGCGACGTGATTATGAATGAAAATTCTGCCTAACCGACGCGATGGGCACAATTTCGCCGCGGACACGTTTTGGGTGAGATTGTGCATCACACACTTGCCGAAGCATAGCTTTCCCACAGCAAAGCATATATAGCACTGGACATGTGTATTTGGCTTTGGTTGAAGAAAATGCGGGTTTTGGCTTTGGTCGAAAAAAATGCGAGTTTGGACTCCATAAATCGCCTTTATTTTTTTGCCTATGACAACGCCTACAAAGTACGTCTGAATATATATTTCATATTGTGTCTCGATAATTAACAATTGACCTCCTATCTTCTCCAGGTCTTTATATCTCAGTAAAGCGTCAAGGTTATTGTCGGTGAATTAATCAATAGGCTTTTAGATATCCATTATATCGTATCTAAGTGCTGTGTAAGTAAACACTTTGGAACATATTTGGTTCGAATATTGTATTAGATACTTAATGTGGAATAATCTGATTAGCAAAACACATGGTAAGTTGAATCCACATGTTCTGGGAGGCTTATAGTATTAGCCAATGTTATACTTGCTTAGGACTATTACAACTTTAAATAACTTAAGCGGATCTTTGTGCTGTACAATACCCATAGATTTATATAAACTGTGTTCTTAACATGACAAGAGTAATAACGGTCTACTGGAAAACGGTTAAATTTACTAGTAGTGTCTTTGATTACGAAATATAAATTATAATTTTACCTATTTAGTCGGTAGGTGGTAAGTTTGATATCTAGGCCGGGAAAACCAAAGCGGCACAACAGAACAGATAGGTCTCGCGTGGTTGAGGTACTGTAGCTACTATAATTACTGGTAAGATATATTATCATTAGATCTTAATTTCATTCACTGTCATTAATTTTATTTAATACTGATCTGTCATGGGCAGAAATAGCACCTATCATTTTGCGTACCTTTCACCTAAAATACCAAAAAAGGTTGTAATAAAATGTTCACTTGCCGTTAAAATACAATAGAATGAATTAAACAGACAGAATGTAAGACTTATTATGGTAAGAAAAAAAAAAGATTATTTCTATTTGTGTCCAAGAAAACGTCGGTTCTAGCATACCGTTTATATATTAAAAGGGTTCTGTTTTATTATCATCAAAATTCATCCGCAGAATTTCAGTGGCTCGAGTTAATAGTTGACAAAGCATTTCAATTCCCGCAGGGCACAATACAACCCCTGCCATGCAGCTCACGCAAAACGTGCTTCGCCAAAAATGCGAGCACATTTCTTTATGTATTTTTTTCCTCGCGTGCATACTTCTTTTACATACAGTATCATGGAATAATATTAGCAAAAGGATCTATTCTCTTGTTTGTAAAAACAACGAGTATCGTAAAATCCTTACAGCGTCGATAAAACGCATTACAATTTATGACAATGTGAAAATTATGTTTGACATTTTATCTTTTGTTTTTCTTGCAACTTTCACCTTGTTGTTCGGTGGTAATGTCGTCTATTGTTTATCAAAGACAAATTGTAAGCTAATAACCAACTATGCATATATTATTATCAATCCTTATTTATCTTCCAAGTGTGTAGTAGTTTAGAATATTTAGTAAATGTATTCGGGACGCAGAGGATATAATATCCTAATATTTCCACGACACCTACTGAAATTCAAAAGAAAACTGCTAAGCTTACCTGCTGAGCAGTCTTTATTTCCATAGTTTATTTTTTTGTATTGGAATATTAAAATACTTCTTTGTTATCTTTTGTTGCTCTTTGTTACTAGAGAATGTTGTGTATGCCTGTAATTGGTGCATGTACTAGAACATTAAAATATTTGTGATATTCATAGTTAAGTATATGTACTGTTGGCATACCTTTAAATAAATAAAAAATAATATTAAGTAAGCTTAAGAATAATGAAAAAAAAATATGTGAAAGTTTTATGTGTCGTCATGATACCTATTTTGTAAACCAAATAGTGCAAGAAATAAATAAACATGATTATGGTAATAATTTTTTATTAGAATGTCCCTCGTAGTTATGAAAAATATCACTCGTTTATTTATTCCAACGAAATCGATTATCAAGCACGAACAAGCGACATCCTTGGTATTTTGATGGAATAGCAGAATACCTGCCCATATTAAGCCAACACCAATGGTCTTTGAAGCAGTAGTGTTCGCATATAAACACAAGGAATAGAGGTTCCTTCGCAGACAACTTAATTTATTATTCTTTTTTTAGTAGCATTAGTAGTTATCATGTAAAAGGAGGGAGGAGCTTAGTGCTGACTGACGTTTTAATAGTGTTTCAGAAAAAGACTATACATAAAGTTACAAAAGGATAGCATTAGGTTTTATATTGATTAAGATTCCCGGGCATGTTGATTTCACATGTTTTGCATTTGCGTGTTTCGGGATGAAGGCACTGTAGCTAGAAAAAATACCGGATATAAGAGACCTAATATCTGTTGTCTTGTGCGACAGGCGCAGTGCAGCGTTGATAATAACTGTCTATCTGTTGTTGGTCTCAATGAATGCCAATGACTATCAGAACGTCCTATGTACATTTTGTAACTTAAAACAAATATAATTTTATCGCAGTACACACTTTTGTGTGGCTGAAGAGCAGGACGCTATCCAGCCCGAAGAACCTTGCGAAAGGTACCGGCGACTAGGATATCTATCGAAAATGTGGAAGACCTATGTCTAGCAGTGCAACAGGTTGATGCGACGGGGATAAAGATTACATGTGTTGCACGCTCTTATTTTAACGATCTGATCCAGTACTATTTGTACTTACTTAAAGTATAAAAACACGAAGACCGCCAGCGACAGCACGGCCAGGCTGAGCGAGTACCCGCTGAGGTAGATGAGGCTGGTCACATCCGTTGGTGTCACGTTCGCGATCCGCTCCGTGCAGTTCGCGTAGTTGGTATAATTTTGCCATTCCCCCTCTAGGCAGAGCCGTGTCGCGTTCTCTGTAACAAATAAATATGAACTAATTAATACTCAACAGAAAGACTGAGGGCCAGGATAATCTGATGGGTAGCAGGTTGATGTCAACAGCTAAGCATTGGTCCGCATGGAAATCATTAGGGGAGGCTTTCATTCGGAAGTGAACATTTTAGGCTGTAATGATGATGATAATAAATCCACCTAAATATCCACGGACATTCGCACAGCGCTAACTAGCCTAACTTGAAGCAAGTACTAAATAACTGATAAACCTTATAATTCACACTTTTGTAAATACATACATACTATATATAGAAATACCTAGACCGGTACTTACAAACAAACATGTTTATGCACACAAATGTTTGTACTGCCCTGGAATCGAACACGAAACCCTTGGAGCAACAGACAACTTCTCAACTATTCCACCACATAGGTTCTCATAATAAATAATATTTTATTAAGAATGCATAATATGCTAAGCTTAATTTAAATGTGTTCCAAGAATCAGCAGAGGAATTAAAGTCTTAGAAAATGTCATAGAAGGCACATTTATCAAGGCACGAAATTTATGAGTAAAATGATAACTGTGTGTATAATTCGTTTTGAATAAACACCAGGGTCACCGTTACAAACCAATGTGTTACTAAAAGAGCAGGAGGCTTAAATTCAAATATAAAGCAGGCAAATAACAACAGTCAAATTAAATTAATAAATAATTAAATTAAATCAAAGGTTTAAATTGTTTATAATTTTTGTATTGCCTTCGGCTCACGATTAGCTACTATTAAAAACATAACGGATTTCATTGAAATCCGATTAAAATCCGTTAGCACTATAAGTTATTGACCATAGATATTTTCAAATTTGAAGGAAGCCTTTAAGATCAAGCAAGTTTAAATAAATGTAGATTGTTTGAATTGAACCCAGTGCAATTTGGCTCTATACATTCTGTAGGCAGGACAATCGGTAATTATCATTAGTCAAAGGTCTTAGATATTTCAGGCTGCTAGAAATATGTTTAACAAAAGTGCAGTTTCCAGCACGACCAACTAAGTTCGTACTAAGTTTAATTGGCTTCTTGTTGTTATATATGTATTTTTTATGTTTGCTGTTAATTTTTCTTTGAAATAAATAAATGAAATTTAAATGAATAGATCCGAAACGAATAGATGATGAGTTTGACCGTTACATATATAAAAATAATTATATATATCAATAACAATAAAAGGACGGCTTTCATATAATTAAATGACTAGTTTATTGATCTGATTAGAATACACTATTCGTGACGTATAGTTACGTCACGAATACACTACGTATACAATTTATACATAGCTGTCTTCAGGCAGACATGGATAAATTACAGAACACACAACAGAAATTATAATTTCTATACTATACCAAAGGTTCCGGGTTTGATCCCTGGGCAGTACAAACATTTGTGTGCATGAAAATGTCTGTTTGTATTGATCTGGGTGTTTGTTATGTATAATATGTATGTATTTACGAAAAAAAATTATATAAGTATGTGTATCAGTTGCCTAGTATCCGTAATACAAGCTTCACGCTTAACTTGAGGCTAGATGATGCTGTGTGAATGTCAGTGGATATTTATTATTTATTTAACTGTCTGTAATGTTCAACCTTCACCAATCATAAATCACGCGTAAGTAGTTATAAATAAAGGACTACATTTAAAAAAATAAGTAAAAAAAGATAAATGACAAAAGTAAGTCATTTGCACAGAGACGATCAAAGAACTGAGCTTGATTGTATTTTTACCAACACAACTAATAGGTGGGCTTGAAAAAAAAGCAATTAACCCGTTAATTGGACTAATCAACGTCACAAAGGCAAAGCAGATTAAAGAAAACATATTGTATAAAAATCACCCTTTAGTAAAACCTATGAAGGTATGCCTATCACCTTTTAAAAAGCTCGATATAAATAATTGGAAGCAAAGCACTGTTCAGAATTCAAAAATATCTTGCTATTTTCTTTACATTTGTGGAATAGGCGTATTGGTGCTGGGTCCTGGGCTCGTAAGAATTATTTGATATAATAACAAATAAAGGTAAAAAATAACGATGCGCTCGTTATGTCGTTTCAGCTCGATAACTCAATTTTACGATTCTTCAAAGTTAGAAGGCAAGACCATTTTTTAAGTATTCCCTTATAAAAGAAGAAGAAATTAAATGAAAAAAATATTCTTAAGAATAACATACCTATACAATTTATACTAACTTTTGTTAGAAAATTATTCAATAAACACAACATTTAAGTAACATAGTAATTTTAAAAAGTTTTTTTTAAATCAAAACGACAAATGCGCCGCTATGGGGCCATTTGAATGAAGCGCTTTCGGCAACGTAGAGGACGTTGCCGAAAGCAAGAAATGTGACTTTAAAACAGTGATATGTCATCGACTTTTCATAAGTCACGTCATTAATTTTACTTTTTTTCATCATGTGCTTCGGTGGGCACGTTAAGCTGTTGGTCCCGAATTTAATCTAAAGATTCTAAAGAAGAAGAATGAAGAAGGCTTTAACAGCCGTATTGGGCCCTCGTGATGGGTTGTAGCCCGATCTTCTCATGAATATGCGGTGTGGAAAGGCCTTGTTTCTGCAACGGGACGTTAAAGGCTGATGATGACTATAATTAAGACGTTTTCGATATCAAAGTCGATAAAAAAACTTTATCCCTAAGTAATTTACTTTATCCTAAAGTAAAAAATTTATTTTAGATCCAAGTTGAGTAAAGTTTAAGCATATTTGATTAGAAAATACTCGCTACTGAATATAGATAAATATCCGGCGCAGTGCCAATGTGATACCGATAAATGTGTTATATATGTCTGTCTGTGTTTGGGGAGAGAGCATAGCTAGTGAAATGACTAGGAATCAACATCTGGCGTCTGGGTGGTCATTTATATCTACAGTTATTGTTTTCCTTAAACATTACATCTATCATGGGCAAACTGACCGTCTCGTACAATTCGTAACATTGCAGGGGAAATTCAAAAATATTGACTTAAAAATGTGTATCAATTATAAGCAAATTATCTTCGAAATACACTATCTACAAACGTGAAACTTATGAAATAAGGATACGGTCCATATGGCCTATATCTTTAAAAAATATATCAAATGTTTTAATTCAGAAATAACTCAATAATGTTAGTATCAATATCTATGTAAGTACAAATAATCATGATAATTGACCATTGTGTATTTGGCGAGCTGAAACTGAGTCCAGTGTAAAAAGGACAGCAAAGTATTATCTACAGACATCATGGACGTTCGAAAGAAAACTCTCATCAACCGTTTTCCTTGTCCCAGAAGGATGACATGCTCGCTCGACTGGCTAAACAAGTTACTCGTATAATATAACAAATAACTGTCATTTTCATCAATACTCCATAAGAATTAACTTCTACCTGGTACTTTTGAATAGTTACCCTTGCAATAAAACCCAACTTTTTGTTCTTTAATAAAATATGTTAAAATTAAAGGAATATAGGCAAAAAGTGTACACTTCGTATTCGCTGTACAATTTTTCCCTTCATAAGAACAGTAATCATCTATCTTCACCATGAACTTTGAAGTGAGTTTCCGCAAATTCGCTTATTTAAATAATACGCATGACTTAGTGGGGACTCGCTTCCAGGGGTTCCTTGAGAATATGAGTTAATACGCGGAAAATATATTTTTGATGCCTTAATATAATTCTCATTTATGTAAATGAATTTTAGTAGAGAATACGTTAAGCTGAAATTTATAACAATTAGGAATAGTAAGCTTTGTTTTTATAGGTTTATATTTAAATGGGATTAATAAAAAAATATATCGAGTGGTGAAAACACAATTGTTTTGCCCCCTGCTCGACACACAGATGCCGTAAGAAGCGGTTAACAGGACACAATATTCATAATTCCACACGTCTATACCGAGGGGCACGAGCCTACTCGTAAATGGTGTATAGGCCTTAGTTATTAACGCGGGCCCAGTATAGATTGGTCAACTTCATGCACAAACTTTGAATCACTTCGTATGCATGCGCAGGTTTCCACTAGACATTATCCGTCAACGTAGAAGCGTTGGATATACGTACATATGATTATGGAAATTTCAAAAACAATACGTGGCGGATTTAGTACCTGCACTCTCCAGATTGGAAGGCAACAGTTCACACCAACGAGCCACTGACGCTCTCCTAAATATAAAATTTAGAAAAAGCGTGGCGATTATGGTAAACCCCTTCACTTTCGTGGATTTATAAGTTTCTAGGTAAATGGTTGCTCCCTTTTAAATCGCATTAGGTGAAAATTGCTTTTCTTTTTGAACTTACATTTGTTAAAAAACTGACGCGTAAAATGAATAATGATAATAATAAAAAAATCATTTATTTCAGGCCAAGTCCATTAACGTTAGTAACAAAGGAGTAAACTGCTAATGTTAGTATAATTTATAAACAAAGGTATGCATGAAATGGAATGAAATGATTCCATTTCCCGTTTGTGTAATTAAACAATAATCCGCAAGCGTGGGCGATGACCGACATATTTTAAACGCATTTCCTTTAAACTTGTTCTACAAAGGGTTCACTAACGACAGACCTGGCTGGCGTAGCTCCACGGGCGGGGATTAGCTAATTTAATTGTGAAGTTTGTAAATGTTTTGATTAGACCATGTTTTATTATGTAATAACTTATGTCACGCATCGTTAGCCTTAATATTGATACTGGTAATGAAGGAACTCTTAGAAAGGCCGACGACCCATTTGGTGTTGCGGTTGAGACATCGGTTAAACACCAAGGGTTCCGGGTTCGATCCCCATGCAGTACAAATATATGTGTGCATGAGCATATCTGTTTGTTATGGTCTTGGTGTTTTCTATGTATAATATTTATGTATTTACATAAAACAAAACCGTTGTTTAGTACTTATAATACAGGCTCCACGCTTAACTCGGGGCTAGATGGCGCTGTGTGAATGTCAGTGGATATTTATAAAAAAGGTAATTTTATTGCGGACATAAATGCGTGCTTATTATATTTGTTACCGCGAAAGTAATTACTTGTAACTCTCGAATTTCGAAAAAGTGATAAATAGATAGATAGATAAATCTTATATTTGTTTGTTGAGACAAACATAGAAACAATTGGTTAATAAAATTGAACATACAGAACATAACATACGAACATAACGTAAGTGACCGGTAAAATCTTCAAAGATTTGGATAGAGTCAATGATAGAGTATTTAAAAAATAAGTAAAGATTATTGAATTTTATTTCGTTCTGCCTTAACGTTCTATTAATATTTTATTATAAATAAGTATTTTTGTTAAGAATTATAATAGTAGGCTTCGTTATATAAAATAAGTATATGCCATTTTCTATAAGGTAGTAGCC
Source organism: Leucinodes orbonalis (assembly GCA_019425675.1). Lineage (NCBI taxonomy): Eukaryota > Metazoa > Arthropoda > Insecta > Lepidoptera > Crambidae > Leucinodes > Leucinodes orbonalis. Next base: position 8,964 of record PQWD01001635.1, read on the forward strand.
AGAAAGTCGGCTTAACTTGACATCCCAAGCAAGAAAGCTTTATTTTTATTACTAGTGAGAATTAAAAGCATTGATTGATACCACCGATTAGGATAATATTTAAACTGGATACTAACTTCAGAAATGTCATCTCCAAATGTTAATATAACTAATATATTTCTTGTATATTGGTCACTTTTTATGAATCATTTATTCCTTTTTTGTATGCAATATTTGATTGACGGAGCAGAATGCGGATGAGTTTGTGATATTTGCAATGCAATTAAAAATAATATTTGCTTTTTTTCTCTCCCAAAATACTTGGATTTTATGTATGAGATACGATTATACTATTGAGTAAGCGGTAAAAAGTTAGTGATGAACGTTAAAAAGTATTAATGACTAGTGGAATGACGACACATGTTTGTATTGGCTTATGAACGACAGACATCATGCTAGTTACACGCCTTTTAAAATTCATTTAAGATTAGTTATATTGCTGAAAGTCGGTAAGGCAATAAATCAAGAAATATCTAAGAAGTATGCTTCACCATAACAAAGCAGAATTCAAAGCAATCAAACAGACAGAAAATCAGTCTGGCAATCCAAAGGGAAACTTGCCGAAAGGGACATCTTTAATTATATTTATTAGTTTTAATTATTTTTATTTTAAGTGTTTAGGGTTTAATGTATTTTAGTTATCTACCATCAATAAAAACATATAAAGTGATAGTTCTTTTCACAAACAAAATCTTGTGTTTGATTTCTTCGAGACATTTATTGGTACTAAGACTAAACATTCAAACACACGGTTGTTTTAAATAAAACTTAAGGCATAATATAGTCTCATTAATTAAAACTCCTACAGTAAATATTGTATTGGATATCAGCTTATGTAAATAGTCTATATATTGTAAACTTGAATATGCTAGCATTAAAGGATCGAGTAAATTAACATTACTATGTCTACTCAACAGCCGGACAGTCCACTGTTAGCTAGGCCTCTTTCGGAGCTTGAGGAGACTGACCATAAATTACTTCGCTAGTAAAATGCAGGTCAGCAAGTCGTTAGAGCCTCGTTCATTGTTTAGCAGGGCGCCATAGGTACGTAATGTTAGCCCGGTCCAGAAAGCTTAAGGCTAGAGTAAATTATATATCTTTCTTTTTATTAAAGTGTCTACGAGAATATGTATTCATGTCACTAAAACAAAATGTATCTCAAGCATATTTCAAATAAACTAAAATCAACGTGACACATTCGATCTCATACATATCAAGCATTAGGTATTATACCCATGACGGCTTGATAACGTTAGGACAAAAAATTACAATATTGTATATTATCAAAAGATGTCTCAACCGAAGCATCTCAATAATACGAGTTCAATGGTTAATATATACATGTCTTTCGAATGAGTGAGACATTTTTTTATATATTTGTCTATTTGTTATCACCAAACAGGCACCTCAATTATTACTCATGATATTATAAGGTCTTATTTTCTTATAACTGTTAAATGAATCGTTGCCAAGCAAAAAACAAAAGAAGATTCACTCACGTGTATCATCGTACTGCACTCCGTGGAACACACTGAAGCACTTCTGCACAGCGAGCGTATTCCACGGCGTCCGGTCCCAGCACAACAGCCCATCATAGTACGCCGGGCAGTACTCGTCCGTCACATTGTAGTTCCTCGCCAGGCACTCCTCCGCCTCCACACTGACGTTGGCGGCCACACTCTCGGTGCCCTCCAAAGTGTGTAGGTCCTCCAGTTTGGCAACAATCACGACAGCACCACAAGAAACTTGAGCTCGCCCCGGCAATTTCTACATCACTCTAGGACGCCGCGCGCCAGCCGGAGTCTGCGCAACTCAATGTCTCCAGTAATGTTACCATGATAAGACTGTTTGCATTCGGCTTGTGTTCTAACTTATCAAGTGATAACGCCCCGTAGGTAAACATCGGCAGCCGGTGCGAGTATTTGCGTGTGGTGCAAGGAACTCTTGGTTTTTCTCCCAATGCCTTTCCATTTAAACACGGCGTCCGCTTAACCTGTAAAGAATGACTTTCGGTAAGTTATGTGTTCGCATTGATAATGTTGTGTGATATAGATTACAGGTACAGATATAAACAGAACGGTATTTGCATTAGTTGGGTATAAAGGACGTTTGGGTGTCGTAATTATACTCGTATTATTGCTAAACATAATATTAAATGGTGTTAAATTTGATTTTCGACTGTTTGCTGGGAAATTATATTTGTGTTAGATAATGCACTGATTTTTCTTATTTTGATTAGAAAAACCAAACTTTAACTTTTGAGAATAGTGTGACGTATACGCGTTACCGACTTTTTGAAATATTTTTAGCATTAAGCCAAAACGGCGGTTGGAAATAGACCTCCCTAATTGTCACAAACTTGGTGAAGGTGCGATATATATGCACAAAAAAAAACCTAGTTTTTGTTCTCAGAAAAAAATAATTAATCTTTTAATACAGGTCAAACTGTTAACTTGTATTTTTGTCATATATCTCAAAATAAAACGTATTCATTAGCTATAATATTACATATCAAATACGATTTCAAAGACGGAAACATTTACGTATACTCGTAGTTATTCATAACAACTAATATAACAAATGCGAGAGTTTACGAGCATAAGATTGAATGGATGTGTGGATTCTACGCAACTGATATGTTTGTTACTCTTTAATGCAAAATTTAAAGTTACGTTTTTATGAGATTTAACGATAAATATAAATTATGAAAAAACAAATGATATTTAGTAATCATTGTTAAAAATATTGGATCTATTTTAAACCTATTTATTACTTTTTTAATTTGCGAATGTACTGTTTTTTATTACTTATATTCTCTAATTAAAAACTTTTTGTTTGATCAGGAGTTCATCTTCAAATTTACATTTGCATCCAAATGCATTATCTCTCTCAAGTGATAGTAGTAAAATAAAGGTAATAAATCACCGTTAATACTTCGTTTGACATAAGTAACTATGAGTATCTAAGCAGGTACATTCTAATGACCTGGGGAGTTACCACAATCACTTAAAACAGTATTGTTATAATGATACGTCAGCATTTTTGTACCAGAAAAGACGATTTAATAATATTGTAACACTTTTTTAAGAGATGGAAGTAACCCTCTGAATGTAATTATTTATCAGCCGAATAATAATAAACAAGAAATGAATTTCCGTGATCCCGAAAATATGACTTTTGCAGGTACATACATGCGTCCTAAAGATATTTAGTCACTATATCCAGGGATTTGACTGCATGTATCTCTTCAATTTGAAACACAACCATTCTATGGATTGACGGCCAAGACACACGATAAAAAATGTATTGCTTTACCGGGACAGCATACGCGCGGAAAAATAATTGTTATGATGTAATTAAAACATTAGATTGAGGCAAGAAGACTTTATAAAGTGTTGCTTAGGTATAAATGAATATAGCATACGCATAATTTATAAGAAATAATGGATAATAACGCATATGACTTTAGATACTGCCTCTCGAGTAGCGAAGTAAAGTCATCAATTTCAATTTTGTTCTATACGGGTAACTAACCATTCCCCTCAATTGACACCCGCAAACATTCATATGAATATGTCAAAATTTCCGGGACAGTAATATTTCATTTGAACAAACAACGGTCCCGCCACGCTAGTCAAATAAACGATGTGTGTTCCATCAAATTTTAGAACAAATGTGAGGTGAAAAAGTGAAATAGAATCGGCCTTTGTAATATTTCAGAGCAAAGTTCGGTGTTATTTCATTGAAACGCAGTTATTTAAAAACTTCCGCTATTTAATAAAATGCTGTAAGAATAAGTGTTATTGCAAAATTTACCGGATAAATAAAACAGAAATTACTAAGATAAAATTATAATTTATCTAAAACTCTTGGCTAAGGAATACAAAAATCCTCGGTTAATCTTTTTTTTATCCTTTATAGGCAGACATTTGACCGCCATCTCACCTGATGGTAAGTGATGATGCGGCTGAGGATGAATCATACCTGCCTAGAAACAGTCTATTCACTTTTGCCATGAAGACGGCCAGGTTGTTATGATCGGGGAACACATATGGAGGCAAAGAGTAATCGGTTAACTGTAGGGTTCGTAAAGGTCAATAAAATCAGCCTATAACGTCCAAAAATACTGCATAACACTGCATCAGAGCATTAAAGGTCTTCAGTTCTGGGATATTTTGCGCAAAATGGGGGATAGCTACGTCTAGAAGTGATTGCGATACGTTGAAGAGTCAATCGTCTAGGTTTCTTTTCTTAGTTAATTATATATCCATTAAATACCAAGCCATGGGATTTATTTTTATCTATCTATAAGTAATCGATAAATATATTTCAATGTTCTATATCTATAGTTTTATTAACCGACTAGTCATATTATTTGTAAATCCACATTCTTGGGCTGTTAGCGAAGAAATATCATTTAATAATAATATTACTAATCCAAGAAGAGATATTAACATTCATATACAAAATAAGTTTTAGCAATAATGTAGCCCTGGCTCCACATAAAGAAACGTGAAACACGAGCCAGTTCTTTCCATTAGATACTTCTGAAAGTAAATAGGTTGGTAATCTCAATAATTTTAATTTCTTCGAGGAAAATAATAAAATTAATATCTGAATTCGTCAGCCTTTGTGTATTTTATTATTTTGTTTTCTTTCATTTTCATGTTTAACTGCTTTCGTAGTCTTAGCGTTCAGTTAAGATCGCTGCGTGATCAGTTTGTAAGGGGTCGTGTGTTCGAATCCTACGGGAAGACCGCATAGAGTAAAGTCAATGTGCTTTATTTACTAGTTTGGTTGGGACACTGACTAAATAAAAAGATTAATTTGTGCTTGTGAAGGCATGTCAAGCCGTCGGTTCCAGTTACTAAATTAGTACGGCAGTTCATAACATCCCAATTCGCAATGGGCCCATCTTATTTAAACAAACCCAGACCCATGCTATCAAATAAGGTAGCTCTGTGGTGGGACGTTATGTATTTTACTAATATTTATGACGTATTAATACATTTCCTTGTCGTCTTTTAAGTAGCTACATAAAACATTTGCAATTAGTACCTACTCAGTGTTTTTTAACCGACTTCTTGCATGAAATAAATACCTTTCTGAGAGTGCGTAATATTACGAAATAAAATGGTTTTTTTTTGCGTTTATTATTACATATATTTTCGAGAGTGCGTCCTATTACGAAATAAAACGCTTTCGCAAGATAGCTCGGAGCTTGTGAATTTGATTTATATATGCGTCCGTAATTACGTTTCACAGGGCTTTTACAGACATCCGCCGCTTTGATATCACCGGACGTGGTTCCCATCAAATATACCATAATTGTTTTTATTGTTTTCTTGAGCGAGATTCAACCCAAATCATCAAATAACTTTTATAATCGTTATAGTATATCTTAAAATTTCTTATATACTGCTCGCAATATTTGATAGATATATCTCAAATCAACCAAAAATAAAAAGTTTTTTATCTCTTAATATAAATCACATCCTTAAAACTACTAGATGAAGCCTTCGTTTAGGCAAAATATTTGCCTGAGACAACGCTGTGCATAACAATTGTGCAAAACTTACAATACTAACAGTTTAGTTCAGTAAAGCAACTTTTAACCAATAAGCAAATCTTTTTTTTCTAGTACGAGAGTGGACTACACCGAAACAAAGTCGATTAACGTGCTCTCATCCGAAACACAGAAGTGAAAAACACTTCTATTTTCCGGACTGATATCTGGCACTACGGTGCTGTACCTACTAAGACGAGTCAGTACCGAGTTCACCATCTAGTAAACACCACCACCATTTGTAAGAAGCATTTTAGAATTCAATATAAAGAATTACGTCTGTATATTATATCTATTTCAATATCGCTTTCTTATATTAAAAAAAAACCTGTTTACGAGTACTGATGGAGAATGCACAGGTTGAAAAGTACTATTGTTAGAACAGCAAAGGTTTACTGATCTTTTATGTAATGTCATTGAGAGGTTCTTCGAAACGTCCTAACATGCAGTAAAGGAACTGTAAACAGCACAAAAGAAAAGATTGATTATCTTTCCCTTCCTTGTTAAATTTAACATTAAATTTCCGCGGTAAGAATGCCCAGTTTCCCTCAGTAGGATAAAAAAGAAATATCATTTGTGAGAATCGGAAAGAAGCACTTAGATCCCGTAGTGCGCCAAGATTAATGGACTTTGTGGATCACGTGCTGAAATGGGGGAAAGGTGTGAACACGTCTCATGTGCTATTTATATGTGGAGTTAAAGTTAAATCCTATACCTTAGGATTGAAAAAATAGTTTCCTGCTCGCTACAGTAATAAACTGAGGTTTCACAACAAGCGAACATTTTACTACCTACTTTATATGACGTGAGTAGAACCCGTTACCAATTTATTGCATAATTATTTTCCAATTGAAATAAAAACATGTTTCTTGAAATAAAATTTCATTATGTTTTAAGGACTGTACCTTACTCTCGTTTGAACTTAATTCTTTTTTCGCAGTTACATTTTTAAGATATTTTATGTTGATTTAGGATAAATTAATTGATTTTATTGTCCAATGTTATTTGTTGCTGATTCTCCGGCACAAAAAAGGTATAAATCGGTTAATTACTATATATCGGTACCATAGCTACTATAATGATATTTATTGTGTCAAAGAATAAGTATTTATTTATTGGGCGGTCAGCTTGAAACTGAGTCATCTTATCTACTGCAGTGCCAGATATTGTCTTGAAATAATGCAATATTTTACAGTTACAGAAAGAAGGAATTGTATGAGTAACCAGTGAAATAACCATGTAAATATGAGAAAAGAACATCTATTGTCTCTGCTCTCCAGCGAAGAATAAATGATTACATATTTCATAAACTGATTTCCGAGTCATTGGTTTCTAACACTGTGTACTGTATCTTTTATGGGCCGGCAAATCACTTACTACAAGGCGAGAGTATCACAAGTTACTCGTAGAACCTGTATTTGCTTAATAATAAAGTCATGCATATTTATAAAATGGGCTTATTAATATTTCTGAAGAAGCAAAGACCTTGAATTTGTAATACAATGGAATAACATACCACCCAAAACTTTGAAATGTGAACTTGAATAATTCATCTTTTTGGTGCCATTTTTTTCACATCGCCGTGTCCCGAGTGAGGACAATTTCATTGGGTCAAAAATGTGTCGTGTAATTTTTTTTTAATTCGAGCATTTTAGAATCGGTCTTGTGATAAACTGTGACTTGAAAAAATATTGATAAAATTGTTTGGAGTATCTTTAGGTATCTCTCAATTTAAAAAACATAAAATATAGTTCTAGATACGATTACTTAGTAATTTTGAAATAAATAATTCATTTTCATGTTAGGAATTAACTTAATTCTTTATGGAAATACGTTTGAAATCATAGGGTTTCTTGTTTCTGACGCCTTTAGTTGTCATTGGCGTTCAAAGGGTTCAGCAGTTGACGTAAAATGACTGAAATGATACTTATAATAATGGTAGATTTTTTTTGGGCAAACATCTAATCATGTGGACTATTAACCCTTACAAACGTCTGGCGCTTCAAGTCATTAGCGGTCAAAGGGTTAAAGACACAATTACCTACCAACAGCAATGAAAAAACAAAGTGAATTTATTTATATTTCATAGTTAAGTTGACAGCCAAAATGGGTAAGGGCATTTAATTTTAAACTCAATAGTCCGTGTTGAACCAGAAAGATTATACAAAAAATGCTTCTTGACACATTAAAAGACAGCGGTGGACAGGCAAACAATAGGTCTTATATTTTCTTTTGTACCCGATTTCATAGCAACTAAAGGGTAAGGAAATTAAACGTTAAAAAAGCTTCTTTGAATATCTAGTTAAACAACCTACGCTTCACCCGAATTTTAAACAGAATGGAAATTTCTAGATACCTGCAGAATTTTCTGACATGGCATTCATGTTTTAATCAGATCCACATTGCACATTTTTTAGCCGATGTATTTCACAAAAAATAGGGTGCAATATATAAAGGGGCTTGTTAAAATGAGGCGTTTTATACTTTTTACATCCCTCCGGGTTTACGTAGTCTACACCGCAGTAAAAAGTACGCCTCATTGGTAATATAAGTCGATTTATTCGCCACAATTTGGCGATGTGGGATATCGCGTATAAAGTTCATTTGTGTATTTGAGTTTATGTAGCTTTTAGTATAGTTTAGGCCTGATCCACCCCTAAAAGATTGATAATACATAAGAGGTTCTTGGTTTTATAAGTTCAGAAATTGTGTGTTTAGTATGTATGGGTAACTGTTTATGTATGTATAATTACGTAACTGTGTAATATTTTGTACTCAACACTGTAATATTCGCACCATTTCCTTAAGGTTAGTGTTTTATCTATAGTTGGGGACTCATTAATAGCATTATACATATTAAAATAATTATGGCGTTTTTTAAATATTGAAGATATCAACATTTTCATATTTCAGCTTTATGGACGTATCAGCATATATTTTTACCGACAATTTTTCGTCTGAATCATATAAATTTACATACCAAAGAATAATCGGTTGCCAGAGCAAAAGTACTTACATTTTATGCTGGTGCGGCAATTGAGGGTCCATTTCCGCCCACAAGTGGTAAGTCTAAAATTATTTGATTTCATGCCCTCGTTCTGTGATGAATGTTTTCTTGTGAATGCTTATGCGTTATGTATATAACATTTGGGGATTTTTTTTTCTGATCGGGACACCTGTCAACACCGGTATAGTACGATTCACAAAAGATGACCACAAATGGACTGCGTAAGATGAAGACTATTTTAATTACAGTGAGATAATAGAATTATGAAATTTTGAAAAATGACATGAGCGTAAATTTTCGCCGTGTCACCGCCACCGTACTTCTAAGGGTATTTAAAAATGACTTCAGCGCAGTGGTCATCCTTAGTGAATCGTACTATAACAGCCATGTTGTGGGGAAGTCCTGTGCCCCGTAGTGAAACTTTAATATGGTACTTTATTAGGGTAATAAGGAACCATAGAAAACCAGTGTAATATCTTCATTGACTGATAACATGATCAGTATATCCGATAACACGTCAAACTTATAACTAAATCCAAAGTTATACGGAAGTTATACGTCATAATAACACCCAATAATGGCTTCCGCCATCCAAAATGACACCGTCATGGCCGGCCACGTGGGTAATGGGAGCGCAAATTAGATGATTTTATCAATGTGAATTGAGGCGAGGGTAAGAGAGGTTTTTTTAGAAAAGTTCGGTTTGGAAATTACTATAATTTAATGGCTAATAGCAATTTGTTTGAAATAAATCGGAATTATGAGTTTATTTCGAAAATGTTTGTTTATTTCAAGGTAGCTAAATAATTTCGTAATTCAATTTCCACACACCATAAGTTCTATGGTAAGATCCGCTTTTGGCCAACGTAATTAACTAAAAGGTCCTCAGGCATGCGGTCTGCTATGGGTTGTTAAAGGTTGGTTGGTAAATATCCCTTGATTTATTGTATGAATATGTGAATTACCTCTTCTTATAGAACTTACTCAATTAGAAAATATATCTATGTCTTAATTCAGTCCACAACGTAATTATTTGAGTCAAACGGTTTCGTCTATGCGCTTTAAAGCTTCATCGTTGCTTGAAAAAATAATACAAGTTGTACGGAGCATTCAGTAATAGAAAAACAGCACACTAACTGAGAGTTACGCCCCTGAGCTAAAGAAGGCAGAAGCTATTAACTGACTGACCGCCTCGGCTTGTTATCTTTAACATGAACTTACTTTAAGAGTCTTCATAATTTTGCAAGCGTCGAGTTTTTTTTAAGATATTTGTTCGTCTTAGAAGTACGATAGGAAAGCGGTGGACCCGGATATGTGGCGCAAAATGGGGAGACCTATGTCCAGCAGTGGACTGCGATAGGTTGAAGAGAGAGAGAACTACGATAACAATTCATGTCTTTAAATTATAATTTCGTCACTTTTTGCGAAGATATACATTCTATGAAATATATGTATTTTATATAAATATGAATTAGTGTACCAAGTAAACTAATTTATGAATATTTGAAGTGTATGTCGGTATACCTAAATCTATATGTTAAATAATGTGACTTATGCATTACTTATCGAACTTTACTAGGAAGTTCGTTGTATCAAAGTGTTGCTATACAATGAAAATATAGAACAAACAGGATTTCAAAAGTTGAATAAATAAAAAAAAGATAAACCTTTAATAGAAATACAGCGTCAGCTTAAAATGATAGAAAAATAGTAGAATAGCGGCATATACTACGAGTAGTAGCTACTGTACTAGCTACTAAGAATCAGCCTAAATTGGCTTGATTCTTAGTAGCTAGTAACAGTACGGTGGTTACTCACAAAGCTCATTTATCAAGCAGACAATTACTTAGATTAAGGCAACGTGATTAAGGATGTCCGCAGAGATACACATGTAAGTATGTAGAAAGACATTTTATCCTGGCATGTTTTACAATTCATCATATATATTTTGGCATACGAAAAACTCTTGCTGTGAGAATTAAATATAACTGAGTTTGTTTGAGATATATTTAACCCTTTGCACGTCAATGACACCTAAAGGCGTCAGAATAGATTCTCTATTGTAGACACAGCCAGACCAATTCAGACGGATTGCTGGAGTTCAAAGGGTTAAGCAATGTACGATTTCGTTTCAGTAATCCTTGGACGAACTGATAATTGAATAAAAGATTTTTTCTTTCTTTTGACACTACTGATATTGCAAATGATGCTGCGCGTTGTAAATTATAATATTCAACTCTGAAACTCGATAGATATAATTTTAACATTAAAATTATATCTATCGAGTTAATATGACTAATATGATATATCCGGAATTTATTAGTCAGAGAATGTGAATTTTATAAAACAGCAAGCATTCCATGCAGTTCCTTGGTTGCTAGTTAAATAAAATTACCTGTATTCTGAAAAGACGTTATTTCCAAAAGGAAGCTAGCAGAAAAGAAAAATAAATTTTCGCTTAAATTTACTTCAAACGTCACTTTGTGTTATTTACCCTTAATTTTCATTTTATCATCATCGATGCTTGGCTGTTTCGCTACTTACTTCAGATCAGAAACTAAATATTTGCATCACCTCGACGGCAAAACGGCAAACCCATACTTATCTACAGATATGTAGAACATGTTGAAGTAAGGGTCGTGCTGATTCAGAAGCTTGGCTCCACTAGAGATCTGATATCTTTTCACAGGCACACAACCTTATGTGGTCACCATGGAAACATTTTACTTGAAATGATTTGGTGGGATTATATATTTATATATTTTAACAGCCCGTAGTAGTTCGCTGTTGGACTTAGGGATATTAGGATAGCGTAGAATCAGGCCCTAATAGTCATGTCTTACGCTATAATCACCATGCTTGACGGGTTACATTTGCAGTACTTATTAGTAGAAAGGTTAGCTAGCTTGAACCTTATACAATGAGATCGCAGAATGTTGTGTGCCTAAGCTGCTTTCTACGGCATCTGAACTTGGCATCTAAGAGGTGATGACAATTGTATTCTGTTCTGCCGTCGACCTATGACGTTTTACACCCATCTTTTTTTATTTTATTTCATCACATCAGCTCATTATACGTCCCCACCGAGGAGCACGAGCCGTAAAGGGTAAATAGGCCCTAGTCGTCTACGCAGGCCCAGCAACTTCACGCAAAACTTTTGAATTACTTCGTAGGCGTGCGCAGGTTTTCTCATGATGTTTTCCTTCGCCGTAAGGGCGTCAGATAAAATTACATATATTTTCCAAAACTCGAAAAGACATTGACGTGCCGGGATTCGAACTTGCGCCCTCCAGATCGAAAGACTGTAAGAGTTTCATAAATAACTAAGTATTAAATTTTGACAATAATAACTTATTTTTACATACACTAATTGTTAAATATCAGTGCATTTAAAATTACCTACTATGACTCTAGAATGCCATGTGGTACAGACAAATGGCCTGGAGAATCTTTTGTTAATTGACACTTGATTTACTGCACAATGCAACTCTGAGAAAGTTTCGTTAAACATAATAGCTTTGGGGACGCCGACGGAAATTGGCTATAAATTTATGAAACCGCAATCATGGCTCGTTTGCCAGCTAGTGCACCGTCAAATATATTAATTAACTAATACTTATAAGATGGGTGTATTATATCCTGTGTTAAGGGTGTGTTGATGAATTATACTTATTGTTTCTGAATTTACGGCACCTTATTTCATTGAAATTCGGCGAGGGCTAGTGTTGGCGAATTATCGATAGTTGGACTTTATATAGACTAGTTGTCGATAGTGGACTATTAAGTGGCAATATTAGTGAGGTGTAGATTGCGTAGCAATGAATATCTCAACAGGCCAAAACGCCGAAGCGCTTTTTTCCAAGTATCAAAATTCATTATTGTGCTTTACTCTGGTATTTTAAATGTATTTTTTTATTGTATTTTTTTGACGTTCATAAGTGCTTTTTGTAAGCCTTATCTGATTAAATTAATTTTGACTTTTCACTTTTTTGACTTTTATCAAGTGAATTAGGAAATCAGTAGCCGGACATGGGATAATTGATTAAGGAACCACGCTTATTTTCTCCATCATTAATGTCAGTGATATGGTAAATTAAGTTACTTACGAGATGAAAGTATATCCTGTGATGACAAACTCAAAGTTTGTTAATGAGAAATATATATGTATCTTAATTTACGGTGCTCCATTTAATTTCAATTCGGCAAGGGTTAGAATGTGTAGCAATGATATCAAGCAAATTAGAAAATCATTAGAAACGGTTAAGGTATCATACCTTCTTATTTCCCCAACATTAATTGTGTTAGGGATATAGCAAATTAAAATAAAGATGGAAGGATTTGGGATATCTAAGGAGTGGCAGTATCAGTTAGTTAAAGGTAAAAGTAATCACAGATAATATAATATATACTAGTAGAATCGAATACTAGATGATTTTAAGTACACACAAGAACATTTGCATAGTTAAATAAATTACCGTGTGTAATTATTGTGTGTATACTATCATAGTGCATAGTTTTTTATGTAATTAAATCAAAAGGGAAGAAACACTTATTGAAACTTTGTAATGAACACTGAAATCTGTTGAATTCTTAATTTTCATTCTTTACTTTTGCTCTTAATTGATTATTATTTAACTTTTAATTCTGCTATTATTATGTATATTTGTCCTAATTAAAAATTAGCCGCTGTATTGTATAATTTTATTTTTATTAATGTGTATTTGCTTGTTAATGCAAATAGTATGTGTTAGCTAATAATGTTAACGTAGTTCGAATATCAATTTTGTCTAATGTATTTCTATGTTTAGTTGTAGTTAGTTGTGTAGCTAATCAGTCATTACGAAAACTTAAAAATTACAAGTGTAAGTCATTGCAAATAAGTTCTAGTCTAATAGCCGAATTGCGTATATGGATTTATGTTAAAACGTAGGTCGTAAACTCGACTGAACACGAGGTTTTATAGTTAGAAAAATTAGTTTGATACCATACTTCTTAAATAAAATTTAATAAATATTTCTAATTAAAATGTCTTATAAACTGAACATGTAATAATAATTCCGACTTGTATATTGATAATCTGTATGTTGTGACTACCTGCAAGTTATAAATTTTGACATATCTACTTTATAACCTCATAGCATAAATTTGACCTGTAAAATGTAATTTGCATAATGAATGATGATATATTCTTTTAGTATGTTTATAATGTATAACTTTAATAATCTACCTATGAAAATTTGCACATCGAAATTCGATAGAATATGTCGGAAACTACTTTTATTAACACCCTATTATGTACCATATTCCAACAAGCAAATTAATGAATTATTTTTATTTCTAATAAAATAGTTATTGCCTTAATTTTACTATCAAAGAAGGCTTTTGCGAAAATATTAGAAAATACAGATTTCATAAAATCAAAAATCAATACTGATTTAGTCCTAACCTACATTATTTAGGTACGAGCATACATACGTAACTATTTATAAAACGTATTAAAAACATAACATAACTACAATACTCGTATCTATGCTTAACATTTTCAATGACAAATCAATAATTATTTAGATATTCAAGGCAGCCGAAATCGATGGAAAATTAAAAAGTTCGTTTATTCTTCGTCATTACTATGACAAGGTCGTGAGAAAAGTTTCAGGGACATTGGTTGTATCGTGTCACCGTTGGACGAATTTCCAATTAATTGGAACACGCTATGGTTTCCAATCCATTACAAGGGAATTACAGTAGCGTTTAACTTATTAAGCAGTTCGCAACTAAAATTGTTATCAATTATAAATTAATGTTTGCGAGATGATGACAGAGCAATCTGTCATAGCCCACCAGATCCCCAAGGCATTAAAATTGATCCGCAGTGACGTAAACATTAATTGTTTCTGCGGCTGTGAAATATTCAAATTCAACGATGAGTAACACTCAAATTCGAAATGAAGATTTTAGAAAATTGAACTTATGTATTAAGTTACATAGTTGTGAAAATGTTGAATACAAATTTTGTATATGTTTATATCTATAACGTTTTATATGAACACGCATCAAATCAAATAATTGTTATTCAGTCTATCATAATATTTTATAATTCGGTCGCAGGTACCAGTCTAAAAGAATTTTGTGGCGAGATGGACTTCTATTGTAATATCTCTTCTTATTCCATGCACATAGCACACTGCGCTACGCTACGCTACGCGCTACTTCGCGCGTAGGGTAAACATCGATTTCAATAAAATGATGCCTAAAATTATTCATGGGGCCAATAAAAATGACATAACAGTACATAAACTAACATAGGTTGTTAGCAATTTCAAATACGTATAGTATGTATATTGTAACTACTCGTATATTGTATGTTAAAGAATCCAGTAAAAAAAACAGCTATCATGTCCGTATTTTATCAATAAAATATTAATACAGTTTGGTCCATTGAATAAATAATTCATACTGTCTTCTACTTTTAAACTCCTAGGGCGTCTATTAACGATTTATAAACTTCTACAGCAAAGTAATATCGGTATCAGCTCGCTTAAGTTTTGCGATTCAACCATTTTCTCCTTTAATTTTATTCCTTTTCGTTGAGATTAATTAATTCTCGACTATTCTTGAGGTTCATTGAAAGATACTAAAGGTATCTATGTACAGTGTGTAAGAGTATATGCAATAGTTTCTTACTTCGAATGTTTTGGTTATAAATAATAAACAGTAGTTAAAATATTTACTCGCAGTATCAGCAAGTTGAAATAGCTATATTACACGAAAGTAGATGCATAGGTGTAATGTTTTCAATAGTCATTATTATGTCCCCTACATTAAATTATAAGGTTTCACTCGGTCGGATACTAGAACAACGTCAAACTCTACACTTACTAACAATTATGGGCATAACTACCTACGATTTCTTTGTAAATATATATGGCATATTTTATGTGCTTAGAGTCGCATCACTTAGCACTTTGATGAACTTTCCGAAAGCTCTCGGTTCTAAAGTACATAGTCACGGCGGTCGGTAAAGCTGAGCGCTTGATTGCAAATTCAATTATTGTCCTTCGATTAATTGATAAAGTTTGCAACATTTCAGGGAACATAAATTATTATTGATTCCCATTAAAAACGGGTAAGTCATGAATGACCGGTTTGTTTCCAATCAAAAATTTAATTTAATTTATTAATTGACGGTGCTTAATTGATAAATGTTTCACACATGTTATAGGGGTTATTTATAAACGGCAATAAATATCGAAACGCTCTTTTGAGTGCATATCAAAATGATTATTCTCTATACTAAATATTCTATATTTAATGATGATTACCAATATGGGTAATTACCACATTTAAACCATGTGTATGGCAATTGCAAGAAGTGTTCGCAGATTAAAATACTATTGTCACTACCCCTTCCATTTTCGTGGGTGCTGTAAGTGGCAGTTAAGAGAATATATTTAGTAGAGACGGGTTGTAGCGTTCTCGCTTTATTTTTTAACTTATATGGTTGGTGCTTTCTTTATTCCTTCAGTTATTATGCCCATTAGAAAGAATTCACTAGCCCTATGGAGGGGCCCTTATGCCAGGATTGTAGCGCGCTATTGAAGTTATTAAAAAGGAAGCCTTGTTTATATCAGGTTTAAAATTGCAAATTTATGGAAACCCGTTTAAAAAAATGTGGGTTGTTAGCTATATTGTGTATTGTTTGTATTTTATTAAAATATTTCAGAATTGTTAAATGATATCAAAGAGTACACGGGTTTCTTGCCGGAGTCTTCTCGGTAGACAACAACCCTCCGAGCCATTGATTCATTCAAAGAACTTCTTTTTTGGCAATCAAAAAGTGTCTTACAAAGATCGATTTGAATAAAGTTATGTTTTGGGTAGATAAACACTGGTAGGTTATGTTGAGTCAAGTAAAATGCTTATCTTAAAAGGAACACTTAAAGAACCCTCAAATAATCATTTTGTTGTCCTTCGATCTGTTTTAATTTTACAAGAAAACAAGCAGTTTGGTAAGGTTTTTACCTACCATCAAATAATACACCTGTAACCGCAAAGTGGATTTATAATCGTGCTGACGTCACAAAAACATATTTAGGTTTTCCACTGACTAACTTTGCTGTCCAATCACAGCTTTCTTGAAAGCCTGATTTAGTATAAATAACTGACTGACTAGAGTATAAATAAAGTTCCCACACAAATAATATTTCTCAGTTTCTTGGTACATTCAATATTATTTTGATAACTGAAAGATCTGCAATTTTCCCAAATACCAGAGCGTGCGGAAGTATGGGAAACTATTTTCTATTAATAATAATGAAATAAAACAAAATAGTACCAATTAACAGACAAAAGACAAGAACAAGAAAATTATTGTTGCTTGTAATTTCATTATCAAAGCAATATAAACCTTAAAGCGGTTTTTGAAAAACTTTGTACTTTGATTTCGAGATTCAAGTAAATAAAGTCGTTCCAAGTCAAGTTGTTAAACTGGAAACAGACTCTGCTTTAACAAGAAAACTGCGATAATTACCTCCAATGCGGCTCATTGAATCTATCGGGGTCAATAGAAACAGGTCATAGGAAAAAAAACTTGCAATCATATGCAAGAATTATATCCTTCTAACAAATGTTTCAATGACAGTATGCAGACTATTTCCATTCCTCTAACGACTTCATCCTTGTAACTAAACTTCCAAGGAAATCTCCTTCAATGACAGCTGAAAATAATATTGAACTAGAAATATAATGATAAATACTCATATCAACGGGCAAGGGGCGTATGTAAGCTTAAAGTTAAATGAAATGTAGTGAAATGTTAAAACCTAACAAAAATATTTCTACGTAACTTATAGTTAAAAGCAAAGGCATTAGGCATATGCATGAACAAGAAACATACCCCGTCATTTTCCCCCTCAATGATATAAAAGTAACGCTTTGAACTTATACCCACAAATCCTAATCGCCTCTTCACTGTAATGATGCTTTTAAACCAAATACCCCACATCAAGAGTCGATTTTATCAATAAATGGATGATTTCAGACATACTTTCAGTCATGTTATAGTTAAGTATGTAAATTTTGTAAGCCAGAAATGGTAAATGTGCTGTACTTATATATATGTATATTTAAAATTGTCACCTATAAAATTACCACATTTGAACAAATAAATGATTTGATTTGACATCGAAAACGTTATTTAGTTTTATATGGAATAGTGTTAGTAATACTAGATTATATGAACTGAGGGTGTCAACTGCACTGTTTTAATATTATTTTCGTTACACTAAGGAATAAATTACAGAAAAGCGTAGAAGAAAAGTGTATGTCAAAAATCTAATTATAATATTTGATAAGTAGGTAATCAAAAACCACTGCTTCTTACATTAGCCGCTTAGTCATTGAGTTCAGAAGTCCATCGTAATTTGTAAGAAGATATTTTGATGATCTTCTGAAGTTGTGCCCACCAATGTGCGATGGGCCCGCGTTGTGTGGTAATGAACTGAATTATTGACTCAAGTAAACTATGTTACTTACACTTTCAAACTAACTGACTTAAACAATAAGTAATTCAATATTATCATACTAAAAGCCTAAAAATACCAGCACTTAAAAGCATTTCATATCATTAACGGAATTTAATCAAGTGTGTAACAGAAATCAATACACCTATTCCAAAAATTGCGTAAATAAATTCAATTCAAAGGCCAAATTTAACTTCATTATATGAAGAGCATGCGTACATTATTACATTATTGGATTTAGACTGTGAGCCAGCTGTGTAAAAAGAAATAAATTTTTTAGCACCTGAGGATTTTAAATGAAAAAAATAATTTCTGATATTTGATAAGAAATTAAACACTCGTCATGCTGACCCCGCACTAGTATTTAATCAAAACAACCAGCTCGCGGTGCCTCTTGTGGAATAAAGATCTAGGCTCTGCTTTATCGTTTTCATCGAGGGCTTCATAATTATTATAATACGTTTACAAATTAAGGGAAATTGCAGGATTTAATGTTAAATAATTAGCAGAAAATTTAATGTTTTAGTCAAATTTATGTGATAACTTACATCAGTAAACTTCAAAACATCGCCTTCAAAATTGAGGTGATAACCGGGGACAAAATTGTTTGATTCTCAAGTGATAATTGGTGAGAAGTTTTCTATTACACGGTGCCTTAAAAGATACCCATGTAGTAGGTACAAATTTTGGTGTGCGTGAATTAATATATCTTTTGGTATTGGTCTGGATGTTTTCCCTTTGTAGCACGTAAGTAAAAAATCCATTTTACTAGCTAGAGTCTTAGTTTGGGGCTATATTGCGTTGTGTAAGTGTAATTTTAACTTCTACATAAAGCAGCAGCCTTTTAAAATAAAACAGGGGTAATTTAGAACGGAATCTAGAAATAAGAAAAAGGTAAATACGAGTATCTACTAACAGTGAGAGGTAGGGTGCCCATTTTGGCATTCTATAAAAAAACATAGTACTGAAGTCTCGATTGCAATAAATAAATAAATAATAAAAATATATCCACTGACATTTACACAGCGCCATCTAGCCCCAAGTTAAGCGTGAAGCCTGTATTATGGGTACTAAACAACGGAAATATACTTAAATACATTTTTTTTTCGTAAATACATACATATCATACATAGAAAACACCCAGACCATTACAAACAGACATGTTCATGCACACAAATGTTTGTACTGCCCGGGGATCGAACCCGGAACCCTTGGTGTTGCAGCCGACCACTCAACCGCAACACCAAATGGTCGGCCATTAGATAGTTTGCCGAAATATACAGTATCTCGAGGAAAGCAGGTTAAACCGTTGGTCTTCGAACTATTCTAGGATGCTAGTAGTTTACCCCAGCCATCCGCATTAGAGCCGTGGTACCTTATGGTCTAATCTTTCCATACTGGAAAAACCTATGCCTTGCTAACATAGAATTAGTATAACATTATGAGAAACACCATAAGTTTAGGTTGTTGTACTAGGTGGTATACTGAATACTGAGTCGTCTAGGTAGGTATCACCGCAGTGCCAGATATCGTCCCGTGAAACAGGAGTGTTATGCACTTTTGTGTTTCTGGATGAGGGCAATGTAGCTAGTAAAAAAATACCGGGTTAATTAGAGACCTAGCATCTGTTGTCTCTGGTGTAGGGCGCAGTGCGGCATTGACGGAGAATAATAACTGTCTGTCAGTTGTTGGTCTCGTTCATTGCCGCTCTGTCATGGTCTGGCGTATCACTTACCATCAGGTGAACCTCTTGACTGTCCTGTACACTGTATTTTAAAAAAGCTTTACACTTAATATATTATATCAGTTTTAGTACATTTATAAGTGTCAAATTGTCTAAAAATTATATCAATTTAACTATTGACCTTTAACAGTACACGTGTATTTTAGTGGCCACTCAAGTATTAAATATTTTGCACATAACCATTACTGGGTGGAAGTGCCCATTAAATATCACAATAAAATGTAATAGAAGCAATGGACGCGGAAATAAAGTTTGAAATAGCTTCTTATCTCTTATAACACCCCGCAAGGTGAATTCAACGTACTGGATCGATGCGTTGTAAACTTTATTTGTTGTTATTATTAGCATTGTTACAGTAGATAGGGCTGTCATTTGTTATTTTGCAATCTATATTAATAAACGTCGATCATCGAAATGTATTATGTTTAGATATAGGATTGGGTGTTTCTATGTATAATATGTATGTATTTACAAAAAAGTATATAATTATATTTATCCGTTGTTTAGTACCCATACTAAAGGCTTTACGCTTAAATTGGGGCTAGATGGCGCTGTGTGAATGTCAGTGGATATTAATTTATTCATGTTTTTTTTTGTTTGTGTTTTTAAAGACATGTTTCATAAACAATAAAAACATTTAAAAGAAATGTTTGTTAATGTGATTAGAATAGCATTCAGTTGATTTGCTTACAAATGTCAAAGTCTATGTAAAGTGTAGTCATTCTAAGGTTGCGTAACGAAAAACCTTTTTATATAGTCGTGAATGGTTAAATAAAATAGTTATTGATTAAGTAAATCTTTGTCTCTCATACTTATTTCTTATATTACAAATATACATCGAATAAATATACCTAACATATATGTTTTTTAAACATATATAATATACATAGAAAACTCCCTGATCAATACAAACAAACATGCTCATGAACACAAGTGTTTGAACTGCCCGGGGATCAATCCCAGATCCCTTAGTGTAAGAGACGACATCTTAACCAGTTATACCATACGGTCATTATAATGAAGAATTTATTTGACAAACACATTGGCAGCCCTAGCGACTGATTGATTCGAATAAAACAGTAACATCTTGAATTGGAAAGAAAATTGTCAATAAAGGCAGCTACCGGTCTCCGATAGTCTGTATGATTGCTTATTTTATGCACCATTACAGAAGATAATGTTTGTTATAAATAAAGCGAAACAAAAATGACTCATCATCTGATAGCGATGAATGGCAGAAAAAAATATACTGCGCTGACCCCAAGTACTGGGATAAGAGCAGGAGAATGATGATGAAAGCGAAATAAAAATGACTATTGTTTCAAATTTACAGGAACGCTTTGGATTGTGTAGGTAAATGAGTTTTGTTTGTGGCAGTTTTACTTTGAATTATACTTAGTGTCTTACAATATCGCAGATAATGTTGCTATGAAAATATTGACATGAAAGAAGTATTAAAAAATAAAAAAGTCCCGTTGTAAAGATTTTGCACCCTTACTAGAAGAAATTTTAACTTAAAGTTTTTGACATAAGAATATTTCAGGACATTAATGTTTTCAAATAAACGCGTTTATTATAAATCCAAATCAAATAAAAAATATTGCACTTAAACGTGCGATGTATACCCAACATACTATGATAAATAACACATAACCGAAAGCAATTCAAGAAAAGAGTCGATAGATTTTTCTTGGCAAGCTCGCTTCACTTTAGATCGTCTCTGGTTTAGAAAAAAAAAAGTTGAAGAGTAAGCCTATTTCAAATTAAAAAGTAAACTCTTTACGTAACTCATGCCTACTGCGATCAAAGAACATCATACCTTTCATGTTAAAATTAATATAATCAGCAGTTTAGGTTATGCGTTGGTTCATCAGTCAGTCATTCACAACAAATAATTTTATTTGTATAGAATAGTTTGGGTTTACTTAAAGGTCATCACAGGTATTTAAATAAAACTGTTGAAAAATAGCAGAAATACAGATTAACTTATTTTCAAATGTAATGTAACGAACTGTTTACCGTGCCTAAACCTGACAAATTTAATCAAAGAAACATAAACTCAAAATGTACCAGTGCTTATTTTAGTTGCGAAATCTTCCTGCGGCCTACTTAAATTATTTTCGTAAAAACTTCTTCAAATTGAGTCATCTTGGAGTTGTTTGCATTGGTGCAAATTAACTTTATTTATTAGCGCCTGACTCGGTAAACGGTCATGAATTATTCATCTCACTGTAACAAACAGCTCGCGGCGTAAATATACCCATTTTAAAGCACACTTTGCAAGGTATGGTCGCAGTATTTCATTTCAAACTTCTATATTGCGTTGACTGTTTGTTCTTCACTAGTACGTTTTGAATTATACAACAATAATGAGTGAGGGAGTTTCGAAATTCAAATGTATAGAATGCTAAAAAGTAAGTTTAAATGAATCAAAAATCCTGGGAGCGACCTAAGAGATTGGGTACTTCATTCATGGGTTCTCCTGCAGGGACAGGCCTTCCCAAATAAACAACAATATGCCTTCTGAAGCACGTAGGGACTCGAGATAATGTATTTCGGTCACCCATCCGATGATCGATAATTTCAATAGTTGCTTAACTTGTGCGATCATCAACATAATACATTAGCCGTCACGCCAGCGAGCCCTATCAGTAGGATTGGGTATTATTCCGCACTAACAGTATGTTTTTGGCAACGACTGTACAGCCTAATGGTCCTTGGTTTTGGTATAGCCGTGTTTTGGCTGAGAAATAAATATAGCGCCATTTAGCGGTTAACCAAGCATAAGCCTGTAATAATGTTAATTATACAACGGATGAACATACGTAAACACTTTTTTTTAAATACATACTTAATTGTATATAGATAAACACCCAGACCAATACAAACAGATATGTTCATGCTCACATACGTTTGTACTGCACAGATATTAAACCCGGAAGCCTTGGAGTAATAGCTTATATCTCAACTATTACACCAAATGGGTCGTCAAGTGAATCAATCAAAGGAATGTAGTGATAATGTCACATTATTCAGTTCCCTTTCTTAACATGTTTATTAGTTAGAAACTACACTTCTTTAAACTAAAGAAGAAAGGTTGGATAGATTTTAAACAAAAGAATGTTTAATTACTAAATCAGGTAAGGTATTCAGTTTTATAAGCTCTGTTTCTTTCAATTCGCGTAATTTTAAAAGAGAAAACCTTATATACAAAATATATGCCGATATGTCGAAATTAAATCAGCAGTTGATATTACAAACAATTGCCACGTTTCGTATACAGCGTGGGGCGCTTTTTTAATAATATGTTTACGTCACATTCGTGTTTATGACGATACAAAATGTAATTGGACCCGTTTCAGTATACGGGGCATCGTAAAAATACAAATTGCAAGAGTTAGAATTGTATGAATTGCGTGCGGACTCGCTAGTTAATTGTGGGGTGTGAATCTTGTTGGACAGAAAATAGGGTATAAGAAACCTTATATCAGTCGTCTTGGGTAAGGGACGCATGGTAGTGCTGAACCACCAACACTGCCCATAGTAATTAATGTCCTTCAGCATTGCATACCAATGTTATAAAAAAGGTTGGATTCGTGATATGCTCACATACACATATTTCGAATTTCAAACACATTTACCTAAACAAAAGAGTGCAAACTGTACTCACTTCGGCGGTTCATTTTTGAGGCACGGATGGTGTATCTACTATATATATACAGAATATCATTGTTGCATACTAGCACTTACCGCCAGGTGAGCGAAATGAACTCCCGTTCTTCTAATGACACAACACAAGCATTTGTGGTTTACACTTAGAATTAGCTACTGAGTAAGTTAATAATCGAATAATTCATTTAAAGTGCTTACACATTATCGTGAGATAAGAATATGTATGAGTAGCTATTAGAAAAGCAGTGAAATTGCAGGATACCATGATTTCACATCTCTGTCGCACAAAGATTTTGAAGTGAAGAACGCGTCTCGGCAAGCGTAGCGTAGACGCCCTCCGGCGTGAGAAAAGCGGAGGCCCGGGATATCTGGCGCAAAATGGGGGAGACCTATATCCAGCAGTGGACTGTGATAGGTTGAATAAGGTAGCACAAATTGTTGAAATGGTTTTTCTCTAAACTTGTACTATTTTTTATCATTTAATTTCGCTGTAATCCAGGTCGGAAAACTATTTGTTTTTATTACAAAAACAATTCTTTATTGTGCGTTTCAGATCACTCTATCATAGATAAGAACGAATAAACTTTTAAATAATGAAATTGAAAGTGCATGACCTAAAAACATCAAAATAGGTTTTTACTAATTTAATTAGGGCACGAATCCAGTGGTAAAATATTTATTATAACTACAGTGTAATATGTCCACTGCTAAACAAAGACCTCCCCTAATGACTTCCACGCTGATCCCTTACAGTCAATATAAATTAAAAAATAAAATGAATATCCACTGACATTCACACAGCGCCATCTAGCCCCAAACTAAGCATAGACCTGTAATGTAGATACTAAATAACGGATATACATACTTAATTTATGATTAAATATATTTTTTTTGTAAATACATACATATTATACATGGAAAACACCCCGACCAGTACAAAACAGATATGTTCATGCATAAAAATGTTTTTTCTGTCTGGGATTGAACCTAGAACCCTTGGTGTAAGAGCCTACGTCTCAACCATAACACCAGAAGGGTCGTCAATATAATGGAATATCCAGGTCAAGTGTCAATGTGATTGGTGAGTAAAGTAACATTAATTAATAATGTTTTTACATCAATAGACTAATAGTTTGGGAATAATCTGAAACAGCTAGATTAATTAGTAATTACATACTCGACATAGCTTGCTGAGATTTTGGACGGTTACAAAATAAATCAAGTAGTCACTGGCAGTAAATCTGTATTAACAAATGTCCAACGAAATCGCTTGCGCTGCTTGAACGCAAACAATTTCAATGTGGACAGTTGGCATGTTGAACTTGATTGAGGTTTTGGTTTATATAGAGTTTATAGAGATTTGGGTCATAATGACACAAGGACTCAAATGTTTAGAGAGAATGAAAAGAAATTGATGAACCGATTGTTTATGACAAAATAACACTACATAGTATAAAACAAAGTAGCTTTTTCTGTCCCTATGTCCCTATGTGCGCTTCGATCTTAAAAAACTACGCAAGGGATTTCGATGAGGTTTTTTTAATAGACAGAGTGATTCAAGAGGAAGGTCCCAAAATATCATTTTTTTGAAATTGATATGAGAATACCAGATGTTTATATGCGGTACCAGGAGTTGATCCGCACTTCATGCTTAAGTCGGCCATGGTGCGTCTGCCATAGTGGCCAGTTATTTATTTCAGCCAGCCCACCTCTCTTCAAAAATAAATTTAGATTGCTTCCGTTGCAAAGATTCTTAATTAAAATTAATATGTATTCACTGGCATTCACACAGCGCCATCTAATTCCAAGTTAAGCGTGAAACGTTTACTACGGGTACTAAACATACTATACTTATATACTTTTTTGTAAATACATACATATTATACAAAGAAAACACCCAGGCCAATACAAACAGACATGTTCATCCGCAAAAATGTTTGCACTGCCCAGTGATCGAACCCTTGGCGTAGTAGCCGTCTTAACGGTTACACCAATCCTTGACAAAAGTCAGGTGTGGAAGTAGTATTAGACTGTACTATACGAACTAGATGACACTGTGACGATATTATAATAAAAAATGATATTTTTATATTGACTAAAAACTTCTAAATAAAACTCAGCTTTTAGTAAAACGCTGCTAAAATAGTCCAATTCAGAAAAATGTTGTTCATGATTTTGGTTTTTACTTAATATTGCTAAATAATGAATAGATATTAATTTTGTTATCTGAATTCATAATATACTAAAGTTCTGGCTTTATTAAACGTAGGCACGCTCGGGGCAGCGTACAAATTAGGGATGGTGTGACACATGTGTCTTTAGGCTACAACTTAGAGAACCTAAGAGCTGTATATTCCTGTGACTGTTAACTACATTAAAAAGTTTAAAACCATAGTGATCTTTATAAAAATATTTATTGAATTATCATATCAATTCACAGATCTAAAGCAAAAAAAACATCTAAGTTCACCTCTGATTGAAAATTTACCATAACAATAGACACAAAGGTCATAACTAATAGAAAGAAGAAAGAAAGAAATCTTTCTTTCTCTGCCATAACTAATGTTAAACATATTATTTATATAAGTCAGATATGAAGTAAATAAGGTAATCTAACTAAAATGTAATCTTACGTTCAAGCAAATGTTCATTACATTGGTCTCAGAAATTAACTAACCTAACAACGAAGTGAGTGAGAAACTTAGTGCTTTCATATTATGTTATTATAGCACCCAAAAGTAGATGTGTACTATAATATTCTTATAGTAGTTGCCTCTACTTCGTTTACGACCTTCGGGGTTAATTTGAGGTCGCATATTACGACGGCAACGGTTTATATAGAATTAGGCTAAAGCTCCTTAGAGTTGTTAAGTCCCTAGACTAGATAAAGGTATACAGGACTACAGTGTTTTAGAAATAGGTTAGTATAATAATAACAGAAAGGCCGGACTGTTCCTTTCTGGATTTCTTGGCAGGATAAACGTAGCATCTTTTTGAATTTATTGAACGTCTATAATAATATTTGGAAATATAGAAAGTAACTAAGAAAAATAATATGCATACCTTCAACGATTGCTGCTATTAAGTTGCATTAATTCAGAAGAACAATCTGAAAAAAGAAAAATATATTAGTGAAACAATTATGTGAAATCTTTCTAAAACACAAACTGCCATTCCAATTAACTTCGAAATGCTTCATTCTAGAGTTGATCTTTGTAGGCTCATTACTTTGGTATGTGTAATTATTTTTTGTTTGATTTAATTAAAAATATTATTTTGCATTTTGTATTGAATATATTTTATAAATTGCTATTATTTATATCACATATCTATGAGGATTTAGTTTATATTTTTAGGTGGACGACCAGGATATCTGTCACAAAATGGGGGAGACCTATGTCGTGCACAGGACTGCAACAGGTTGAAGAGACAGTATTTGCGTAGATCATGCTAATAAATCAACCCATAATGTCCCACAGCAGGGAACAGGTGCTCACCGATAGAATGGCTATGGACAATTATAACATATAAAGTATAACACATAACGCGGGCTGAATTCTGATTGGCGGAAACCATCCCAAAACAGTAGCCGGAACAATGGCTTCACGTGTCTTCTAAGCATGACTTCAGATTATATTTTTTGTAACCCGTTTTCTAACCACTGCGATAGCTCGACTTTCACGATCGTTAATCAAATGCCCTAGTCACAACGCAATTGAGTACATGTTTGGTACGTTTGGTATGTTTGGTACCTCAGTCGTCAGTATAGTTAATAAAAACTTAGGAATCTAAGCACCTAGCTTAAAAATCACATTATTGGTTCAATACAGACACTTGATATTCAATCATACTCAAGTAAAATGTAACATTCTAAATGTAACTTGTGTTAACAAAAACCATTAGAAGTTTGATTTCAATAAGAGAATAACTTTCTAAAACAAAATAATAATCTTTGGAAAATATATTTGTTTACTCAAAACTCATTAAAGAATTTTAAAAGTTAATACGTATTTCAATACACGCAAAGTTAAAAACTTGGGATCACCTTTGAAAATGTACGACGTACAAAATTGCAAACCGCATGTAATTTCTTATATATAACATAAAGTCAGTTTAAACCAACTTGAAGTAACAACGCCTTGCAAATTACAAGTTATTATTTCAGTCCGTTGAAAATTTACCTTTCCCTGAATACGGGGGTTAATTGACGGATCTTCGCAGCTGTATTTATACATTTTTGTTTGCATTTGAACAGCATATCATTCAGGAAACCAGGACTATTTGGAATGCACAAGCGTTGCAGGAACCTTATGGTGCAAACTTCTTATACATTTATCCACATGGGTCTTCACATATAAGTCTTTCGAGGCTAGCTTTATAATATCCGCTCGAACGCAGCACGCGCGTAGACAACAGATTAATGTATTGTGTGTTGTGAGTTTTCACCCATGCTACGTACGACCGCATATTTGCCATTATCATTATTTTTCACTGTTGTAAACAAATATAATCTTTAAGAATGTCAATTTCGGTCATCAACTATCTTAATATAAAACTATTACACATATGAAAACGTCGCTCTAATTAGTTAAATAAATAAATAAAAAAAATATCCACTGACATTCACACAGCGCCTATCTAGCCCCAAGTTAAGCGTGAAGCCTGTATTATGGGTACTAAACGACGGATAAATATACTTAAATACATTTTTTTTCGTAATACATACATATCATACATAGAAAACACCCAGACCATTCCAGACATGTTCATGCACACAAATGTTTGTACTGCCCGGGGATCGAACCCGGAACCTTGGTGTTGCAGCCGACCTCTCAACCGCAACACCAAATGGTCGTCAAATAATATATACGGTCATAATAAATACGGGCTAACATGTACAGATATATATTTTCTAATTAATAAAATATGAATACTCTACATAGACATAAGTATTATCCATACAATGAGGAAAGGGCTTCCAGCATACATTTTTCAGTCGGTGCTTTACAACAGCAATAACATATAATATATATACAATAAAACAGCTCATAAAATAACAAAAACACACGGCACTGAAACAAGAAAAATCAATATATAGGAAGCTAAGGACAAGCGCGATGTAACGAATGATGGAATTACTCAACGAGTTACTAATAACAACCACGATTATTCGTACAATGATCAAATTGACTTTTCAAAATTCAAAACTCAATTGGATTCAGCTTAAATTTAAATAAAATTGCCTTAAATAACAAGATAAGCTTTGATTCAAACAAATACAAATCATAGACTATAAAGCAATCTAAATTCATCAACCCTTTTACGTGCCAGCTCAAATTGAAAATAAACCCTTTTAAGGAAAAAATGAATAAAATTAAGTCACCTATTTAAAGAGGATGGAATGAACCTCTCACTTTTATAAATAAGATTCCTTGCAAAAGTGTTCCCGAAAATCACAGCGCCTTAGGGACCCCATAATAAAATATTCTTTTGTAGAATGCGAACGGATTTAGACATTTCAAATCGAATAAAGTAAGTCAATTGTAATATGATGTTTCTTTGTATAAAATCAAGTATCTTTTTTAACATCTACGTTACAGAAATTAATGACCTATACTGATACTGTGCTTGCTACATAAAACTTATTTTTTTTTATGACTTATGCGTGTGTGCTGCCGTGGAAATCCTTGCCGGGATAAGATCAGAAATGATTTAATCCGTAAGAGAACCAAAGTTACCGACATAGTCATAGTACTGGTCAGTATGCCGCAGAACCGATGGCCGTTGGAGCAGACGAGTTCTGGAGTGCAGACCGCGTCTTGGCAAGCGTAGCGTAGGAGGTTACATATTTTATAATGATATTTCCTAGGTTTTTACTTTTAAAGTTACTGGCCTTACTCAACATACATACATAAATCACATATATATATATAACAAAGTACTTATTTTAGTGGCAGGAATGAAAAAACCGTCCCACTTTTTTATTCATCATCATCATCAGCTTATAACCCACACCCACTGGTGGACACAGCCTTAACGCACAGCATAGCTGTTGTAGATTGGAATTTCTTTTGATGAACGTCTTTAGTTCCAAAAACCTACATTTTGAAGACCGAGATTTTTAGAAATGATGTTCCGACAACTTTTATTTATTGATCAGAACTTTATAATCTTATCACTAACAATTTTTAAAATGACTTAATAATATTGGTATAGACCTGTTATTATGTACGGATTATCAAACAAGTGACTCTCCAAGTCTATTTCGTATGGCATAAGTTCAGAAGCCGGTCTTAACTTTGCACTTTCCAAAGTTTCAGTGAAGATCAGCTGGGTATCCATGTGTTTAACTTGGCGCTGATGAACATAGCAAGTTTAAGTATCTTCATTATTATACGAGGGTGCTTTATTACTGAGGATATTATGATCAGGAATATGTTTATTTTAATAAGTAGAAAGTCGAGTTTAACCGTGGTTGACTGCTGGCTTAATGGTGTGGACTGGTGCCTTTCTACCGGGAGGGCGCAGGTTCAATCCCGCCAATCCGTACTAGGCTCGCGTGGACGACTAAGGCCTATACACCCTTCACGGGTAGGCTCGTGCCCCTCGGCGGGGATGTTTGATGAGCTGATGATGAGTCTTGCTTTGGCACACACGCCGATTTTACAAAATATGAAAAATTAAAACAAATTATCAATTGTCATCCACAATCTGACTCGATAACGATGTAAATTTTTGAAGTCGTTATCTTGTTTTATACAACGTTATGTATTATTATTAATCGTTAAACATAAGTCTGTATTATCCCTTTACAAATCATTAAATGTATGTTTGTATGCTCACATTATTATTATATAAGCTTACATAAATTAGTTATAATTCATCGGGGAGTGTGTATAGGTACTTTCACCTATTTCCTCCATCACACCTCAATTTTCTCAGGAGTAAAACTGCGATTCAGGAGAAACATTACTTTATTAACTTTATTTTATCATAAAAAAAATATTGCACTCCAAAATTGAAACTTAAAATCACTTTTGAAAAGTTTTCACTACCTGTTATAAGTATACTATATGCGTGATATTTTTTAGTTTGGAAAAGTTATTATCCCTTAACAATATAATAAGGATTGAAGAAAGTTAAAACCTATGCTAATGCCATCTATATAATTTCAATAACCACTATTCATGGTGCAAAATAACGACTTGAAATGTCCGCAATATACTAAAAACTTCACTAATCCTCGAACGCAATAGAGCTAATTGGATAAATATACCACCACAAGTGTGAATTGCTGGCAGGTTCCTTTAGCAAATACGCTAAACGAGCAGCAAGCAAATTACACGGACCGGCTGAAACTGGGTGGTTACCCGTAATCAGGTTTACTACCCATGGGACGTCGCCCATGCCGAAACCATTAACTAAACACGAGCCTAGAATATAGAGGAAATGTGAGGAGATTTGCCTATCCTTGTTAGGTAGTCGATAGGATAGATAGATGAGAGATAGGGGTCCGAGTGGTTCCATGATAAAAAAGCCAGGGTTTAATGAAGGGAGACTAGAGAAATCAAACTTTTAATAATCGACTCAGAGCAACCTACTACTTAATTACAGTATTTTTTTTTTAATTTGATAAAACTAAAAAAAAATTAACTTGAAACTAAAAAGCTATAAAAATCTTTAACCAAGTAGAAATGGTTAAATAATTCTTTTATAATTTTGATGTCGGTGCCCAACAAACTACTTACCTATATTAGAAAGCTGAAGAGTATGTTTGGCACCGACATCACAATTATGAAAGAATTATTTAACCATTTCTACCTGGCTAAAATTTTTTTAGCTTTGTATGTTTTTTATAAACGGGACTAGTACTGACTAAGTCACAGAAGGAACAGAAAATCTATACACAAATGTGTGCTGTAAAAGCTTGGGCTACCAAATACGAATACGGAGTTTTTCAGGTGAATTTCTATTTGATCGAGAATTCCGTCACGTCTGAACACTACTGAGCTTTTCGCACCAGTATAACAATTAGACTACGTTCCGCGTAGTACGTGTCCGTCAGGAATTCCAATTAGAGTTAAGCTGTATAAATCTTTTTCAATTTCCCTGCCAGCTGGATGTCGAAAAGAATGTTGTAACACTCAATCTGTAAGAAGATTAATAATTTCTACTTATTTTACTGCTTTACTAACTTTTTGTACATATAAACTCTGTGAGTGAATGTCTGTAGCAAAGCGCCTAGTTCTAGATTAATAAAATTTTTCAGTTTTTCCCAAGTTTTGAGTTTTCTTATAAATCATATTCATTCAATAAAAATATGAAACATGCCTTGAAAAGAAGCTGGCTAAGTTCTGCGAGGATAATAGCGTAAAGATTGTTACGATTTGTTGCTGCCACTAAATTAATATTTTGGTATAAATTTAAATGACGGCGGTTTTCGCGAATGTTATATGAACTCATATTTTTTTTCGTATATTAAGGCTGTTTCATAAACATTCAAGGTCAGTGTTCACTGATTGTAATAATATTAATATTATTTAGAAACAAAACTAGGGTGCTTTTAGATTTTTAAGAAGGTAAAATATTTTTAATAATTAATGTACCGCGTCCATAAATAACGTCAGGAACAGCACAAGTCAAGTTGTCCTGAAACTTATTTGAATAAGGATAATGCACCAGAGGAGAAAAAGCTTCGGATTCCTGGAAAGTCTATGCAAAATGGATCAGTAGTGCAGTTAGATAGAGGAATGTCTTTAGATATGAAATATTTAGGTCATCGAAGCTAGGTCTGAAATGTTGCTAGGATTTATAGTGAGGTTGTTGAATTTAAGTTACTTATCCTTTTCTTTTGTGTCAAAACCAAGCATAAATATTTATTTTGATTCTAAGGCTTTACAGCATACGCATGTGGTGACCGCAAATGGCTTTTCAATTGAATCTAGAATCAAACCCAGAAACAAACGAATCTGTATTATTTCCAAAAAGTAATAATACACATAGCTAGAGAACTCAATAAATGGTGACTAATTATAATTATCCGTTATTCAACTTTCGATGATACGTACGTACGTTGTATTATAATTTTATTTGTGATACTTAAGTAGAACGAACCCCTTATATTAATAAATAAAAAATAAACAACACCAAAATGGGCCAGTATTGATTTAAAATAATAAATACATAACAAAAACGTGGAACAAAAATCAAAATTCGCAATCCGTATGATATATTTTAAGAAACCAGCGGAAATTAAACGGCGGAGCAACATAAGCCAAAGTCAATTTTCCAAAAAGTTTTAATGCCTAACGAAGCGTAGAATTTCCACCTCACGTACTTTATAGTCTCACGTCTTGGCAGGATCTGTGATGGAATTTTAATCCTGTCCTCTTAAACTTCACGGTTTTAGATTACTTCGAAAAAGTGCAACCTCAGTGATTTATGAGAACAATACGTGACCACAGCCTTTTTCAAATCAGGCCCAAAGGAGTATTTTTCGGGCGCCCTTCAATTCGTACAAATACGGATTCTGCAATGTATGCTTTATCGACGGAACCCAATCTTTTCTATGGGGAACAAATCAATGGTAACCTATCAATCCGTAGAGAAAAGACAATGTGAAAAATGGTACAAAGAGATGTTTGCGGTTGACATGTGTATCAAAATATGACCTTATTTTCTGACCATAGCAAGGAATCAATACACTGTATTACGTTATTATAAACTTATTGAAAAATTCAGTTGTTCAGGAGTAAATAACTGAATTTCGTGACGAACTGTCATTATTTCTTTCCGTATTGTGATTTTTAACTACGTATCACTAATTTTCTAAGTTGATAATCATCACTAACCATCAGTAATCTGATATAATTACTGTCATTTCTGTCGTCACTCACCTTTTTTTCAACCTTGGAAACTAGAAAAGTAATATTAATAAAGCTCAATTTTAATATTAATTATTTTGTTTGATGACAGATGAGTAATATACTTTGGCGACCATTATTAAAGGTCTTTATTGACTTGAAAAACTCTTGAAAAAGCATTTCATTAAAGTTTTTTCTGGAACATTCGTCTGAAAACCTTTTTTGTCATAAGTAAACAATAATCGACTATAATATTTTGACGGAGACAAAGAGAAAAGGTTTATCGGCCTGAAGTCTAATTCTGCATAAATTAAGTATACAAAAAATAATGAAATTGCAACATAACTTTCGAGTATATTACTCATTTCAGATGTTGTTATTGTGTCTTTTAGTAAGTTCAAATGGATAAATTAGTTATTTGAAACTTTCAGAGAACAATATCCTTTGGAAAGGTACCATTATATATTACAAAGGTACAAAATAATAATACCATATATAAATAAAACTGTTCTGTACTGTAGGCTGAACGTTTGATCGGTTTACTGCGTTACCTTGGGTTTGAATCCAGTGGCTTGGTGAGCTCGTGAAGTGTAAGTCACTTTGGGTTTTTCCCTAGTTTTCCATAACCAAAAACGCAGTGTTTTAAATCCAATGCATAGCGAACTAGACCATGGAAAAAGTTCTCCTACCACCTAAACTATCATCGTCTAGTTACATCTTGAGTCCATCGGGGCAAAGATCGTACCGTACTTTGCTTTTTCTGCATAATACGAGTAACTTATATGGTTCTAGCATCAGTTCCGCGAGTTATGTTAATGCTCAACTCCCAAGTTATCAAATAACATTAGGTATATAATTATTTGTATAATATTTACAAAAAAAAGTATTGTTTATCCGTTGTTTAGTATTCATGTAACAGGCTAATGCTTAGACTGGGGCTATATGGCAGTATGTGAATGTCAGTGGATCATCATCATCAGCTCATTATTTGTCCCCACCGAGGGGCGCGAGCCAACCCGTATAGGGTGATTAGGCCTTAGTCATCCACTTGGGCCCGGTGCGGGTTGGACGACTTCACGCACAACCGTTTCGTTTCACCAATTTATGTTATGTTATCGTTCATTAATGTTCTAATTTTCTTCTGTATATAATTTTAAGTTAATTTCACTTTTTAAAATGTTTTTATTATTGTGTTTTTTTTGTGACGTCATTTCTACAATGGGTTCCGTCAGAATATCGGCGCTGTTGCGACGTCTTTGCAAAGCATCGCAATGGCTTATGCTGAGACGGAACCATTTGACCTGTTTTTTTTTTATGTTTCTGTTTTTGATGTTTAAATAAGTAATATGTAAGTTTTTTTTTATCTCTATAATTGTATTTTTAATTTGTCAAAGGTCAATGAATGGTTTTTCTTTCTTTCTTTTAATCTCTTCGCAGACGTGTGCAGGTTTCCTCACGATGTTTTCCTTCACCGTAAGAGTGTCGGGTAACTTACATATATTTTCGGAAATTCAAAAAGACATTGGTTGGAGGGCAACAGTCCACCCCATTGAGCCACTTCCGCTGTCAGTGGATATTTGTTATTATATATCCAAAGAGCAAATTTTAACTTATTTTACATATCGATCTTTTATATGCGCATTTTTACCACCACCTATTTGACTTTTGTAACTAAACAATCGGTTGTATCAGTACAAAGTCACGTTCCCGATCCTCAGACCATTTGTATCCGAACGTGACTCCCGGTAAGATTCCTTTTCGATGTCTTATTTCGAGCGCCTTTACTGAAAGAAAAACTTCTTCCGCACTTTTATAGGAATTATATTTTCGCGGTTATATCTGCTGCCAATTTTGCAAGATATTATAACTTTTCTGAACGTATTAACCCTATTTGACTGTTTCGGAAAGTTGTTGACCAAAGTAAAGCTCTAAATACACTCGTGTATCATATAAAGGAACTTAAATGTCTCCCTCTGTTTCCCTATGAAGTTAATTGCACGTTTATTTCAGTTTATTATAACATCGCCCGTATTTGATATAAAACTCAAATCTTATTTGCCGTAAGAAAATTAATTAAAGGACCCAATTATCACTTATTAAAAGTTTCCATTTGAATTCTCTTTGAAGCGTTTGTTCAGTGAAATTGGTGTATTTTAAATAGGCCATCTTCGCCTTAATTCTATGAAATATCTACATTATGCGTAGGTTAACCTAATTTTAAGTCAATTAAATTAAATGCATGTCAAGTATTACCATCTTGATCTCTAGTAAGGCATGATGTATCGATAACAAAAAGGTTAGTTAGCATTCCAAGATGTAACCTCATAGGATAAATACAAATATTTCAGTTTATCAAATAAGTGAGGTATCTGCGGGGCACGGCAGTGCCAAGTGTTAAGGCCTTAGTCGTCCACGCGGGCCCAGTGCGACTTCACGCACAACCTTTGAATCTCTTCACAGGCGTGCGCTGGTTTCCTCACGATGTTTTCCTTTACCGTAAGAGCGTCAGATAACGTACACATAATTTAAAATCGAAAACACATTGTTAAATGGCGGGATTTGACCCTCAGCCCTACCGGTAGGGTGGTAACAGTCCACACCATTGAGTCACCGACGCTCCATACCATCGAGTTTACCATAAAGTAACTAAATTAATTTGAATTATTTCACGAAATTTATCGTATATGGAACCATATAGATGTGTATTGCGTATAGTTCACTACTCTCCTACAGTACCCGTATATTTGCCGCTGCCGTATCGTGCACGTGTTTAGAGTTTGGCTTTTGTTTTCTCCGTTATAATGGGCAATGCCAAACTATTAGTAAAATAAACAGGTTTTGGAAGAGCGCGCTCTGCGGTTTCCATTTGGTCAGAAAAGCTAAAGCTTGTATTTGTTAGATTTATGACCCAACGCATGCTTTAAAGGACCGGTATTCGGACTGTGATCTCTAACCGATACTACAAATAATGATAAAAATAGTATACAACCAGGACGGCTGCCTGTTTTCACAATACGTACCTACTGTTTGTAGACTTACAAATAATATCCGTAACACAATGTGAAAATTAAGGTGATATCCGCCATTAAACGAATTGTGGGTTTCTATTGTACATACAATTGGTTTATAAAGAAAATTACAAAACTGGAAGCGTTTGAGAAAAGGAAAATCAGGTTACTTGTTTTCGTAATGTAATATTGGAAAATTTGTCAAAAGTGCTGCAAGACTTGAAACAATTTAATGTAGTTTGTTTTAATAACGCTTGTTAATAAAGAAATTAGCTTAGACGAAAAGTTTATAATTAGCTTATTAGTTATTTCTAATAATCAACTTCAGTTACTTATTTAATTTGCTTGCGTGTACTAAGAACTAGTTCTAAAGTGGAGACCACACCATGGAAACCTAGTATTATACGAGGTGTTGGAGCGCGAGCGGCTTCGGGAGGGATCGTCATCGATCGGCGATCCGCGGGCGGTTAGCCATATTACCCTTATTAAATTACAGGCATCACGCCTAACTTAGGGCTAGATGGCGCTGTGTACAAGTCAGTGGGTATTTTTTAAAAGTTTGGATATTACATTTGTTAAGCTCGCACGATCGTTAACGTGCTAGCCTCTTCACTATTTAACTTTTATACATAAAACATTCGTAGTACATAATTTACTAAATGATGTATATGTGTCTGACCAACGACTTGTGTAAACCAGTGAACTGTACTGTACACGGTACTGAAATAGGTTTGCACTTCTGTGTTTCGGGATGAGGGCACTGTAGCTAGTAAACTTACCGGGTAAAAAAGATCTTACATCAGTATCAGGGTGTCGACAGCTGCCGGCCTGTTACTGTTAATATTTTCCTTCAATGCATGTCATCTGTAAGGCGTATCACTTACACTTACCAAGTGAGCATACTGATGGTCCCGTTAACTTAATATGACATACAAAACATTTGCCTATCAACATTATAACATGATAACAAATGCGATTATTCTAATTTAAAAATTTCTTTTCGAACATTGATTACGTTAACACCATGTAATCAAATGTTGCCAACTCGGCGAGCTCGGCAAACTTCGGCGTAAAAATATTTGTCGGCAAACTTTTATAAATTTTAGCACCTCGGACATCTTGTTTTCGAATTATCCACTTCGTGTTCTATTAAGATTTGCTTTACTACTTTTGTCTCGGGTGCAATACGGTGAAAACTTTGAGTGTCTTTTTAATTTCGCCAAGGAATTTTGCTTTTTTTTCAAATTACCTTTTGTACTTGAACTATTTGTATTTATATTTTATTTTAAATAAACAAATTTTGGAAACCGTGTCTTGACAACCGTAGCGTACGCCCTCCGGCCCGATGGCCCAATGACTTGCGAAAGGTCGCTGGTGGAGGCTGGATGAGAAAAGCTGAAAACCATGATATATGGCGCAATATGGGGAAGACCAATACCCAGCAGTGGACTGCGATAGGTTGAAAAAAAAATACACTTCTTACAGTAAGGTGATTTCAATTTAAGGAGAACTCAGCATAATTTACTTGAATGAAATAATAAAATTATATATTCTTTGTATTTAGACTCTTTACTTATACAAGTGGCAAACGAGCACACGGCTCACCAAGCGGTACCTAAGTAATATCGTCCATAATCATTTGAAAACCAGAGATCCCAGACATTAATATAAGAAGCGCTTTTTTTAATAATGCCAGATCGTATCGGTACGGAAGTTTCCAATCGTTATTGATTCTACAACCGTCCGCAGCAGAA
This sequence comes from Leucinodes orbonalis, assembly GCA_019425675.1. NCBI lineage: Eukaryota > Metazoa > Arthropoda > Insecta > Lepidoptera > Crambidae > Leucinodes > Leucinodes orbonalis. The sequence continues at coordinate 47,138 of PQWD01001635.1, forward strand.
TATTTATGCTAAATGGAACTGATAAATATGCGTTGAATAATATCCATTAGTAATGGATAGTAGTATTTTTTTATTACGTTATTTATTTATAATTCAGTATGTAACAAATATTAATGAAGAGGTACGAATTATATCTATTCAACCTATCGCAGTCCACTGCTGGACATAGGTCTCCCCCATTTTGCGCTAGATATCCCGGTCCTCCGCTTTCTGCTATAGAATAATCTAGTGGATGGTTTCGATTTTACTCTTTAAGTCTTTTTGTGCAGATTATGTTTTTGTGAATATTTTTCTAGCGTCGGTGGCTCAGTGGTGTGGACTGTCGCCTTCCTACCGGGAGGGCGGAGGTTCAAATCCCGACACGTACTAATGTATTTTCGAATTTTCGAAAAATATATGTACGTTATCCGACGCTCTTGCGGTGAAGGAAAACATCGTGAGGAAACCTTGCACGCCTGCGAAGAGATTCGAAGGTTGTGTGTGAAGTCGTCCAATCCGCACTGGGCCCGCGTGGACGACCTAGGCCTAATCACCCTATACGGGTAGGCTCGTGCCCCTCGGTGGGGACGTTTAATGAGCTGATGATGATGATGATGAATATTTTTCTGTGCAGAAGTTTTCCTTTAAGTAAAAAGCTAGATCAGAATTTGAATGAGGGATCCCGGTATTTTTTTTGACTTTATCATTACAATGTTCGAAATATTGTACCAATTACGATGTTTTCCTCAAATCTTACCTCAGTACGTATTAATATATACGTATAACTTGTTGGAATTTCATTTTTTAAGATATAGAAAGTGGTCGTACGACGAAGCTATTCAATATTTGCTCAGTTATATGTGCGAGGTCGGTTTGCTGATGGTATGTATTTAAGGAGATTTAAGCTTTATGCATGGACTTCATGCATTTAACTTTCGAATAAAAATATCTTCATCACTCTATTCCTTCCTTAATACTTAAAAGACATCTTTTTTGTTAAGTCTTAGTGTATTGAGAACTATTTTGATCTACTAACCGCTAGAAACCCAGACAGATATATATATATATATATATATATAATATATTGGCAGCTGTTAAAGGGCTAAACGGCCCACAATTATACATCTATAGTTAATATAAAGATGCGAGTTTGTAATGTATTTAAGCGGTTCATATATAAAAATGTATACAAATACTACTGGCTATATGAGAACTAACATCTGTCGTCTCGCTTGGTTGATGAGCGCAAGGCAGCTTTGACGGAAAATATTATCACTTTAAATCGAAAGACTTTGTTTCCGATCATCACTTCATTGCCTTTATCTCCTAGTATCAAGTTCTGCAAGCAGGAGACACTGTTATGTCCACTGTACGTTCCACCAGTCCCTATTCGTGGTACTGGCACGTACCAAGACTTTTTTCTCTCCAAACAAATTACAATATGCTATGTTATCAAACACTCCCTACAACGCTGTGAGCCGTGGTTAGTTTTAAGGATAAGAGTCGAAAAATCGAAAATACGTTGGCACTAACCTGCACCCTCCAGGTCAGAAGTCGATAGTTCACATCAATGATTTGGTTATTGTGAACATAACATACTAAATTGAGTTCTTGATATCTTCAGTAACAAATAACCTTAACAAATAGTTGTATGTGAGTCGTGAATATTTAATTAGGCGAAGTTTGATTGTGGCCTGTGCGGTGCCCGGCCTGAGGAATTACACTTGGCGCTCAATTAAATATTCAATTTAAATCCAGTGTGAGTAATCCCTTTCGAAGCATATGATAGTATTACTCCTTTATATACCAAACTATTACATTGGAAAAAAATCTTAACTTGCCCTGTACAGAGAGATATGATACTCGTATCTCTAAAACTATTTACCAATGCGCTGGAGGACGTCTTCAAGGCTTTTAATTGGAAAGGGGTAACAATGTTAATGGTCAGTAAATTTAAATTTTTAGATTTAAAATCTGTGATTTGCCGATGATATTGTCATCATGGCTGCATTTCTGCAAAATCTAGAGGAGATGATGACCGGTCTAAGCTGTTCCTCAAGACAAATGGGTCTCGGGACGAACCTTGACAAGGTTAAAGTCATGTTTTAATATAATAAATAAATAAAAATCAAGTTTATTTTCTCATCATAAACACAATAAATTTAAGAAAACAAAAGTTTATCGCAAGGTTTACAACTTATTTTGTAGTTTATGAGAGACTGATGCCTGTAATATGTATTTAAAATACTTGTTGTACGGGTCATCAGGTTCCCACCACGGAGTAAGATATGACTATAGATTACTGTTTGATGCTGAAGTGATACAAACCAAGACATACTTAAAACTTAACATGCACTAGACACTAATTAGGAACTATAAAAATGATAATATTTTTTATAAAAAGTTTTATTTGTCAGATATCTCCAAGAACTGCAGTCATTGACATCTTTACAATAAAAACTATGTGGCGCGGTCGTCTGATAACTTGCGAAAGGTTGCCGACAGAGGATGGGTGCGGGCGGGCTGCTCAAGATCGGAATGGTTGGCGCCTTTTGGGGGAGGCCTGGTTTAGCAGTGGACAAATGTTGGCTGATTAATGGAGGTCACTTAATTAAATACTTTTATTTACTTAAATGTGTATTAAACACATTCAAGTACAATAAAAGTTTTGAGTAAGCGCCGTTACTCAGTGGAGTATCACTATATGGAAAAAAATGTAAAGGTTGTTAGTTGATAATTCAAATGAGCACTTGCTAGAAATCAGCCGGGGTTTTCAGTATAAAAAACTCTAAGCTAATGGTAACTTAAAAAAGTTTTAACGTAACGAATTATTGACAATTCAGATGTATCTTGTTATGACTGCATTAAATATAAAAATGTTTGCTAAGCTAGTGAAATTCACAAATATTAACGAAAGATTACTCGGTGTTCTTTTATTATTTTCATGGTTCAATTGCACCGTCAACATCTTGTGTTAAAATACGATTCCAAAGCTTTATAATGCAAAATTGCATTTTTGCCTTTCCAGTTTCCGTTCAAGAATTTATTTATATTGAAAGTCCAATCCTCCGATCCTCTTATTAAATAATTTTCCTTGTGGTATTATTCGCGCTCAACCAAGTTATGCTTAAAATAAATATGGAGACAAAAACTATACGTATGGGAAGTGCAATGAGCATCAAAGAAAATAATCTTTGCTTATTGTATTTTATTTTCAGTACCATAGCATCGGTAAATTTTATGGCACAATATGTATCACACTTGTCAACACACAGGCAAAGATTATTTACTAGTCTTTCTAAGTCATTTATGACATTAAAAATCAAGTGACCCATATACTATCGGGGGCAAAAAACCGATTTCAGGTGTTACGGCATGTTAAGTGTATACATTTCTGTTTTAGGAAGAGAGTTCACGTTCTGTCAGAAAATAATTCCTGTATACACAGTTATTGGTTTCCTGCCACGCGTCATCTATCAAAGACAAGCGCGTATCAGCGTTACCACAAGGTAAGCGTGCTGGCATTTTATATTTTTTATAAATTGTACGGGACGCATTCAGTTTATAAAAAAAAAACTAACGCGATTATGCGGACGAGTGATCAAGTTCAAGTCATCAAAATCGAACGCACGTACACGTTTCCTTTACGGCATAAACTCGAATTCACTTTCCGGCTTTACTACTTTACTATACCGGCATTTACATAGACGCTTATAACAGTACAAAGTAGTTTATAAACTAAGTAAATTACTGAACTAATTGTTTTTAATTACACTTTTCTTCAGGGACAAGGATATTCTAATTAACATCTATTATAATACAAATTCTAGGTAGAAACTTAATTATAACAGCAAAGTAAAGGAACACTAACTTTTATCCGATAGAATTCATATTTAAACTTAGTTTTAGACACAATAAAGTTGATAATCTTATGTTATTAAGCAAATTAAAACCGATTTTCTCTAATATACACCTTCAATTTGTCACAAATTGGTTTTTGACGCCTTATTTACCTCTCAGAAGATGTATTGGTTGATTGATTAATAAGAAAATAAGGCAGTAGAATATGACAGTTTTCATAAGATTTGTCGAATTTTTAGAAAAAAGTTGCTTAGTGCTCGAAAGGTCACAGGGTCTTTAAAAAGTTTTATCGATTTTATTAAGGTAACATCATCATCATCATTACAGCCTAATTATGTCCTTATTATTATGATGGATGTCAACAGCAAGAGATCGGTCCGCGTGGAAATCATTAGGGGAGGCCTTCGTTCAGCAGTGGACATAATTAAGGTAACATATTTTTACTTTAATATTCTTTTAATAAAAGGAATAAAAACAAAATGTAAGCTGTCTGTCAAGGTTTTTTAAAGGAGTGTAAAATAAGCGTAGCACGCTTATTCTTAATCTATGTGTAAAATATCGAAAACCATCTTTAGATATTAACGGGACCAACAATCACGGTAACTATCTTGTCTTCCGGAACACTGTGGATCAAAGATAATATTTTTCCGTGACCCATGCGATGAAAAGCAATATTTGATTTAATTGCACAATGTCAACCCAATGCGCTAGTTGCTACATCTATAGCAATTAGTGGAGTCGTAATTTTGTAGAGTATCTTTTTATTAATATTTATTTATAAAAATAAATAAAAAACTTCTCTCTTTTCAACTTGTCGCAGTCTACTGCTGGACATAGATCTCCCCCATTTTACGCAAGATATCCCGGGCCTCCACTTTTCTTATCTAGCCTCCACCAGCGACTTTCTCAAGTCGTCGGTCCATCGGGCCGTAGGGCGTCCCACAGTACGTTTGCGGTCTCCACTCCAGAACTCGTCTACTCCGCCGACGACCATCGGTAATCAGTCCACTGCCACTTCTACTTGCCGATCCGGCGGGCTATGTCGGTAACTTTAGTTCTCTTACGGATTAAATAATTTCTGTCCTTATGCCTAAGTGACACCGAGCATAGCTTAACATTAATAAAGTATTATTTTTCAATTACAATTAAAATTCAGTAATTTTCTTTTGTCTCCTAAGTTTACCTAGCTTTTTTTGTCTTCCTATCACTTTTCTCCATATTTTTCTAACCTTATAAGCAATCTTCAAGTACATATTGACCTCGTAAAATTAAGAGCCCCTCAGCTAACTTTGAGAACTTCGCATTGTCACAAAACTTATTTCCGTGTACAAATCCGAGCCAACAAGAGCAAGCCCTCGGGCCATTAATTAACCACGATAAGCGGCATTATGCGGGTGGATTTTGCACATGATATGCTCAAATCATTATAATTATGTAAAGTAAAAGCTATTTTATCTTTTATTTTACTTTCGCTAGCAGCCTGTTATTATAGCCCTCCTTCATACTATCCACTATGGTGATGAGCTTAACCACAATCTCAGTTTGGACTGGCAGCTTTGTGTGACGCTCGACATACTCATGTATAATTACGTTCAAGTTCAAATTGAAAATTCATTCATTCAGTCACAAGAAGACCGAGAGACTGCATCTTAAGCATGGGATGGTTACTCCCTTTTTTTCTTAGATGAGGCTTTTCCTAGAAATGAATTAACATTGCTGATCTAGAAGTTTGAAATCGGCTTTCGACTCTGACAGGTCGAAATAAAATTATAGATTATACTTTGGTCAGAATGGATTTTCGGGTTGTCTCGATTTGTATTGTTTTTATGGGGTGACTCGAACAATTAACCGATATGTCGTGTCCTGCTTGCCCAAGCAGCTGTTCACAGCATAATTGGACTACATCTTTTAATAGCGTTGTCACAGTAGCCAGCTTTTGGGATTTTTCAGTTTGGCTATGTATTTGCCATCGATACGCTAAGTAAAAGTAGGTATTTTCGAGATAGCTGAACACATGAAAGATACTGAATGATTTTCAAAAAGCCACCGCTTACGAGATCCGTGGTAAGATAAGAATATTCATAAGCTTTCAGGTTATTTTAAGAAAGCCACATTATGATATATTGTTCTATTTTTTTTTGTGACAAAGTAAACAAGACGGTCAGGACCTGATGGTAAGTTATATGTCTGACCATGACAGAATGGTATTGAAGAAGACCAACAACTGATAGATATTCATTATTCTCTATCGACGCCGCACTTCGCTTGTCGCCCAAGACAACAGATGTTAGGTCTCTAATACCCGGAAAATTCACCAGCTGCAGTGCCCTCATCCATTATTACATTTATTATTATTTCAGGTTATATAACCTGACTGTTGGAAACACAAATTAACTTTCAGCGTATTATTTATTAAATACCCATCTATTTAACTGACGAAATGGGCTGACATTTCATGCGTAAAGGCAGACATTTATATAAAAAAACGTAAAATGGAACAAGAGCAGCGTAAGGTATTGTGTGCTCTTCCATTGTGGGCTCAAACAACTTGTTGATATTAAACCGCTTGGAAATACTCGGTAGGTTTTGCGCCGCCATTTTGTTCAGCCTGTTTAAAGCTTTGTAATAAAATATTTGGTTTACGTTACTCTGTTTGAAGTTGTATTTATTTTACATGAAAGTATCAGAAATTTAGGCTTTTCGGGTACCATTTAATGTTACAATTCCTCAAAATATTAAGGTGAAAATATAATGAAAATACGTAATCTGCAAGTAAGTTTAAAATTAAAGTAAGTTTAAAATTAATATTTTAAAGTAAGTTTAAAATTAAAAAATATAGAACCCATTTCTAACCTGTTTACGTAAAAACGTTGATAACGTGATACTACAAATTGTATATAAAAATAATTTTGCTGGCGTGTTTTGAACGCTAGTAGCAGCTGAAATATAATTCATTAATCATATCCAAACGACCTACAATGGAACTTGATATCTCATCTGATACTGTAATTTTGAAAAATGGAACCGAGAAACGAAAATACGGTTTTGTGTTATAAAACATATTTAAATTAACTTCGCCTTTCAGTGTGGTGGAATCATATATGTTTTATTGATGATTTGAGATATTTTTTTTCTAACACAAAGTTCGAAAATTTTATTTCAGTAAACGTAATTTTATGGTTGGCAAATATCGAGTCCTGTTTATTTAATATCATTCGCTGGTAAACTAACTCAAACTGCCTTTTCGAGTAACGTCGATGAGTAGGTATAGCACCTTTTCTTCTCAAATTTGATATTCAAAGATCTGTTATAATTGAAGATGATTGAAGAACAATATTATGTTATTCAAAGAAGATGGCGAGCGCGTTACATTAACTTTATTTAAAGTTAATGAAAATTTGAACGATGTTAGAGCTATGAGACTGTGTGATTCATTCATTATATCAAACAGGGGTTTTAAAGGCAATATGTTTTTATTTATTAAATCATATTTTACTTAGCAACAAAACAAAATAAATTTATTCTTACTGATCTGCCGAGAGAAAACAAGATGGCACTCGACCGTGAAGGCTTTAAGACGTTGTTTCTATTCTAAAATCAACATCGTGCGATCGAACCTGGCGTTTAATGGCCCAGAACATCCAGATAATGGCGAATTTAATTGGAGATCAGCCCTTTAAGCCTTTCATTATTGTGTATTTAAAGCCGAATAAACAAGCGTTTTGATTCAGTTCTATAGCGATTGCCTTTTGAATTTGATGTAAGTTATAAAGTCAATTTTACTTTTATTGTTTATAATTAAATCAGTGTCGAATTTGATTCGTATAATTTTCGAATTAAGAAATAATAAATCAAATAAATAATTGGAACTAAAAGATCCATAATTAAAGTTTGGTAGAACTTACTTATTTAAACACTGTACAATTGTTATGTGGTCTTTATAAAATTCTATTTTGTTAATTACAAGAAGAAAAATATTTATATTTTCTTTTTGGTGTTCAATGATATTAATTTAATTTTCATTAAAAACAAGAGTAAATTAATTGTAAGGCTAATAAAAGGTTTCATCAAAAGCATGCTCACATGCGTGGAAACAAATGTTGTTAGTGTCGCTATACAATCAAAATCCCTGCAAGCGGCGTACAAAATTATCACGCATTACTATTCTAAATAAATGATCATATTATCAGTTAAAAGAAAAATAAAACAAAAAAAAAGGAAAACCGAAATTCTCTAATAAGTATACAGTTATAAATAGTTGGGATGACTCCACGATGTTAATCCTTGAACGTCGATACTAAAACTGTAATATTAATTGTACCTGGACATGTGAATTGTATTAGTCTGTAAAAGGTATATGTACTTAAAGCTTGATGTCTGGTAAGGCTTTACAAAAAAAAACGATAAAATGTACGTTTGCTATTAATGCCCGTTGTAAACACTAAAATACACTGTTGGAACCTTCACCAAATATCTAAATTAGGTTAACCAAAATTAAATTGCACATTTTCATGCCATTTTAGAACCCTGCGGTAAAGGTCAAAGTTCTTTTCAAAATAGAAAAGCTGGCGTCCCTTTGTAAGGTAAACACGTGCTCGAATATAAATTTTTAGATCTATTGTCCATTAAACATTTCAGGGAAAATTTTAATATCCATATTTGAAAGTCATGTTTTTTATAACAGGATATTTGTGAAAGCCATCAGCGCTATGGCTGCCACGTTTGCTCAGTCCGGACAAAAATCGCATCCATGCAACGATTTCAGTGCAGTATTCAAAGGAGTTCCTGCATCGGTTCGTTGTTAGTCTACTTTCTAGAAAATCTCTCGAGAATATCTATACGTTTTTTTTTTGACAGGATAAAGATGTCAAAGAATTGCTGGGTGAAGTGTATCGAGCTAGGTATCGAGTTAAAAGGAGACTACATTGAGAACTAAATCATAACTTTAGGCTAAGTACTAATCGGACACCCCCGTAATGCCGGGAGCATTACGGATTTCTGAATACAATTTTAGAAAAGTTTTCTTTTCTTTATTTCACAGATAACAATGATCCATTTATGAAATACAAATTTTACTTAAGCTTTGTGGGTGTAGGGAAGCCTCTATTAAAACTTCCTCGATAATTTTGTTGAAGATGATATTTATAGAAATAGAAATTTATATATTAACAAAGGAAAACATCTAATCTTCTTCTGAATAGAACTCTGAAATAATGGAAAATTGGCAGTGAAATATTTACTTCATTAGATATATAAACTAATAAAACTTTCAGTGACTATTTCATAAAAAGTAAAAGTAAAGAAGGATCATCAATTCCAAGTTCTAGAAAAGTCTTTAAAGTTCATCATCAGCTCATTAAACGTCCCCACCGAGGGGCACGAGCCTACCGTATAGGGTGATTAGGCCTTAGTCGTCCACGCGGGCCCAGTGCGGATTGGACGACTTCAGACACAACCTTCGAATCTCTTCGCAGGCGTGCATGAAGGTTTCCTCACGATGTTTTCCTTCACCGTAAGAGCGTCGGATAACGTACATATATTTTTCGAAAATTCGAAAATACATTGGTACGTGTCGGGATTTGAACCTCAGCCCTCCCGGTAGGAAGGCGACAGTCCACACCACTGAGCCACCGACGCTCTTCTTTAAAGTTATTTTGTATTAATTATATGTGTTGTTATAGTTTATTAATTTATTTAACTTGGAAGCAAAACCGGACCAGCTGCCTCCATTCCCTATCCTCATTGAATATTTTACCAGTATGTTTATTTTGGGCATACAATCACAAGGATTCTACGAAAGGAGTTTCGGTTGTTATCTTTGAAAACAGAAACCTTAGCTGTATATAATAAGTATAATGTTTTAATAGGAATAATTAAATTTCACTTTGAAGAAGAAATGGTTCACAAAAAGTTTTAAATAAAATAACATGACAGAAATATCGTCACCTACATAGATTGAGGCTTCTTACTTTTATATGTTACGAGAGTAGACCTGTAATACAAGTCTCTCCAAACCCACAATTTGCACCATTATCACTCATTTCTAACAATTCTATGGTTGAAAACAATAAATCTCTCCCAAAAAAAATACATTTAACATTTTATTTTTAAATCTTGCGGCATTTTGATTACCTACTCAATAATTTACCGGGCATTCTACAAAGTTGTTTAAAATTTTAATAGCATTGTCATGTTGTGCATGTTAATGCATTTTATTATATGGTAGGCGATGTCCTTGTTAATGTTATTTCATGTATGGTTTTTCTATTTCCAGTTTGTTATATTTTACAATTTTAAGTTTTCGCGAATTGATTTAACATAATTATAGCCTTAAAAGTTAAGCACAGAACAATGACTTCAAAAACACCGTCTCATTATCTAAGTCTCAGTAACTAAGTAGAGTGTTCCATATAATATGTCGTACTTGAACAATTATATTATTTATATATAAAGGTAGATACGCCATTCATGCTTCAAAAACGAACCACCAAAGAGAATACAGTTTGTAGGCTTTTGTTTAGGTAAATGTACGCTTATTCGAAATATTTGTATGTGTGCTGTCACTGCATTCGGAACATTTTTTCGGTTGTTTTGTAAGCATATCTCGAATCTATACTTTTACATTATTGTATTTGAACAAAATCATAATAATATTGAATCAAAAAGTTTTCTTTATAAATCGCATCAAGGATAACGCACGTAACTTATCTGAAACTGCGATAACTTCAAATGGCTGTGGCTATTTATGTAATGGGCAAACCCTAATATTCAACCATTAACTTTCGATAATATTTTTGTTCGAACAAAAAGAAAATGTATTTTGCAAAGTATGGCAAATAAAGTATTTGATTGGAAGAACATAACTTATGTAGTACAAATGATTTAACCTTGGATTGTGGTAGTCATAAATCGACTAAAATAAAATCTATCTTTGACTGGTAATTTCAGGTAAATTTATTAAAAACGGATGGGACTAAAATAAGTTCTAGTCGTCAAATCTTCTTTGTAGAAGGAGAAATATTTAATTTTGTTATATACCGCTTTTCATGAAGCTTACACTTAAAAGCCATGATATTTGACAGGTTTCTTTCTAGAACAGTTTTACGTGTAAGTAACTTCCTACATACGTTTCGAGTTCTATCGACCTGGCGATTATGTAGGAATATCCGTTTAAGCCGCAGTCAATCGTACGGTGGTCACCAATATCCGATAACGGACATTGCAAGCGTATGAAGACTTGAACTTGCTAGCATCGATGTTCATTATTCAATTGCAATGGAACGAGATATGTATTATTTGTTAAGGTTGAATAAGCTCCGAAACCACAGCATCATCTTGAAAAATTATTAGTGAAAAACTTAACTTTCCCCGATTCAGAAATGTTTTATTACATTTTCAAAAATCAATATTTCTTTATTTTTCAGATCGCTTAAGATTCCAGATACATTTGATCTACGTAAATAAAGAGGAGTAGAATATGTACATACAGTGACCATTATATTTTATTATTATAGATAGGAAACGATGAAAAGACACCTTACAGAAAGTAATAACGTTCGCCCATTGACAATGGTGACATCGGAAGTGTCACCGGTGCGTTACTTCCTTTTAGGGAGTTAATAGGCTCTTGCGTTGTAGATTTCAAAGTCAATTCTTTCGTAAAACCGTTGCCCGTGAGGTTCTATATTAGTAATGCTTATGGAATTTAAAGCAGTGCTTACGTAAACATCAAATCATGAAGGTAAAGAGAATTACTTGATCGGAATATTTGAATATATATATAGTCTACTTAGGGCATAGGATTCCCTTCGGCCAATGACCCGATTACAAAATAGTCGCAAGTATACATTGGATGAGAAAAAACAAGGACTGGGGTGTTAAGCGCAGAGTTGGGACGATTATATGGTAGACTCGGTACTGAGTCGTCTTGGCAGGTACCACTGCAATGCTAGATGTCGTCCCGTGAAATAAAAGTGTTTTGCATACTGTGTCGTGGGATGAGTTGTTGATCTCATTCAATGCTACTCTGTCATGGTCAGGGGTATCACTTACCAGGTGAGCGTCCTGAACGTCCTGTACTCATTATAACAAACAAAAAACATTCATGACAAACCGTGGATATTATAGGTTATCCTATTGAACGTCGGGACTCCATATACATAAGCAAATCTATTATCTGGCGCCTAAAGGCGTCACTGGTGGACAAAGGGTTAAAAGCATAAATGGAAAGAAAGGCGACTCTTCAAGACTTTACAATGAGAACAAATCAACGGCAAAAAATACGCTGCTTCATTAAATTACACTTACATAACAAAAATAAAGAAGACATTGAACAATGCAATGAAATATTTTTTGGAAACCGGAACCGTGTAGTCCTTCTCAATCAATAAATGAAATTGGTTATGTAGAGGAAAAAGGAGTATAAATGGCAAGGGAAACTCAACTACGAATGGACATTAATTTCCAAAGTTAACCAATTGCAGAATATATATATCGACAAGTAGAAATGCAACAGATTAATTAAAGATGACTAAGACGGTACACTGCTTCCGTTATAACGGCCGGGGACAATAGAGTTAATACTATAATTAATGTCTATGCTAATATAGACACTATATCTCCGACAAACTACGGGAGTAGACGAAGTAGTGATCTACGAATTCTCAAGATTAAATTCCGCGGAATCCTTGCCTTTGTAGCTATTTCACTCGGTAATGCAATTTCAGTTTCGTATAAATTTAAACGACTATCGTTAAATATTATAATATATATATAAAATATATATGTATAAAAAAAAGCAGGTATAAGTACCTATGGCTTTTATTCTTAAATACATTTTCTTAAAACCCGATTTAAGTTCACCACATCGGTCCGTGGTGACGTATCATATAGATGTTTCTATCGTATTCTATATTTCAAGGTCAGAAAATTTATTACTATTCCCACCATGATGATATATAGAATATAATTTAATTTATTACGCTATCGCAGGTAATAATACGTTTTACATTTTCTATACAAAATGCGAGTTACACTAACTTCGTAAGCAGACGAGCAAAATGGTTAATTCCAAGCGCAGAAGCATTTTAAATGATAAACGCGAGCTGCCATTTCGCCATTTCTGTATATAGTTTGACTCACTGAAGCCAAATTTACCGGAGTACAAAATGTTTTATGTGCTATGCTGTTTCATGTTTGTACTTTCATTCATAGTCATACAAATTTGTATGAGTTTATTGAAAGCTGGTCAGTGAGGCTTGACAAACAGCAGTGTCGCCCGCAAAGTTAAAGAATGCACCATTAGGATTTTTTAAGATGATTGCTGTATTGGATCCGTCTATAATTGTTTATATTATGTTTTGGTGGTAAACTCGATAATAAGTCATCTAGGTGGGTACATCGCAGTGCCAAATATCGTTTCGTGAAATAGGAGTGCTATGCTCTTTTGTGTTTTGGGAGGAGGGCACTGTAGCTAGGAAAATTACCGGGCATCAAGGGACTTAACATCTGTTGTCTTGGTGACGGAAGTGTGGCATTGACGGAGAATAACTGTCTATCAGATGTTAATTTTCTTTCAATGCCTCTCTGTCACGGACAGGCGTATCACGTACCATCATTTGAGCGTTATGGTCGTCTGTATTGCGATATTTTAACCAAACTGAAAAAATCAAAGTGGCATACACTATGCGGTTTTCCTTTGGGATTTGAACCCATGACCCCGGATCATATAACGATTTCAGCCCAACGTTGCGCACATTATCACGTAGGAACCTATACTAGGTTACCTAGCTCCCCCTCCCCCCTGCAAAGCTCTAAGCCGAGGTACATTATATCAGCTCCCGCCAATTGTCTGGTGAAGCTTTGAAGGCCATATGCGGCCATCAGATTCAATTCTACAAAAAATAGAGATGGAGATTTAATAGAGAGATGTTCTTGGTTCATAATTTAAATATTATTATGTATTTTATCAAGTTATTTTATTATATATTTTATAAACTATCCATATGATTATATATGTTCGTATTGGCCATTGTGTTGGTGAACGCGGCGTAGTGGCTCCTCTTACCTCATCAACAGTGTCTACAGAAGACCAGCGTCAGGACTTCCTATGGTTGTTCTGAGTACTTTGAGTAGGCTACCATTTAGTGCATTTTTTTTTGTTATCATCTTTTTAGATTTATATTATACTTAACTGCTTGATAATATTATTATATTTTTACTGATACTTAATTTGATAAAAATTGTGAATATAATTTGTTTTATATAATTATTGTGATAACAAAGAAAAAGAAAAGAGTGATTACTAAGTTTCTTGCTAGATTCTGCTCAGTGGAAAACTACCGTCCGAACCAGTGGTAGCTTCATTTAACATTTTTAAGTGTTCTGTAAGGACCTAAACTGAAAAAACACTTCTCATTTTCATTTTCAATCGAATGAGTTTGAATTTTAAAAAATATGTTTAATAATGAATGTTGTAATTGTTATCTGAATAAAATTTTACATTACTTTGTAATATTTTTTTAACAAAGTGCATTTTATTCACAATAAACTGCAAACTATGAGCTTATAACAATATTTTAACGCAAACAAGTGTCCGATAGGACACGCCTGTCGTGTAAAAAACTGTCCTCGAGGGAATTTACACTGTTCAAGGGATAGTTCCGTATATTTTGAGATGTTTTTTCGATCTTCTTGTATGATTGAATTTCATTTGATACGAAAGTAAATAAACAGACGGTTAACTTGATATTTCGTGCTTTTGTATGCTTGAGCAGTCTTCTATGTCAATAATTCTGGGTGAAATAAGTAGTACAACCATTTTGTGAGCATAAACATTTTTGTATGTGTTACGCTTACTTCGTAAGCTCGTAAGTATAATACGTAAGCATTTATAAAGTTAATAAGTATGTAGTTTGATCGCATACTAAAGACTTCAGAGGATAATGTTACGTCACTACTTTGTAGAAGGTTCATAATGAGAGTTATTGTTATAGGTTCTTAAGCTCTAATGTGATAGACGCAGCAGCATCAATCAATTCTCTTAATCTAAGGATGTAAATCACCGAGTTTGCTAGATTGGGTTTATATATGAAGAACTGAGATTATAAATTGTTAACTCTTAAAAATATGCACTTACTTACTACGTATAACATGACATGAATAGGTAGGTATACTTACTAATTCAATCAGCCGTCTACTACTAGAATATGGTCCTATTCAATGACTTACCGTGCCCCACAGTGTTAACCGTGGTATCTTATACCCGCAGTGAATGTATTTATTCCGGATGAAAGCTAACTTCATAGCCAATACTAAATTCGCTTCATAAAGTCATGTCAAGGCGCGAATGTCACGCGACGAGCGCGCCATGATGCGCCATCCAAATCGTTGCAGCAATTTTCGTGATTATTCGGAACAAACAGACAGACAGACAAACGGACAGACACACAAAGAGACAAAAATAAGTATATTAACCCTTTAAACTCAGTTAGGTACGTTTTCAGTTATTTTCATACAGTTGTAGTTAAACTTTAAAATGTTATCCAATGTATACCTGAGACGTGATTCAAATGATGTTATACCCGACTCACAAGGATCCCTGAAAAGGCTGCGGAAATACGCCAGTGTAACAATCGAGGGATTTAGTAACGAGCGCCATTGTTTCGCTTGTTGCCAAACGAAAAATGGGCCTACGGTCTATTCAAATTTTCAACCGACCCAAATTACTGTCGGGAGACATAACTGACGTGTATTCATTACCAGACAACGTGAAATAAAGCTTAGTTATCGTTTGAGACTAAATATACCTAATTTATATTGTAATGTAACTTTAAAAATATAAGTAGATATTGTACACATAATATGAAAAGGGACATAATAAGTTTATTTGACTTCTACACTTAAAGACAGTTATTTATGTTACAATTTCTCTGTCATCAAATTATTGCAGTCCACTGCTGGATTTCCTCTCTTACTTTGTGCCAGATACCGGTTCTCCAAGTCATCAGTCCATCGGGCCGGAGGGCTCTCTTTGCAACGCTTGCCAAGAATCAGTCGCAACTACAGAAATCTTCTGGTCCAACGGCCATCAGTTCTGCGTCTATATGGTCCACTGCCACTTCAAGTAGCTGATCTAGTGAGCTTAGTTGCCTTTACTAACGCTTCGCTTTCATAGCTTTAGTTTTCGGACGCAAAATGTCATTTCTAAATTTAGCTCAGGTGAAGCCTCGTGTGGCCAAACCCACAGTTAGTGTCCATGTCTTGGCTGCGTATGTTACTCGTAGTACGGGTAAGTACAAAATAATTATCAAATACTTGACGTAACTAGCCGAATGTATGGCACACAACACCACACTGATACTTTCACGCCTGATTCCTGACGACAGTATCTATTACAGAATTGTTGATGATAAATATTTTCTCTTCACTATTTCATTCCTACTTATTCTTTATTCCCATGACCAGATGTTAAGTCACTTATACTTCGTAAAATTTCTACAACTTTAAGGGTAAGCAGAGATTATTTCTTGGCTTCATTATTCATTTCGTAGCAAATGGAAAATTCTGACGTCTCGTTTTTCATGAATGCTCGACGGCTAAGAGTATTTTTGGCATGAAATTATTTTAAGTCCGCAATTGGACAGTTACTAAGGAATAAAAAATAGCTTACCATTTAAAAGAAAATGTGCCATAAAGCGTGATGGGATATTGCAACTATGTTTACTTTGTGTTATTTATTGAACAATGAACAGACTAAGTTGCTCATCCAATAGGTACCAAACCTATTTGGTAGATGCTACTAACCTAACCTAACCTAACGACATACCAAAACAAGCCGTCGAAGAGTGTTGTTGGCTGATCAGAATGTAATTGTAACCACTCCACCTCAATTCTCTTATGGGTGCCATAAGAGGATTGGAGAAACTTATTCGGTACAGAGAACGTTGCAGTTTCATCTCTTTCAATCAACTTTTTTGTTACTTACTGCTAACTCCAACCGCCGGCCAAGCGTTAAGATTATGGAAAAATGTATTAGAAACAATCTTAAGCTATTTAATAGGCAGGTGATTTTACCCTCGAAATAAAAGAAATCAGATAGATTTAGTTCTTAAGTCAGCACTATCCTAGAACACTTTATACATGAAAATTGTTTAAATATGTGTGTCAAAATATATAATAAGATTCCAAATAGCCTAAAATTATTAATAATACATTATTTGTTAAAAAATTACAGTTGGGCTTCTTGAGAAGAATTTTCATCATGTTAGCGAGTTCTTAAACTAAATATATGTATCGCTTTAGTTAACTTTTACATGCCATATTTTTGGCGAAACTGTGAAACTTAATTTGAATATTACACCAATAATTGTACCATGTTTCATGTAAATAAATAAATTATTATTATATTATTATTATCCTTCAGTATCGCGAAAGAGGCCTTCAGTTCTAGAATGGTTACACGTTAAAGTATATTTCAAAAGTATATTAAAAAGATAGGCATGCACTCGCAAATAGCGTTTACTCTATCGTTACACCTTACCTTGTCAAATGATAATTTGACAAATGAAACCCAAATGGCGTGCTCAAAGATAACTAAAATATTTCACGAATAAAAGAAAATATTGTATACCACTGAGTAAATATATTCATGGTTATTAAGGTTCATTAGGTTACGGTTATGTGTTTTACATTTTTATTGCCACGCGACAGTTCGTAGGTTCCTCCTATACAACGACAATGGTTGGAAAATATTTACTGAATTTCGTTAATCTTGTTCAAAAATAATTTACACGCAATGGATAATAAATTTTATATTTACTGGTATTTTGTTAGTACCTAGTAGTTTTACACGTGTGTCTATGAATGTTTGAACCTTTCGAAATGACAGTACTATGTGTACTATTCTCGCAGTCCACACTAAGGAGTGAAGGAAAAGTAAAAAATCCTTTTTTCAATGCAGGCACTGTTTCGGAATACACCTGAGGAGAATCTGGGAACACGTAAGGTTTTTAATTCAATTAATTTATTATACAAGTATTGGCAGGCTTGGCGTATCATCTATCGTTTTGGATGACGAATGCAGGGTACACTCATTATGAGTTATAGATTTGCTTCAACACGGCATATTTCTGTACAAGCATACTATTTACATGGTTACTGACTGCGGGACCCAATCCGCACATCACATTTAAAGTTACTCAACGTGCTCTGGAATAAGCAATGCTCAGTCTCTCTTAAAGATAAAATCAGAAATAATGTTAATACATACATACACATAGAACATAGAATTAAGCTATGTCGGTAACTAAAGTTACCGACATAGCTTGCAGGAAGTTGAAGTGGCAGTGGCTGGTCTCATATGTCGCAGAGCCGATACACGTTGGAGCAGATGAGTTCTGGAGCGGAGACCGCATCTTGACCAGTGCAGCGTAGAACGCCCTCCGGCCCGATAGACTGACGACTTGCGAGGGGTTGCTAGTGGAGGCTGGCGGAGGACCGGGATATCTGGCGCAAAATGGGGGAGACCTAAATCCAACAGTGAATTGCGATTGGTTAAGAAAGAAGAAAGAAAGAACAGGCACCTTTTAAATTAGGCATACGTGTTGATAGCTGCTACAGTTGTTTGTTTAATTTATCTGAGATTCTTAAAATAAAATATAAGACCTCAAGGTGGTAGAATAGGTACTGACTTGTAAACAATTACCACCCAGTGCCCGTCCCGTGAAATAGGAGTGTTTTGCACTTCTGTGCTTCGGGATAAGGGCACTGTAGTTAGTAATTACGGATATAGAGATCTAACATCTGTTGTTTTTGGGTGGTGGGGCGCAGTCGGCATTAATACAGACTTATACTGTTTTTGAATTGTTGGTCTTAATCAATGTCGGTCTGTCATGTCCTGTACACTTTGTTACATATAAAAAGAAAGATATCATAAAAATCATGCCAACGTTTAGATTTCTCATTCATAACTTATGACGCTAACATTAAAAGTTAAAAAGTTACTTTGAAAACTTTCACAATTAAGAGCTTAGTCTTAAATATTACTGAGATTCAATTCGAAATTTGCTTTCGCAGGTAACACTATAATAGCTCATTATTAAATAAGTAACAATAGTAAGACCACAAAGCGCTTTCGAGACTTTCTTAAACAAAGTTATAATTACGACTTAAGTCTAGATATTAACTAAAGTGAAACAAAGGGCTTAATACGAAGAAATCAGAATAATTTTAATTTATCTTTGGTAACTGTTCTTGCCAGTTAAACATTTTAAGTTGATTACTATAAAAACTTATACTGGTCAAAAGTATTTCTGTTGTCTTTTATCGTCAGAATCCCTGACACAAATGAATTTGAATGAAAATATTTTCATAAAATGTCTTAGATGTTAAATGCAACACAAGTAACACAATATATGCTAATCTTTTAAAAGGTAAACATGCAAGATTTACCTGTGAGAAAAGCTGGTTTCGTTTTATGTTTATGTAGTCTATTCAATCTGCAACAATGAAAATTGAACTTTGTTTTGTATACTCGTACAATACAAGTTTATACCTCGTATTTTGCTGTCGGTATTTCATTCATATTTGTCAACCGTCCGCTGATTTTATTTTTTTGTGAAATGTTCTTTTTTATTTAAGTTACTAAAACCGAAGAGTAGTTTATGACCTCAGTTTTTTATACTCTAAGTAAATAGCCGCCAACAGAGTTAAATATTATTTTAAGATAAAATAAAATATGGCCAACTCATAGGTACAATATTTCGAGAAAACTCATTAATAATTAAAATTCCTTTAATAAAGATCGATCAAAACTCCTCCTAAATCCTTGTCCGGCAATCATACAATTCATTTGATTCACCGGTATATACTGGAACAATCTAGACGCGTCCATCATCCGACGATCTGAAATATCACTCCGAATTAATAGAACAAGCTTGGATATCGTTGAAATGGCAATTAATTTAACTGTCACTACACAGAGTAGTCCTAGTGTGTACAGCGTCCGGCTTATGCTGGGTTCTCACTGCGTGTGCTATCACACTCCGCGCCGCACATGTTGATTTCAAAAGTGCCCACTCGCGCCACGCGCAATTAGAACAGCTTGTACGCGCTACGTGCAATGTGCCAGTGACGTGACCCGGAGGGCGTGATTCGAATCCAGCGAGGAAATGTAACTTTGTGCGATTTTAGTTTTGTTTAGGAAATTGCAGGCTGAATCACCTGATTGTCCCAAACGAAAGATAATTTCGTGATTCGATTACGCCGTCGGTCCCGGCTAGAACCTTACGATTATACACATGTTGCCTATTTCAACCGCAATACATATCCCAACTTGCGCTAGGGACTGGTTGAAAGCATCCAATCGAATAGCTGACACTAGCACGTCACACTAGCACTACCTGGATATCTGACATATTTTTTGTGTTATAAAGTGTATAGGACGGCCAGAACGCTATCTTGTTTGTATCTGATACGCCTGTCCATGATAGGACAGATTAGTAGGAGACCAATAACTGGTTATTATTCTCCAACAACATGTAACTGCGCCTGTTTCTCAAGACGATATACGTTAGGTCTCTTAAGATTAGTAACTTTACTAAAATGGAGATGGATTTAACAAAATGGCCCAAACCTGGACTAAAAGAGTGACTCACCATTATCGTCATAGCAGCCACATCAGGTTAATCAGTAGACATATTTGTCTACTGCTGAACGAAGGCTTCCTTCAACGACTTCCACGCAGGCCGATTACCAGCAGTCGATATTCGTTTGTTATATGTCACCTTAACCAGGAAAGAGTTACTAAATATATGAAATTTTTAATTAAATTATTGGCTGGAACGAGAGACTGAAAGTTAATCCAACTAAATAAATGTTCTGAATACTAATATTCCCTTGGCATGAAGGAAGCTTACATGAAGCGGATCTACGAAGAAAATCCCTGAATACATTGAGCGCACGAAGGATTAAGATTTACATTCTCGTAGTTGAATTAAATGTCTATAATAACGTTGTGATCTAATGTTCTGACTATATTTGTTTATATTTGGTTAAAACCTACTCTCAGTCAAAGCTAATGTTTAAAATGTTTTAACATTCTGACATTCTAAATTATCTTGAACACAATTAAGTTTTTCAAGCTTGTAAACTTTTTCGATTGTTTTATTACTCACAGCGGAGTTCGAGATAGATTCTCTTTCATGATCACTTTTAAGTCCTCATTTAAAACTAACTCAGACTCAGTGTTGCTCAGAAAATATATCTTTCAGCTCATATTTGTAAATAATAGGTTGGACACTTGTACATATTATGCATAGAACTTTATTAAAGCAAAATAAAATAGCGCAAAAACAAATGAAATATCACATTCTAAACACAAATAAACAAGCATAAAACGGAAAGAAAGTACTTGGGATTCCTGAATAGTCTGGTACTTTTTAGATCTAATTGGTCAGCTCTATAGCAAGTCATTAATATAATATGCTAGGTTCTAATATTAATATTTTTTTAGGTTATATGCATGTTATTTGTAGTTCTGTGTATAAAAAAAAACTGCCACTGTAATCCTATACACACATCCTTTATTTTGTTGTAACTAATTACTGCACATACTTTTTATTACTTGCAAGGTATCCCCAATGAGCCAATTATATTATTTACTACCAATAAATGTCTAGTCAATAAATTGTATAAGATTAATTAAAGTCAATTGAGTTTCAGGATGGGTGTCAATTACTACTTGAATCCCTCAAGAATATGGTCCTTTGCCACCGAACTAAATAATACGGATTCTCACCAGGCCTTCCAAGTCCGAGGGATAATTTCAACCGACGAAGCTTAAAGCTCGCCCGTATTAGGAAGGGTTTCTTCAATTATGTAGTTTCGTATACATATTCAGCGTTTTTACCAAAAAGGTGGTAGTTAAGTACGATTGAACATCATAAGATATTTTTAGTTTTCTCAAACAAACACGCAGTCTTTGTATTATTAATAATTTTTATTTATTTATTTTTGTGGTCCTTTGTATTATTAATATTTGAACTTGTATTTAATAAATAACTTATTATATATGTATTTTAGTAATTACTTTATTTGTTTAAGATATTTTTATTTATTTTATATGAGTATGCATGTATTTATGTCATTACTATAAGTGTATTGCCTATTATTAATTTACATTTAGTACATGGTTGTTTGCGTCTACCTTTATTAATATTGTTTTTTCTGTTAACCCTGGCCTGTTGGAAGAAATCTCTTATAGAGATAAGCTAGCCTGTACTTCAATGATTCTTTCTGTGTACTTGAATTATCATGCTATGTACGAATAAATAAGTAAAGCTTCGAGTTTAAATTGCTCATCCTCGTACTATATAATATTTTATTGTTCATTTCTATCTAAGTATTTGTTAAAAAATGATAATGTAGTAGTCTGTATTTGGAATCTTCCTTCATTTTTATTGTTTTATATGTATCCAATAGTACTACCTGATGGCATATGGCTATATTATCAAAGATGTAGTATTGATACTAACGTGTTACATGAGGTATTTTAGTCATGGTATTTAGTTATTACACTGCTTGTTTCCTCTGCCCACAAATACAGATATTCATACTAAAATTACGTTAGTTTATTTGAGATTGTAGGTCACATAAGCGCTAAGCCTATTTTTTTACACAAATGTAAACTAAACAGTTGTTAATTTTTGGTAGGGTTCGAATTCCATCTCATAATCTGATTCATCGGTGCTTTCTATATGCATTGCTTTTCTTGAGAACAAGCAATTAATTTTATGTAAAAAATAAATAAATATCCTTGACATTCACACAGCGCCATCTAGCTCCAAGTTTGCGTGAAACTTTATGGGTGCTAAACAATGGATTAACATCCTTATAAACAAACTGTAAATATATACAAATAAATACCCAGACAATACAACAGAACGTTGATGCACACAATGTTTGTATGCCGGAATGACTTTAGATGATTATAATAATTCTAAGGCCATTTCC